>JAPNXP010000015.1:2400000-3000000 GCA_028753945.1 Hexactinellida sp. DTS-2022
CTAATGGTGCTAAAATTAGCTTTGTATGATTTTTCTAGATATGACCCTTTTTTTAATTTCAACGATCAGACTAATGGTCAATTTATTATATTTGCTTAATTTATAATCATTACGATTATTTTCCACTGATATACAGCCACGTTCCCATTTGTGGCAGCGACACTATGCCATTTGATGGATATAGGATAAAATAACTTAAGATGACAATGTGACTTATAACTATAACAAGTCATTTCAGAGTCGTTTAAAAGGCCCTTTATACGCTACAATAGCTTGTTGTGTCTAGAATAAAATTCCTATTGTTGAAATCCTTTGGTCGGTTATTGTATATCTGAATTCTGGACACTCTGTCAAGTTTAATACGCTTAAAATACCTACCTACAACACAAACACACAAGCATACATGGTTGCAAACAACGTAAATATCTTATGTTTAAAACAATAAACAATAGTGGAAACTTGATTAAGTCTCCATCAATTACCAGAACCCACCAAAATTTATTTCACATTTATTTTACAACCGTGACAACTTTTCCTTTCAAAGCACTATATTTAAGTGGTTCATTGATAGTGCTCCATGAGAATATGCTGTCTGCACAGCTTTATTTTTTGTGTTTACTATTAAGGGTTATACCATTTCATTAGGTGTTTTTGAAGGCAATGCTCCTACGTATGCAGTTTAGGAAGTTATTCTAGTTTGAGTCATGGCCAGGGGGTCCGAATGGATCGGAACCCGTATCCATATCCGCTCCATAATCCATCTCACAATAATTAAAATCCCAGTTCGTTTCCATATCCGTAAAATACGGATTTGGAATCCGTAAATCTGTATTCCTACGGAAACTCTGTCTATATCTAATTTTTAAATTTTAATAAAATCCATACGGATTTCCTAAATCCAGAAGAACTTCCAAATCCAGAAGAACTTCCAAATCCATAGGAATTTCCATCCGATATTTACCTACGTATATTTACCGAAATCCGAAAATCCGATATTTACCTATTTTGGAATGGTTTTGAGAATTTTTCCAAATCCGTTCCATTATCCGTAAATTACGGATTCCAAATCCCTAATCCATCCTGACCCTCTGGTCATGGCTTATTATATACTACGGCTTGCTATGCATAGAATTGCCCAAATAATTTCCAGGCCATTGATTACATTCTGTTTGATCATGAATATATGCAGCTATCGTACGGTGTACGTGTTGGTTCGGGTGTCGTTACATGTTCAACTACAGCTATCAGGCTTTCATCCAGCCAAAATTTCCCGCGCGCCTAGATTATGTTAGAGCTCGCTCACACGCGCCTAAAATGCTCAATTTGTATTACGTCTATGGGAGCATCTCTCAATTTTCGCGCGCCTAGAAAAGTTTCCTTTTGAAATTACGCGCCTGCAGGCGCGTCGCATACGCCTGGATGAAACCCTGACAGCTATCGTTACATGTTCAACTATATTTAGGTTTTCATATACGGCGGAAACATCTAGACTTCTTTTGAGAATTTTTTTCTAATTAATTTTATTCACAATGACTTATTCATAAATTTACATCATATTTGTAATCAAACATACATAACCTCAGGCCGTAGAATTTTATTTATTTAATTATTAGAGATTTCCGAAATTTATGGTTTGATAACAACAATATAATCATAACGTTCTTGAGTGAATCATGTACAATTTTGATTACTATTTATTTATTAACATGAATCATCTGGGTTGTATCGAGATTAAAGTTATTAACTCAAACACAAAATGAACGCAATTATCCTATATGGTGTGAATTTTGATTAAATTTAATGATAAATTATTCTCAAAAGTAGTCTAAATGTTTCCGCTTTTATGAAAACCTAAATATAGTTGAACATGTAACGATAGCTGTACTACCCCGCACGTACCCGCACCCACTTCAAATGGTAACCAAAGTGATCCTACAAGACCGAGACCAAGGTATAAATTGAAACTAAATTTGTGACTTCCTTAATTCGGAAGCTAAAGCATATGTAAAATGTATCATTCGTAGGCTTAATTAACTATACGTATTACGAATGATAATCTACATTATTTGCTTCAGCGACTTTTTCAAAAGCAAATATTTTCCAAATTTCCGCTTTTAAGTGATGCTCGCCTTTTGTACACAGCATGACCAGCCATACTGAACTTTCTTTCGCTTGATACAAAAAGCGAAAGAAAAAAGCGAAAATGATACAAAATACTTGCTCAGTTAGTTTCGACAACTTTGGAAATAACATACGTTCTTCTTCCACCGGATAAAACACTTACACAAGTTTAGGGATTAATCAGGGCCGGCGGCACCGGGGGTGTCCTGGGTGTCCGGACACCCACTGCCTCAAGGAAATGAAGCGGTGCTTGGACAGTGACACCCACTAGACTATACAGTGGACACCCACTACACCCACACCTCATAATACGTGGCGCCGGCAATGAAGTCTATCTATAGCGTGACATTTCTTCCAACTCTGTACTGTAAAGACATTCATCATCGTATTCGCGTATTGTCCATTCAAGAACGTTTATTTTATACAGTTTCAGATTCGATTAAAATACTCAAATCATTACCATGGATTTCAGTTTTATCTCTTTACTTCTTCCAAAACGATAATTTGAAGTTCTTCACTCAAGACTTTCATTGACTTTGCCTAGGATTAATAAAAACGGCTACTTTATGATATAGGTGGGGCTTAAATTTCTCATTGATTAAATAAAAACAGTTTTTTATTTAGGGGTCACTCCATTGCAGTATAACTTAACTTTTAATCCATGGCAAAACTAATTGTAATGTCGGCTCTACATCGCCTTCGATTTCACTGGTAGCTTTGTAAATCGTTAAGTTCCTTCAACAGATGCCTATCAATATTAGAGATTCTGATAACTTCAGATATTTTGTGTTCAAACAAGATAGACTCAATATTCTCATATTGCTCTAATATAGAGCCAACGAGATGTGCAAGCCTGCTTGAGAGAGATATTAAGCAGGTTGTGTAGGTTAGATCTTTTAAAATACCGAATTGATCATTTGAAAATAGCTGGCGGGAAATTATGACTATTAATTACATGCGGAACAGTCTAGATGCACATAATTTTATAGTGTCAAATCATATTAGAACCCTGGTTCGTTGAGAAAATTGATTTCGGTATATCTTGGTCTGATAGTCCATTATTATGAAATACTGATTATATTGATTGTTTATATTTGATCCCAGGGTTTCATTTAGGCGTGCGCTACGCGGCACAAGGCGCGTGATTTTGAGAAGAAACTTGTCAATTCGCACATAAATCGAGAGATGCTCCTATAGCGTAGTACAAAATGAGTATCCTAGGCGCATGTTAGCGAGTTCAAACTTAATCTAGGCGCGCAGAAAATTTTGCATGGATGAAAGCTTGTTTGATCTTGTCTTCCTTAACATTACATCAAACTCAGCTACGCAAATTAATCTGTTAATTAATCTCCATATATCAATCAAGCGACCCACACTACTGATTTACACGTCATTGACTTCATACTCCTCTCACTAATGGCATACAAATCTTGCTTCAGTTTTTGTCTATCTGTATCAGGGAATGAAAAGTTCACGAACGGACTGAATTGACGCAATTCAGTTCATCTCCAATTGTCTCACGTTCAGTTCGTTCACGGGCTAACCCTCGTTCGTTCAATCCGTTCAATTAAGTTCGTTTAGTTCGTTCAATCCGTTCAATCGTTCAATTAAGTTCGTTCAGTTCGTTCAATCCGTTCAATTCGTTTAGTTCAGTTCATACAGTGTACAGTCTGTGGGTCGAACTATTCCGTTTTTGATAGACTGTTCGATCCTCCAAGCTTTATTGAAGTTCAAGTTAAGAAGCTAGAATCTAAGCTAAGAGACATGAGTTCACTAGGGATGTCCGGAATTAGCACTTTTGCAGTCACCTATTATATTTAATGGATCTATATTTATAATTTATCTTTATTCAGTTTAGTTCGTTCAGTTCAGTTCGTTCACTCCGTTCAATTCAGTTCGTTCAGTTCGTTCAATTGCCTTTTGGAAACCGTTGGCGTTCGTTCAGTTCGTCCACCGTGAATCCCTTAAAAGCCCTGCGTTCAGTTCGTTCAGTTCAAGTTCATAAGTTCGTTCGTGAACCTTTCATTCCCTGATGTGTATCCTTTGATTCATTATGTCCTCCAGAAGGTAAGTTAGAATTCGGAAAATTCGGCCATAACAATAAACTAATAGTACTGGAGTTGTTTAATAAATAGTTAAATCATTGTGACCACCCGCACAGACTTCTTACGGATTTAACACCTTATAGTGATTATATGTGTAAATATCTGAAGTAACAGCTATGCTGGCACATTGTTTTTTAAAATCATGCACAACCATTAAACCATAAAATATAGCGCCTTCGTAAGAAAATGCTGTTAAAATAGTTATACGTTATATTATAATTAAGGTTGAAACCCCTCGAACCGAATATCAGTATTCATGAATAGTTTCCCTACCGAATACGAATGCTGATATTCAGTTGAGTAACCGAATACGAATACTGATCATATTTGGTCGGGAGACCGAATACCGAATAGTGATAGCTATCATATATATCAAGTTGGCAACCAAATATCAACTATTCGGCAAATAATATTCGGTTCAACCAAATATATTAGTATTCGGTTTCAACCTTGATTTTAATATATTTATGCGATATTCAATAACAGCAGCGATTTCCGTGGTGTTAGTGTATCCTTCCCCAATCGCCCTAACGAGCAAGGTGCACTATATATAATTAGAACCTCTCAACATATAAGTTATAGAATATTTTTTTTAATGATTGAAATTTGATGATCTTCATCTTTCCTCTAGATAAAAATTGGTTGGAATCATTTGATTTTATTATCAAGGAATAAATGCTTTATCCAAAAACTCTCTGCACTCAACACCACTAATATTGTTGAGCTTAATGGATATGTTCAAGTAAATACATCCTACTTAACTGATAATTATTTTGTTATTTTTGATCAATTAACTCCCTTCCAGTTATATTCTTTTGATGGTAAATTAATTCTTAATAACAATCTAACGAGTAATCGTTCAAAGATTTTACACCCTCAACAATTTTCATTGTGTAATGAAGTTATTGCTATAAGGGATATTCAAGACGATAAACTTATTCATTTTACGAACATATTTACTGGCAAATCAGTTATTGGAATTAGTAAAGATTTTTCACATACTGTTGAAGTTACAAATCTGAAATTGTGTAATATACAGACCTTTGCTACCCGCCCACTTGCTTTTTTGGATAAGAATAATGATTTATACATCTTATTGTTCAACTTATATTATTCTAATCCTTTACTTACTTATAAGTTAGGCAATTTTGTATGTAGTTTTCATTGGCATAATAATTGCCCAATGTTGGCAGCAATTCAGGAAGGCTTGCTTACCATTTGGTTTAACCCTTTCTTGATATCTATAGATAAAGAATTGTTTCACTATACAAAGGTTGTATTTTCTAAAATTGATATTGGTCATGATTCACAAATATTAGAGTTTTCAGGTCATAATTGCTTATTACAAAACTCAGATGGTTCAGTTACTTCTATTTACATTTCATCAAATTTGACTACGCTTCATTTGTATTTGGATAACAAACGTTGGGAAGACTGCATTCGCTTCTGCCGTATTGTTGGTGATACTAAATTATGGGCATGCTTAGCATCTAGTGCTGCAAATGAAGGGGAGATCCAAGTTGCTGAAATTGCATACTCTGCACTTCATGCTATTGATAAAGTAGAATTCTGGAAAAACCTCAGGACAAATGTTGGTAACGATATTCAAACTGCTGTAATTTCTCTTTTATTGCAAAAGAATGCCCAAGCAGAGGGAACATTCATAAAATGTGGGAGGATCTTTAAAGCTATTGAAATAAATTTAAGAACATTCAATTGGGACCGCGCCCTCTCATTAGCTATCAAACATCAAACACATATTGATACTTGTATTGCATATAGAACAAAGTTTATTAAATCTCTATCAATTGAAGAAGATCGAAAGAAGTTTAAGCAATTCGCAGATATTGAGATTGATTGGCGAAAAATACATCTAAAAGTCCTTAACGAGCATGAAAAATATTCTATTAAATAAGCAATAATTTCTCATTTATATAATATTTACCCTTGTTTCTATCACAATATGCATTATAAAATTTTTGGGTAGTATTATTGCTTATAAAGATATCGTTTGGCATTAAAACATCTTATGACTTTCGTTAAATTAGATTTAATCCTTTTATTTTTAGGGTTGTGAAGTTGACATTTGCTATGAAAATTTTATCAAATTATACAAACTTATCACTATACAGTTGAAACCGGTTTTTTCTGACCAATTCTTTGCATGGAAATAAAGTAAGAAAAACACGGTATTAGAAAAAAGCGGTTTCGAATGTATATGATTAACACCCACCTTTTTAATGTATGTTGCATAATCTTCAGTGAATTCCCTTCAAACAGTATGACAGTATGAATGCTCTCTTATGTTGGGCAAATTATCTATATTATTACAACACTAAGCTGTAGGACAGAATTAGTTATGTACGTATATATTGGCATGTATTTCCAAGTTGATTGAAGAAACTGGAACTGGAGGGTATCAAAATGTGATTTTGGCATACATACCATAAATCCCTGAATAAGCCCCTGCGCTTATTGTTTTATTACAGGCGAAATCCCGGCGCTTATTGTTTAGTGGGCCAAATTTACTTTTTTTGAATCTTAGACTCTAAAACATCGATGTACAGCTATCCTTGTCACATAGTAGGAGTGTAATATTGTGCAGTTGTACCAAATTATAAATAACAACATATCCATTTTGGAAACCAGTTATAAGGAGGATGTTTAAACACCCAAATCCCCCCCCCCCCTGGATACACCACTGAACTTTCAGTGCTTTTGTACAGATAAAATAGCTAGATAAGGGCCCCCAAGGGGGCCCTTATCAAATTAGGAGCCCAAATTAGGAACCCCCAAGGGGGGCCCAGCGGGGATTCCCCCCTGGCTTGTATGGCCAGGACGCCCCTGATAACTTGCCCTGAGCTTATTCATGGGTTTAGAGTAACTTCTTGGCACAACGATTCCACCCAAAATTTTCTAATCTGTGCCATTGCCGGGTTATGAATTGATCCTCACATTTGGAGATGACAGTTAAAACCAGCACATCATGCGCGGCAACTTCCTGTGCGATACCCTGAGCTGAGAAGACCTCCCACTCTTATCGGCAATGGGTGACAGCTGGTAGATGGCCGCTGTAGACCAGTAGTCATATAACTTAGGAAGGTTGGCGATTATTCTAGCTTAGAGGTGAATCTGAGGCATCCAATGCGGCTAAACTCCGAGTTGGACGTCTACTCAAATGGTTTCTTTCCTATTTAGTAATTATAACTGGAGACGTTTCAGGGGAAAATGCCAAAATTGGAGAAATGTCGGTGTTCTGCGAATGAAATAATTCCCAATTAGTACAATATACAGTTTCAGACCTTATTAAAACCGACAAGAGCAAATTAAATTAGATGGTTTGATGATAATATTAGTCCAGTCGATATATGATCTGATATTACATTGCTTAAATAGCTGGCTTTTACTGTAATTTGGGTTAATTTTATGCCTAGTTAGTAGCTTATTTGGAAAATGTGACTCCTGACCGGACCATCCGGACAGCTGCTACGCTTAATCGAAATATACTAACATTTTTTATTCCTGAATCATTTTTAGCTTAATTGTCATGCTCAGTCTTTTTTCACACATAACTAAATGTCTTCCAATATATCGAAATATCGCACTATTCTCTAATGGTCAAACGAATTATGTTGAAGTTAGGACAGCATTGAATATGGCTATGGAAGAAGAACTAATAAGAGATAGGCGAGTTTTCATCATAGGGGAAGAAGTTGCAAAATATGATGGAGCTTACAAGGTGACCCGTGGACTTTTTAATAAATTTCCTGAGAAAGATTTGAGGTTGGTGGATACACCTATTACGGAACAAGGGTTTGCTGGGCTAGCTATTGGTTCAGCCATGGCTGGACTTATTCCAATATGTGAATTCATGACTTTTAACTTTTCCATGCAAGCTATTGACCAAGTAATTAACTCAGCAGCTAAAATGTACTACATGTCAGCAGGTGACTTTAACGTACCGATAACATTTCGAGGCCCAAATGGAGTCTCTGCCGGTGTAGCTGCTCAACATTCCCAATGTTTTGCATCTTGGTATGCACATGTCCCAGGATTAAAGGTAGTTTCTCCTTGGAGCTCAGAAGATGCTAAAGGTTTATTGAAATCTGCAATTAGGGATCCTGACCCTGTAATTGTCTTAGAATCAGAGATGCTTTATGGAGAAAAATTCATTCTAACCCCTGAAGCTGCCTCTGTAGATTTTACAATTCCAATTGGTAAGGCTAAAATTGAAAGGTTAGGTTCAGATGTTACTTTAGTTGGATACTCTCGTATGGTTGGTGTTATGATTAAAGCAGCTGAGGAACTTGAAAGCTATGGGATATCAGCAGAAATAATTAATCTGCGTTCTTTAAGACCACTCGACATTCAAACTATATGCGAATCTATTAGAAAAACTCATCGTTTAGTAACTGTTGAGGAAACTTGGCCTTTATATGGTGTAGGTGCGGAGGTAATAGCTGGGATAGTTGAGAGTGATAGTTTTGATTATTTAGATGCTCCTCCTCAGCGAGTTTCTGGAGCTGACGTTCCTACACCTTATGCTAAAAACCTTGAAGATGCGTCAATTCCACAGACTTTAAATGTTGTAAATTCAGTTCAACATATGCTTAATTTTAATAATTAGTCTATACTTAATCTTTTATTAATTAACTCTTAGTGGTCTACAGTATATCCTTCTAATTATTCTATTATCATTTCAACAATATGTTTGTAACAAAATAACACTTATTTAATCAACAGCTATTTTAGTATCATCTAAATTTAAATTCTTAAAAAATAGTGAAAATATTGTTTATATACCATTTAGACTTTAGATTTTAGATTTCATAAATGTAAATTTCGAATTTGAAGTTGTTTAAATTTCACAATAAGCAGTGGACTCGCTTACACAGAGAATGATAAGGCGTAATGTCTGTTATGGTGTGTAGATTTTCCCTACCCATACCAATGCATATAAATGTCCAGTTAATATGAATTTCCAGATAATAAAAATAAAAATTTGACGATCCCCTGGTGTTAGGGTGTCCCAAAGAAAATGATTTTTTGAAAAGTTTATGGGGGACCGACTGATAATTATCTATGTGTCATAAAATGACCATTGGAAAAATTTCAAATAATTCCGAGGTAATTTAGGGGTCCCGCAAAGGCGTTGAAATAATATTTTGTTACCTTATATGTGAGAATTCAAATTTATGCTAGGATTTGCTTTACATCATACATTTGACATCTTAAATGTTTTCTGACTCAAGTCAGTAAATTTAAAAGTTATCAGATTTCGGAACATACCCTGCTATTGAAACAATCATTCTTTCATAATTTGATCCTATGTACATTGGAAATAAGATACAATTACAAATCAGAATCTATTCTTTTCAGGAATTATTCAATAGAAACTACTAATTTGACAAACAATAACAATTCATTCACAAACTAGTATATAATATGTAACAAATTTTTTAAATTCAATAAATTGACATTATGGCAGCAAAAACTCGCAGTTCTCACCATGTATGGTTGATCGGCTTCCCCAATGACGGAATACTTGGTTCAAAGTTGCCTAGTGGGCGTGATGTTATGCGTTTTTAAGCGCCCATGCAACCTGTGACGAACTAATTAAGATATGGAACCGGTGCCGCCTTCCAATGAAATCAAAGAGATATCATCGACAAAATAGTGAGTATATACAAGCAACAACAGCAGCTTATGAAAAGCCAACAGCGTAGCAATTTGACAGACTTGAAGCACCAGGAAGAGTACTCAATTAAACTTGATAAATTATTTGACATTGCTCATGCTCACGCTGAAAATTTGATAATCTTTGAGGAGGACCGACAGTTCCTGGCTCAGCAGCGTATGGATCGTTCTGGGAGCATCGGAGGAATAGATTCACTGGTAGCGCAAGAAAGGGAATCGGAAGAAAGTCGCGGACGTCAAGAACAGCTAAAAGTAGCTGAACTGGAATCGCTGTCCACCTGCAAGGAAATAGTTTCAGAGTCAGGCGAAATTACTGATGAAGAGACAAGTGATGATGAGACTTTCACATACGATTTGACTACAATCAAGAAGCAGCGAATCATCAGCTCGAAAGTTAATGCAGTTCTTGACAGAACGAACACTAGCGTACGCAAAGCATCAATGATAGCTGCATTTGTCTTGAATGAGGCTGGTGTCCCAGCAAGTGCGGTTACCCTATCAAAAAGCACTATTCACTGTCACAGACAGAAGCAACGGCATAGATCAGCCCATCAAATCCGTCAAGGTTTCTGCTCCATTAAATCTGTTGTACATTGGGTTGGCAAACTCTTGGTAGACACGGAGGAGAGTACTCAACTTGTTGATCGATTGGCCGTGCTGCTAACCAGTACTAAAGATGATTCCACCAAGTTGCTTGGGGTGCCTAAGCTTGTATCAGGAACGGGAAAAGAAACTGCGGAGGCTGTCAACAAACTTCTGGAGTCGTGGGATGTAGGAACAGATACGGTTGGTGCATGCTTTGATACGACAGCATCAAATACAGGTCGTTTCTCGGGGCTTGTGTGCTGTCTCTGGCTGGCTTGTCGCCACCACATCTTTGAACTGCTCCTGGCGGATGTGTTTTCAATATGTATGGGCCCTTCCACTGGTCCAGACATTCAATTATTTAAACACTTCCAATTGAGTTGGCCAAAACTACATCATAAACCCCAGGATGCAGGGCCACTCGTAGAAGCTCCCCCAGATATCTTACGGTTCCTTGAGATCAAGGGCGCCCGCAGGCATACGCACTATACGCACGTGCGTATAGTAAATTTTATCTGTTAATTAATTTTAACACTCTTTTGTGCTAAGATTTTTTAAAATTAGTCATAAGACTCATGAGTTCGGAAATTGGATACAGAAACTGCCTGAAAAAAATATTGTGCGTACATCATTCTTTAACCTGCGGGCGCCCCTGCTTGAGATCACGATGGACACCAAACAACTACGGGAGGACTACATTGAATTAATCCATCTTGCTGCTCGTGCGGTTGGATTACGAATTGATGGAACGCTACGACGCCCTGGAACTCTGCACAGAGCACGCTGGATGGCAAAAACTATCCACTCGCTGAAGATAGAGCTTTTATTTCGGGGAAATGAGGATGTATTGCATCTCACCAGACGACAGCTGCTAGGCCTTCAACGATTTAATCGATTCGTTATCCTAGTATACAATGCAGGCATGGGGCCAAGCCCCAAAGGGCTTAAGCCCTTTGGACTTAAGCCCATTTTTGAGAGGGCTTAAATCCGGACTTAAGTCCTCCTTTAATAAAATGGCTTAAGTCCGGACTTGGACTAAGCCCTTTATAGATGAGCTTCAAGCCCTTTTCAAGCCCTTTTTCAAGCTCTTTTCAAGGCACTTATTCAATAAAATACGGTATGGATTTCTAAATAATTAGAGTAAAAGACTTAAGTCCGGACTTAAGCCCTTTATTAAGGGCTTGAGCTTGGACTTAAGCCCTTTTTCAAAAAGGGCTTGGGCTTAAGCCCTTCTGATTAGGGATGGGCTTGGACTTAAGCCCTTTTGAAAGGGCTTGACCCCATGTCTGGTATACATACAGTCGTAGTACTCGTGCAGCTGCTGTAGATTCTGCATTCAACGATATCGCTGATTCATCGTTTACAGGAATACGATGATGTGGGCCAGTTGGTCGTTGTGGCTTGCGGATGATGGTCAGACATTATTGCAGTGCTCGACAAATTAGGTGGTTTGGTGTCGTTAGCCACCAAAAATCTTATATAAGCCACCAAATTTTGCCCTTGGTGGCTTAACTAATCTACCATAAATTGTTGATTATTTTACTTTAGGCCGTATAAAATAAATTACTTGTTTATCATCCATCTTTTTCGAGAAAATTGGGACGGGAGGCGGCATTTAAATTTATTTATTAAAAGTTTAATATTAGCATATTGATAATATCAACAATAAAAAATAAGAATATAGCTGTAAACAAGTCTAATACAATTATGTTATATAGATACTAGTAGTAAATCAATGTCTATTTTGATTTAATAGAAACAGTTTTTTCTCCCTTGCCCAAACAGAACACACAAACTGGATAGTATTCACCTTCCTCCTGCAATTGTTCGTCCTGATCTCCTCCACAATAATAACAAATTGGGGTGTTTCCAGCTGAATAATATGGTTTTTCGATAGGTAAATTACAAGTGAGATTTCCTTTCACGAAAACTGATCTTAATACAGAATCACTCTCTGATTCAATATCTGAGAAAATACTCCCACAAGTGTATTCAATGCCTTCAATAATATTTTCTAATTCCTCCTTCTGTGCCTTTTTTAACGCGAGTTTGGAATAAATAACTCCCCACTTAGAACATTCTCCGCATTGAATGATAATTTTCACATTTTTTGCGTATTGTACAGAAGGAGAGAATGGCATCCCATGTTGTTTCACCACCGGAGTAAGAAGAGATGGTCGGTACTCCTCACTAGTCTGACTCCCATATACCTCCTCAAAATCTCTAAATTTTTCATTCTCAGGGATTGGATCAGGTAGATGGTGGATGTCACAAAAAATGTTGTGAGGTACCCTAGGGGGTTTGCAAATGTAACATATAGTGTTGCCACACTTTTTAATACTAAACATATAGTGACGAATTTTGCAGTGACTCTGTAGAAACTCTCCCATTCGTTTTTTCCCTTGAATCCGTATTTTTGTTGTGTCATTTCTTTCAAGCGATTGGTCAATAATTTTAACACTTTCCCAAAGTGAATTGATCGCATCCGCTGAAGCTGGAAGGAAAACTGAGAAGGGCTCTTCCTTCAATTTCAGACGGTTAAACAAGCTTGACAGTAGCATTTTAGGACGCTCCAGCGAATCAAGGACAACCTGCTCCATAACAGGCAAAATCTTTGCAAACGCTCTGATTTGTTTCATATTCATACATTTCTTGAGCTGATCCTCATAACAGGTCTTTGTTCTAGCTAAACCAACACCCTGAAGGGCCAAATTCAATATAGACATGATCCTCTCGGCCGGATTCTTCCAGCTGTTGTGAGGTGGAGTGCGAACAGCACACAATAAATCTAGGTCTAGCTGAATGAACAAAGCTATAAGTGAGAGTTGAACTGATATATAGGTTAAACGATGGTCAGGACCTCCATCTGTGTATAGAACGAGGATGGTTGCACTGATTCTTGGTTATCCAAAATTTGTTTCAACTCCGTTGCATGTCTATAAGGGTTTGAATGCTCGAAAACACTATCTTTGATTCCAACATGAACTTTTCCTCGATAAAAAGAACCTTCTATTGTATCAGGGATTTGGACTAAAAAATTTACACTAGGGGTGAGTGTAAACTTGGTAAAGTCATGGTCCCCAACTACCATCTTTTCATTTAAACCAACCAGAATGGCCTTACCACGTTCAACTGCTGCGACAGGATAGTCTGGCTCGCCGACTTTGACAGTGTGTTTATAATCCTGACAGACGAAAGTTGTGTAGTTTCTGAACCTGACAGAAAACTCTCGCTGATACCGATATAATGCTGAAGCATAATGAGAGTCAACATGTGTCAACCGAAATTGTCGGGCTTGCACCATGAACCTGATCTTGAGATTTTTAGTATACTTCTTAGCAGTGGCTCTATGCTGGTTTCTGGGCCAGAATTGATACCTGTATGTAGATTAAACCATATTCCTTATCCGAAAAATTGCTAGTTCTATTTTGAATTACTAAACAAATCGGTTTTTACAGTAAACCATCTTTAGCACGAACATGGATAATTTTGACTAAATATCGCCTAGATTCAATTCCCCTCCTTTCAAAAATATATATTAATATTAATAACAATATAAATACCGGATAAGAAGAAATAATTTCGATGGTCCCTGATGTACGTGTTAATGAGAGTTTACTGTAAAACTGTATTAAATAAATTTAGTTACTCATTTTATTATTGTATATTTCAAAGAGAGGTGAAATAACCTGAATGTTAGGAATTTTGTCACCCACTGATTACAGACTTATTAAGTTTGTATCCTATTTATTACAGACCTGAGCCATTGGATGGAAGGGAGTTGTGTTCCATCTGGACATCTCTTACAGACCTCATCGAACATGTCCCTCACACTCAAAGCACGAGCTAGGTGAGTGATCACTTCACCATTGTCCACAGCATCATGCCGGCGCTCATCAACTATAGTCTCAATTGATACTTCCAGGTATCGCTTACATTCTTCTAAGAAAACTGTGTACGATTCTGGCCTCCCAGTGTTTTGGACTCTCAAATCCCAAATTAAATCTGGATCTTCTGTCTCAAGAAGCTGTGCTACTCGATCATCAACTTGTTCTCTGCTGTTGTGGAAGCCGCAGCTACATCACCCGTTAGCCGCCGATATGCTTCCCTAAGAAATGCAGGTTTCGCACTTGTGTAACGACCAAAAGAGTTGATGAATTCCCGTCGCATAGCACGAGTATTGTAGGTAGGCAGTGTTTTTCGAAGTTCTTGTGCGATATTCATATTCTTCTTCAATATTTCGCCTTCTGTTCGACCTTCTTGGATTTTCCAGATGAAATGTAAGTGATTTCTACTACCTGTATACGAATACAGGATGCATTTCACGGGTACAACCACATTATGGTTGTAGTCATATCTGCGTTTTGGACAAGTAGGCGAATAATCCTCAACTAAAATCGGTTGGAATTCTTTAGAATCTCGTATAGCATTATGAAGGCTCTTATATCGGATAGCAAATGTTGGCTTTATGTTAGAACTTGCTGGCAATATATCAAAGTGATCTACATCGCCTCGGCAGGTCCTCTTAGTTTGAAATGTTTGGACTGCTTTGTTCTGTTGTTCCAAATAGCAAGCATATTTCCTTAATTTGTCAGCTAGTATTAGAAGAGGTTCACGGACAATTGACCACTGCTGTCTTTTCATGTAACTGTTGTCTGTTAGAGTGAATAATGACACTGAATGTACATGAACTTCACTTGCATTCAATTTGGAGTGATCAATTTTACGTTTCTTTCTCATTTCTGGCTTGTTATAGCCCTCGAAAGACTCAAATAGTGCAGGTATACGATAGCCTCTATCAGCCAAGGTTTGATGGTTGCCATCAATCATCCAGAGAGTATTAGCCAATGAGTTTACGAACGCTACTCCAAGTTGCTTGACATATGAAGCTTCCCATCCTAGTTTGTTCCTTTGTAGCCAATCAATAATATCATTCTTCAGCTCGAGCTTCTTGTTCGGGACATCAACCTTCCATTTGCCTGGTACGTGCAACATCTCTTGTGCATCCTTCATCAATATAGTGAGAGCATCTGTTCTATGTTCGACACTTTCAACATTCTCGCCCAGGGGTTGTGATAATGAGTACTCAACGTATTGCCCAAGGGCACTTACTGCTTCTGACAGTGAAGACTGAAGACTGACACGGGTAAGTTCACTTTTAGTTCTTCCAACGAATGCTACGACAGTAGCCCCATAGTATACATCCGGAATTGGTAGACCATCATCTAATACGCCAGCACTAAACTGGCCATAAACATCTGAAAGTGTAGTATCATTTATGGCACAGCCATACCATAATTTTACTATTTTTACCCCACTTCTTATTTGAACGACAACAAATACCATCCTGATTCCTGATCTATTAACTATAAAGGAAAACTAAATGTAGTTAAAAAAGTCAAAATGCAAATGTTAATTAATTAATTAAACTACATACATATACGTACTAGTATTGGCAAAAGTCGACATTTTTAACGGAATCCTTATTAGCGAATTTAGGAAATGAGGGAAACATAGATTTATTAATATATGAAATTGTGTATTTGAACATTATGGTTGCCTAATAAAACAAAATATATTGTCCGGACGGAGGATAAAAATTGGGACGGGCGGGGATGATAAACAAGTAATTTATTTTATACGGCCTTATGTTGATTATATTTTTCGTGGCATCATTTGTGATTGATATTAGTGTTGTTTTACTGCATCAGAACTTTTTTAAGTCATCAGTGGTTTGTTAAATCGGCCGTTGTTTATTCTTTTGCCCCCAGAAAAAGTGAGGTGGTGGCTTAATTAGCCACCATCAAAATTTCATTTTGTCGAGGACTGCATTATTGGTACCTTTTTCTGTTGGCATCGCTGGCGCTATTCTCGAACAAAGTACCTGACGAAGTTAAAATCAGTTAGTTGCAGGAATGCAGCAAGATCGAGGAATAATCTTTTTAACTAAGCTACCGGACTCTGTTAACAAACTTCAAGCTTCGCTGTCCTTTTTTAAAATATCAAGATTGGACACCTCTTTCCCTAAAACTCCGGTTGGGTCTTGGAGCTCGGATAACAGCTACATCGAGGGTAAACATTTTGCTAGGCATCTGGCCTTTGTAAACGATGTCGCTGAACGTGGGATCCACTCTTTCAACAGTTTAACAAAACTTCAAAAGACGAGGACCAGAATAACAATGTCTACTACAAGTGGTAGAGCAACATCGTAAAACATTCGGCACTACGCCAACCATTTCTGAATTAAATTGTATTTAATCTTTATAGAATAAACAGTTATGCTTTTACTGCCAACATCTCTCTATAGATATCATATGTAGTACGTCAACATAAATTTGAACTTTCACTTAAAGGTGTCAAAATATGATTTTCAAGGCCTTTGCCGGACCCCTAAATTACCTCGGAATAATTTGAATTTTTTCTAATGGTCATTTTATGACACATAGACAATTATCAGACGGTCCCCCATAAACTTTTCAAAAATTCATTTTCTTTGGGACACCCTACCTGGTGTTCGTAATAATGAGACTACTATTATATGCCTTCCCTATTCCCAAAAATGTAGATAATTATTATATTTCTTTACTTATTCAATAAATGAACTACTGGGGGACGGATAAAATAAGCTGGTAATAGCTCAAATAGGGGCAAGCACCAAAGTCGATTGGTGAGAAAATATCACCTATTCAGCATGACTGCATATGATGTTATATACTACTACCTTAGAGAAGTATCCTAAAACATTAATTACAGGAAGGGACAATAGATATGATAATGTGAATGTTACTGCTTAGCACATTCGATTTTAATGAAATTTATCTACCGAGGTGTAGGCTATACGTATAATCTTCCGTACTGCGCCGACTACAACGAAAGTTGGCAGGTTAAAATTAAATTGACTTGTGTTTTTTTGTGTGTTTGAGTTAGTACTGAAACTACTGCCTTGGTATTTTTTCAGGATGTGTCATATCGTTATATCTGTGGCTTGAGTTAATTTCAAATTGCAGCAAATTTTTAGCATCAATATTTTTAATTTGTCTGGCTCCTTGCACGATAAATGTGATACTAAACATCATTCTCTTTTTTACTATTGAAATCACATTTGCGAATGTTCAAATTTGGTTACATTTGTGCCCTATTGATTGCTAATATTCCATAATTAATGTCTTAATTAATTCCTTCTTACTCTTCAGATTTAATATAACTCTAAATTATCTAATTCTATTGTATTTAGTCTGCTTATTCTAATAATCAAAAAATTGCATCTGTGCCGACAGCATATTCCTTGGAAGCATAGCCGTCGGACCCACCCGGCCACCCATGGACCGGGCAGCCCAAAGGCGCTGCCCGGGATATGTAGCGGCCCCGGAAGGGCCCATTTCCTACGCCTATGGTTGGAGACACTATCTTTTGGTGGCTAGTTAATTGATAGTGGCTCCATATGAAAGTGCTTTCGACACAGCTGCAATTTTGGAATTTGCTTTGCCATGTTATCAACGCCTCAATGTGTTAAGATTCTTTTATAAAGTGGTCACGAGATACAAGGAACGAGTGATAAAATCTATCTTGCACCATCTCCAAAATTATTTACATTTTTTATTAAGTATAGATTAATACAGTATAAATAAATAAATACATTATTTAACATTAGTATCCACAGTGAATTTAATTAAACTAAGTAAATCGCTTTATTTTATTTTATTAGCTTTAATCCATTGTATTACAGTATTATAATTAAATAGAAGCCTACTAGAAATCACAAGTAGTTTAAATAAAATTATCTCAAGTTAAAACAATAGAATCAGATCTAACAATTCAAACTAAAGTGTGAGTAAACGAAGAAAGTTCACAACCCATTTACGGCTTAAACTAAACCCAATATGAAGATTTGTATAAACCCATCAGACGCAGAATTTTAAGGCGAATCCACTGCACAAATAGAAAATGCGGGTTTGAATAACAATTTTGAGTTATGGACCAGAAATTTTTTGAATGGTGTGAAAAGGTTTTGAAAAGTCCAAAATTTGTTAATCACAAATCGTAACACCAGGTGCAAATTAGACTGTCCTCCTACAACTTATTGCAAAATTCAGCTGATCTCTTATCAGTTCTGCCCACGTCCCCGTAGGGTGGAAAAAAATGAAAAATCTAAAATTACAGCTGTGCCGACAGCATGTTCCTTTGAAGGCACTATCTTTTGGTGGTTGGTCGTTTGATAGTGCCTCCAAAAGAACATGCTATCGGCAAAGCTGTAATTTTAGATTTTTTAATTTTTCTCCGTAGACGGTGCACTGGCCAGAACTTTATAGTTGATGGGCTCAAATTTGGCAATAAGGTGTAGGAGGGACAGTCTAATTTGCACCTGGAGTAAATTGGAAGTTTGTTTCAATCTTGTATCATCTCTGAGATTAATGAAATTTAGCTAATTAGTATAAATAATTATTAAAAATATTGATAATTTAACACCAACTTGAATGTCAACTTACATTTATTAAGTTTATTTATTTGATATAAATAGTAATTTTAAATGAATTTGATTACAATATTTGAATTCAGCACACTAAATAACCCCTAACAACAAATTTGAAGCATCTCTATATGTTGAATGAATGGCTGACACATCGTCGCCGGACATTTCGTAAAAAAATCGTATACACACATCGTCGCCGGACATTTCGTAAAAAAATCGTATACACCTATCCGACGCAAAATTTTATGAAGAATCCAATTGTGTAGGTCTTTAATAAAAAATTTAAAAAATAGGTCTTTATTATCTCTCTTTAAGTGAATCCAATGGTGTAGGTCTTTAGTAAATCAATTTTTTAGTTATGGCCCAGACAAATTTTCAAAGGTGTCAAATCGTTTTTACAAAAATGGTTTATCAAAAAATTGGCCCAAGATGCACATCTGTACATATGGGACACATGCTAAAAATTTGAGCTCCGGGGCAATCAAACTCTGGCCTGTAGAGCGGATACGTACTAAAAAAAACCAAGGCAGTCATTTCAATACTGGCCCACTTACGTAGTTGTCGGCACAATAATAAAACTTCTGTTGAGGGGATATATGGAAGAAAAATAACTAACCAAGGCAGTTATTTTAGAACTGGGCCACTATACTGTACTATGCAATAGTCGGCAACCCTATTCCCAATTTCGTCTATTCTTCAGTTATATCGAATTTTGTTTACTGGTCCAGTAACACTTATAATTCGAATTACAAATTAATAGTAGTAGAGTCTAGCCCAGGGGTGCCCAACATACGGCCCGCGTAAATTTAATCCGGTCAAATATTTTAGATCATTTTATGTAGTCTAATGATTTTAGATGTGTTTTTTTAACCTTTTCTGTTCCATTTCCGCTTGGTTACCCCAACCGATCTCTCCCTAATATATCTGAAATTAATCAATTGACCTTTATGGACCACCTAAATATTTGAGGAAACCAAATGTGGCCCGCAGTTAAAATTGAGTTGGACACCCGTGGTCTAGCCTATTGAAAATTTAGAACACTACAATAATAGTGTAAATTTATAAATATACTGTATTGTATTCAATAGACGCTACCATTCTTATCAGAAAAATATTAATAGTCTTATAAGAGAATTCATCTAACTGTATAATACAATTAATGTGTATACAAGAGAGAGTTATGATATAATATATAACCAATTATTATACTCATATTCAAAACGTTTAATTAACGGTGTTCGTACATATTTATTTCCAATTTTCAATAGTACTGTACTATTTTAGTGCTTATTCTAAGCTTTAGAAGATTCATTACAGACTCGTGAGTTGCCCGTATAAGAATAGCTGCTTTTTGAAAAATTCCAATTTCAAAATCAAAGTACGTATACTATATAAATAGATTGGCTTGTAAATTTCAGGCTTTCATCCAGCCAAAATTTCCCGCGCGCCTAGATTATGTTAGAGCTCGCTCACACGCGCCTAAAATGCTCAATTTGTATTACGTCTATGGGAGCATCTCTCAATTTTCGCGCGCCTAGAAAAGTTTCCTTTTGAAATTACGCGCCTGCAGGCGCGTCGCATACGCCTGGATGAAACCCTGCTTGTAATAGACTATAAACAGTGAATTATGCTTAGTATACTTAGTAGGTCTTTCAACTTATATAAATGGGCCTTTAATAAATTGAGTAACTATATGAACGACTCAGCAAACAATAAGACTGCATTTAATTTTTTGTCTTTTATATTTTTATATATTACGGAAATTTATCAATAATTCTTTAATTGAGTTGTGATCTTAAGGTATTTCAGTCCTAAATTCTTTTTTTGATCCCGAATTATATTTTCTAACTACTATTTATTGTTCTTCTAATTATATTGAAGATAACGACACTTCGTTTTTTGATCTTATTACAATCTGTCAAACTAAGGTTTCAGTCTTCCTAAATCTCTTCCCTTATTATTCTGAGAACGTACAGCTTGAAAATTATGTAAATAATTCTGTTATTTAAGCATCAATATTGTCACTTAATTTAAGTTGTCCTTGCTCATTGAAATGAATCACTGATGTTGTTATGACCTTTAGAGCTAAGCCTCAGCTCTTTTTTTATTTTTGTGGTTGATGGTTTATAGGATGCCAACCATCTAATTAAGGATCTCATTTGTTATTCCAATGAATACCAAATGATATATAGATGTGACAAGACGATTAGAGCTAAGCTCTAATCGTCTATAGTTTAGGATATTTATAAATATTTGTTAAGTCATCAAAAGTGGGCACATTTCTATGCCCATATATGGTCATTGCATAAACGGTGTGGTGTCTGAGAATCAAATCTTCGGGACTAGATAATAAATTGCTCACTAAGGGGATGATGGGCCATAAACATTGGAATTTTCTCTTATGAAATATTTTTCCACCAGTCATTGGAGTTCAACAACCCATAGAATATCACATGTGGAGTGAAAATAGCTAAATATCAGTGATAATGTTGGTTATTACTTATTATAGCATTCAATTCATCAAGAATTGGCGAAACTCTGTAAAAACAAAAGGCCGCTGTATAAAATCGATCAAAACTCGGAATATAAGTATTGAAAAGACACGGACCCAAATATAATCGATCAACATATATGGTCCTCCAGTTATTAGAAGGAAAAAATCTTTATAATTTCCTAATTAAATCCAACATATCCACATATCTCGGACATAAAATTGATTTTATTTCAGAGCTAACAATTGGTCATATAAATCCTAATACCAAAACTTTACGATTTTGGACTCCTCTTGTTTGACAACTATCATAAAAAAATTATAGAATTAAGTGGACAGAATTTGGATATGCCAAGTGGACTTGGGAAAACTTTTTAAACCAAATTTTCACAGTGTAGAATACAACCCGAATTAATTGGATAGCTGCAAAATACTTTTTTCTCGGTTTGATCTGCATTAGAGATATATTTATTAAATTATAATTGATATCGAAAGCAGGGGCGCCCGCAGGCATACGCACTATACGCACGTGCGTATAGTAAATTTTATCTGTTAATTAATTTTAACACTCTTTTGTGCTAAGATTTTTTGAAATTAGTCACAAGACTCATGAGTTTGGAAATTGGATACAGAAACTTCCTGAAAAAACATATTGTGCGTACATTAATTTTTAACCTGCGGGCGCCCCTGATCGAAAGTATTGCTTGAGGAATTTTTTATGTGTATAAAGTTTTTTAATTTGAATAAAATTTTTAAAGATCTCAGCGAACTGGGATCTACAATTCAAATTTTTTTGAAAATCGTTGAATACTTTTTGAAAAACGGATTTTGGAGAGCCTTAGCCTCAATTTAATTAAACTAATTCGCTAGTTATTTTAAACGATTTTGTTTATATACATAAAAATAATTAATTAATTGTGCACGGCCAAAGGAAAATGGATATTAAAAAAACTTTTTGGCGAGCATTAAGTCAATATTATTTTTTAAGCCTAAGGCCACTGTTAATGACATATTGTTTCAGCTCCACACGAAGTCTATCAGAGGATGCGGGCGGGCGGCATCCCATTATCATTATCTCATAATGACGACATAGTTAATAATTATCTGAGCAACTCACAGTGGGAATTTAAGGGGAAATAGGGTAAAATTGTTATTCTCTTGAAACTTGAATTCGTGGTTACCACTGAATTCAGAATATCAAATAACCTAGTAATGCATAATTTCATTCTGATCTAAGAAATATTTTGGTTGTTATGACTATTCAAAGTATTAGATTTTTGACAATTGGAATTTATATTTTGCGGTTATAGAAAGTTACTAATGCTTCATTGCAGATTTTGAGAACACTGTTCTTGAGAATGACTTCTCTTTTGAATATTCTGATATACATGGTTTAATTATATATATTATATATCATAATAACAGTGGAGTATAAATTGATTATGGGATGTGGCTAACGGAAAATATACGATTCGGACAATAAATTCTTGCTTAGTCCCCCTCCTTCAAGGTGATGGGAAATATCGTGTCCAGGTTTATGGGGTTTTTTTAGTGTTTTTAATATAAAGTAGACATATTTAACTTCAATATAAACCAAATTCCAGATTCCCAAAAATTTGCCCACAGATATTTTCTTTTAATAGTAATTAATTTATTAAGATAAGTGATTCAAGTACAAATTATACTCATTCAATTAAAATTATTTCTTATGCATAACAAGGAAGCTTTTGAATTTATTAACTCGAATCCAGTGAGTTATGGATTACAATGAATTAGAATCTGACTAATATCAAACAATTCGGTGTCAATTTGATGAATTAAAGTTTAGCAGGGAGCTGAACTGTCGGCAAATTAGTGGAAACATACTTTTTACATACTGAGATCTCAACAATATTGTCAAAACTAGGTTCTACTAGCTCTAAAACCTAGGTGATGTAATATTCTTATAAAATAGTTTCTAAATGCGCGAAAAGGCGCGACGTAGATTACTTAATAACTTTGAACCATATATACCGTATTGCCTTGAATAGTAGCCGGGGCGATTATTGATTTCAAGCCCCATTTTGGCCCAAGAAAATGTTATGATTTTCGAGAATGGCGAATATTTGTGGAATATAATCATTTGAGAGAGTCAATAATTGAAGGGAGGCGATTATTTGATATCAACGGTTATTCTAGGCTGTGTCAAAAAATAATTAGGACCTATTTTTGGGGGGCGATTATTCAAGGGGGGCGATTATTCGAGGGGGGGCTACTATTCAAGGAAATACGGTATTAGGATTTTTGAAAAAATTATACCTTGTTCAAGAAATATAATCAATAATCATGGGTGAACAATAAAAAATTTGTTAACAAACCTAAAGTATAATTTATGACAGAATTAACATGAATTGTCTAGAACTACGTTTAGGAGACTACGTACATCATTTTTGATAATGCCATTCAGTTTGCAGCTACCGATAACCTATACGTCAATAATACTTCATTGGAGTCTATCTAGCATAGTTTTCCTATTTCCCCTTACACCCCTGAAAATTCCCACTGTGCAACTATTCTAATTTGTGAGTGCTTATTGATAAAATATGGAATCATTGGGTAATAAGCTTGTACTAGTTTATGATTTTGTTACTAGCTAATTATGGCTATTCATAGACTACTTAATACACAGATGGGCAAGTACCCGACAATTGTATAAAAATAGAAGGCCACTTTTAAAAACAACCATAATATACATTTTCATGATTTCAAATAAATCTTATGTCGCTGTCGATGGACAATCTATAATTTTTAGTCATATTTTCAAACTCGTACTATGATTTTCCTTTTATCTGTTGGAATTCAAACACAGCAAGCTTTTGCTTTATCCATAACCTATTACAGAGCAACCCGATTATCCGAACATTTCGGTTGGTCCCAAGTCAATGTATACAGTGCAATCCCGATTATCTGAACTCCCGATAATCCAAACATTTTGTCTGGTCCCTTCAAATTCGGATAATCGGGGTTGCACTGTAGTTCTTGACATTTCCATATCATAATTATAAATATCTATTATTATATTATTATTTAATTAAATATTTAGTCATTAGCAACTCTTATACTTATTGATTTACTATGGTAAACAAATGTTCTGTCTTTGGTTGTCATACCGGATATCGTAATGGATTAGTTAAACCAGTATTCCAGTTTCCTCGCAATTCAAGTCTTCGTCTAAAGTGGATTGAATTTCTTAATCGCAAATCCTTTATTGTAACTAACTCCTCTCGTATTTGCATTGATCATTTTGATCAGAAATACATTAATAAACACTCTAAAAGACCAAGACTAATCTACTCCCTCAACCCAATACCAACTATTCAGCCTGTTTGTATTCCCAAAAGTCAAGCTGTAGTGCCGAAACCTTTTCGAAAACTTCCAAAAGTACGCATATTTCAACCAGATCAATTGCAAGCTTTCAAGTGTAAATTTGCTTGTCAAAATCTCACAGATGTGGTAAATTATGTCAATTCTTTGGACGAATACAAATCTTTCATACATTCTCTAACTGAAACTAACTTCACGATATATCGCGTTGATATTCAATCTGGTATTGCCCAAGTTAAAGAATGCATTAACGTTAGTGTCGATTTGCACGTCAAACTTAGTTACGAGGGTTCTCCTGTCCCACTTCCGGACTATATCTCCAGTTCTAAGGGTTCTAAGATCACATCTCTTGATATGCTTGATAACTTGCCAAACTATATCAAAAACTCAGTTAGTAGTGTTAACTTGTCAATTGATGTCATAAAAGAGTTACTCAAGCTAAGTTATTATTGTGTAAAAGGAGTGCCCAAGTACTCACCCCAAACACTTCGGTTTGCACTTCAATTACGTTATACATCACATGCAGCTTATAATTTTCTCAATAAATTTATTACTCTTCCCAGTAAACGATTATTGCGTGATCTCAAGTCGAAATCTCTTGATAGTGGAAAATCTCTCTACAAGCTTAGAGACGAAGGCCTTATAGGGAATGACGTAGTATTGCTCCTTGACGAAATGCACCTTCAGCAGCAGGTACAATATAATGGTAAGGACATAATCGGGTGCGACAAAGATTTATTGATGTACAGGAGTATACTCTGTTTCATGGTCGTTTCTATTAAAAAGTCGATTCCATATGTATTGAAAGCCATACCTATCGTTAAACTAACTTCGGATATTGTGAGTGGTGGCATTCTCAATTGCCTTGAAGTTTTGAATGAATCGAATTTCTCTCCCCGGGCAGTTATTTCCGATAATCATCAGACGAACATCGCCTCTTTTAAACACCTAATGAAATCTTATCCTATTGCCAACAAAAATTATTGTATGTCCAATCCAACTACCTCACGAGTAATTTACCTGTTTTTTGACACTGTTCATCTGCTCAAGAATATCCGTAACAATTTACTTAGCAAGCGTTTCTTTCAAATCCCCCAATTAGAAATACGTCTCTTAGATTCCATTCACTGTATTCCAGCTGGTTTCGTAAATTGGTCCAGTCTGCATAAATCGCACAACATAGATATGGATTTGGATTTACATCTACGCAAAGCACCAGCACTTACTTATTCCGCACTCCATCCAGGAAATAATAAGCAATCAGTACGACTCGCGTTAGCTATTTTTGATATTAAAACAACCACAGCTATGCGCCAATATCTACATGAGATCGATCTTACAACTCCTGCTTTTCTTGAACTCATACAGTTTTGGTGGCTAGTAGTCAACTCTAAAGAACTTTACCACCCTCATCCATTTGGCAATGCAATCAACTCACATACCTACCGAAATGTTTGTGCGTTTCTACGACAAATGAACGAATGGTTAGAAATTTGGAAATGTTCAGGTAAACTCGGTTTATCCAAGCAGACCTTCAGTGCCTTTACTGTTACTAACAACGCAATTTCCGATCTAACTTGTGATTTGATCAACGAAGGGTTTAAATTTGTGCTGACTGGCAGGTTTCAGACTGATCCATTAGAGAGGCGATTCTCTCAATACCGAGGGATGAGTGGGGGTCGCTTCCTTGTCAGCTTAGCAGAAGTACTACGATCTGAATCAATAATTTCTTACAAGATTTTATTGAAACATGATATAAACTATAAACACCTGACAGTTACCTCTGAAGATATAGAGCATCATATCGAAGATTTTATGGAAAATGTGAATCTTGAAAATATTGACAGTATTGAAATCTCCGAAAATACAGAACAGGTAGTTGGTTATCTTTCTGGCTATATAACTCACCGACTCCTCCTTCGTACAAGTTGTCACAATTGCATTCGCTTACTTCAAAAAGACGTAACAGATAACGAATGGACAAATCGTTTGAACAGAGGTGGGCTGAAATTGCCATCTAAGATTCTTTACGAATACGTTAAAACTGCCTTTTGTGTATTAGAGTTATTCGAAGAAAAAATTCTTATTACAAAGATCCATTTCAAAACCATATCTATGCATCTACTCTTGAATGTTGAAAGTGACACCTTCTTCTTCTGTGATGACCATTATCAGTCTGGTAGAAATCAGGTAAATTCAACTATTATAAACTTATATCTGAAAGGATTATCGAAGGAAATAAGTGATCGTAAACGAAAAGACCAAGTCGAGTCATTCAAAGCCCTCAAGTTTAGAAAAGTTTAACCAATAATTTGTACTGTAGTAGTTTCTTTCTGCAAGTATATACAATTAAATATGCTTAATATTTATTTTATATCTTATATTTGTGTTAATTCTCATGGTTAAGTAATGTAGAATATACATATTACAATGCATTTGTAGAAAACCCATTTTATTGGTAAAACTAACATAGAAATTTGATGGCCTTCTATTTTTATACAATTGTCGGGTACTTGCCCATCTGTGTATTAAGTAGTCTATGGGCTATTTTAGAGTGTGTCCTACAATAAAATTGGCAACGTGGCCTTACTTGAAATGTAGGTGTAATAATGGAAATAATGACAATAATGACAATATTCGTGCGGGAGTGAAATCTGTCGCGGGCGGTGGAGCTGAAACAAGATTCCAACAAACACTGGCCTAACGAATTAAATATTGATATATCCTGTTTTTAAGTTTATTTAGCACTATACCTTTGGATGGCGAATGCTAATAAAGGAAAATCTGAAAGTGACAAGTCTGTAAAGTTCATGAGTACTCCCAGTGAAGGTACTGTATATAAGTACCATCCGACACAAAAATATAATCGAAAAGAAGTACAGAAACGTCTTTTAGTTGAAACTTGGATGGATGAACAATTGCGTATATTGTATAATTGTGGTTCTGACCTGGATTCTTACCCTGAAATGGATCTAGATGATATCCTGAGATTGGAGGAGTCTTTTAGACAGGAGTTTATTGAAAAAAATTTACAAAATGCTGTTCACCCAATCAATGAATTTGTTTTGGAACTATTGTCTCGAATTTTCGATCTCAAACCTCTCTCTTGAGATAGCTCTTGAACTATATGTCATACTGAATCATTAAAGTTATTCCTATAATTTATATTTATGAATAATATATAAGCTAATTAAATTTTTAGGAAAATCTGAACTGAGTTAAATTGATATAATATGGTTAAAATAAAACAAATATCCATTGTTGACTTACGTTGCTATAGTATTTCATTATACTTGACTTTTAAGTAATTCAAAAGCATATAGTATCTGTATTCTTAAACACATTTTTGATTGAATACTTTAAGATATGGTCTAATACTTTTATCCATTAACTGTATTCTGTGATCGCGTTAATACTTAATATCAATAAATATGGAATATTTCATGAAATAATTAACATTTAATTTGGTGTTAGGAATGCAAAAAATAATATATATGAAATAGATGACAATTGCATATAAAGATCATTCTTCAGAGTTAACATAATTATCTGAATATTGAACATTATTCTGTAATAAACCAGTTCCAAACAAAGCAAGAGCTGAAATATTTATTAAGAAAAAATTGTAACTCGAGTGCAAAAAATTTAAAGCTATCGGATGATTATCAAAAAGGTCATGAATACCTCGAAATACTCCAATAATAGTGCTAACTAAAACTGAAAATTTTAAAACATCAAAAGTGGAAGTAATAAGTTGGTTAGACATTAGGAAACCAATGAGAATAACAGAAAACCAAGTATAAATGAAATTTACTAAGAATATTATAGAAGGTGGTGATTTGATGTTTCTGTTTGGATGAGCAAGATTGAGATATATTCTTCCAAACAAAGGTCCATACCAAATGAACCCAACGACCTGAAGAAAAATTGAAATAATGATAGAGAAAAAGATGAGCTTGAGAGTGATTAACATTTTTCTAAAAATACCTAATATATAATTAAAAGTAGTATATAAGTATCTACTAGGCTAATGGACCTTGTCAGAAATTTTTTATAGTGTGTTATTGGAAACTCATTTTATCATGAGATAATTTATATAGAGCTAAGCTCTAACTAGGTTGATTCGCAAATAATTAATAGAGATTCAATTCAAAACCTCATAGTAGTGTACAAACCACTATTACCAGATTGATATTATTAAATACTGGTATAGGATGATATTGTGTGTTTAAAAAATTGAACAATTAGGTATATGTGCTTTCATAACTCAAAGAAATGAATCATTTAATGTAATTAGCAAACAAAATTAATAATTGCATAATATTTTTAACAAAATATAGTACATTATCTATACATATAATTAGTGTATAAAATTATATCTACAGCAGGGGATTATCTAGGATTTTCGTGGCTGGCACTTTTATGGAGGTATAAATTTTCCGGCATCCTAAAGTAGGCTGACGACTGTCCAGGTTTTAGCATAGACAGTCCAGTTTTTCTACAATTATTGTGCGATGTCCAGTAATTTTGTAAATTGACCAGGTTTTTTTTGCAGTTATTTTTTATTGTCACCAACAGGGTTGCCAACTTTTTGTAAGCACAAAGCGTGATATTTGTCCTTTTTTTTGAAAAAAAGCGTGAGATTTTGACTAAAAAGCGTGGAAAACAATTTTTCACCTCAAAAAGCAGTATATTGAGGGTTTTGTTTAGCGTCCACCAATTAATTTTATGCTACTTTCTCAGGCGCGGGACGTCCTTTCTAACGTGAGGTTTTGAATGTAAGCGTGAGATCGTGAGATTTAAAAAAAGCGTGAGATTCACGCCTAAAGCGTGATAGTTGGCAACCCTGGTCACCAATTGCCTCCGAAATTTATAGCATGTGTCCAGGATTGTCCAGGGTTTTGTCGAGATTTTAAGAAAGGTCCAGCTTTTGGCCCAAAATCCTCTAGTCACCCTACCCCAAAGGTATCAGCCATAATCATAGACTACTTTAGATAAGGACTGGAACGTAGCGATCTCGGGGTTTTAACTTGAGTCTGAGAGGCTCCAATTTTAAATTTGAAAAAAGCATTAGGTTTCCAGTTTCCAAATGTGATTTATGGCATATAGGGGTAACTTTTGGCACCCGTCAACAAGTTGAGGTTTCCACTCAAAATTTCTCACACCTCGACAAGTTATGACGTCATTGTCACATTTTGAGAGCTGTGAAAATTCACTTAATTGCACATAACTCCCGCCCTTTAAGAGATAAAAATCTCAAAATTTAATAGAACATGTACATTAATGATGCGGACAGATTGCCAATATGTTTACTCATTGTCGCATGATGACGTAATTACTAAAATTTCACATTGTTAAATTCTACTATTTAGGCCTATTTACGCTTTATAATCAATGTTAGAAGCAGTGGCGGCGCTAGCCAGCCGCCACTGGTGGGCCACAATTACGTCACAGGTGGGGCACACTTAAATTCAGGTGGGGCACAGGCCCCACCTGCCCCCACCCTCGCGCCGCCTCCGGTTAAAAGTATATAAACCCCACACCAACCGCGAAGCGGTTGGTATGTGGTTGTGTTCTACCGCGAAGCGACCTAGCAAGCGAAGCGCGCTAGTCTATATAGATAGATATACTGTAGCATCAATATATACATAGATACACTGTAGCATCAATATATATAGATACTAGCGCGCTTCGCGGCAGAACACAACCACACATTCAATTTTAAATTGGAGCCTCTCAGACTCAAGTTAAAACCCCGAGATCGCGAAGTTCCAGTCCTTATCTAAAGGAGTCTATGGCTATAATACATAATCAGTATAATTCAATGATGCGGCACTATTTTAAAGAGGTAAATTGCTACGGTACACAAACAGTTGTTTATCCAAGCATTTCTAGACCAGAAAATATGGGCATACACCCGGCACCTAAATCGAATCGCAATTCACGCACTTTTTCACAACTGATGCCTGGCCGGCAGACCTGGGGCTGACTACTACAGTCGAAATCGGGTTTTTTTGCCCCCCAAAATGCACGAGAAAAAGAGGCAAAAAAACCCAATAAGCAAAAAAACCCGATGGAAAACACATTAAGATATCACATTTTTGCACGACAAAAGGAGGCAAAAAAACCCAATAAGCAAAAAAACCCGTGGCAAAAAACCCGATTTCGTCTGTAGTGAGTGATTACGATTACATCCTTCAGAAAAAGCTTGATTATGGTAACGATTACGATTACAGGAAAAGTTGTAATCGATTACTATCGATTACGATTGTAATCGTAATCAGCCCCAAGCCTGCCAGTGGCCGCGGCGGGCACATAAATGTGCCGGCCAGGCACCTAGAAACCCCTGATCCACAGAGACAACTAAATACCATGCTTAATAACTCAAAACTTTTATGAACGGTCACAATCAGGACATATTAATGAATCTTCGAAATCTATTAAATATGTTAAATATTACTAGACAAACAACATGAAACCAACAGAGACATACATCACAACCTAACCATTCATTCACCTCATGAACTATTCTCTTCTTTCTCCAAAACATCACTTTCCGAACCATCACATACTTTACAATTATTTACATCTTACTCAACATTACATTCTTTGTTTGAGGCTGAATAACCCCCATATTTGTGCCTTTCTATTCTTTTTCTCCTACGATTTGATTGCTTAACCCCGTCTTCTCTTAGTTATACTATGATCGATATTTTTAATGCTACAATAGAACCTATACTCAGTGGTGTATTCTTATTATTAAAAGTGGGGGAACGGCGTTAAACATAGGTCACTTTTATGCTATGTTACAGGGTTTCACACGCCTTAATATTTTTACTTGCCATAAGCCTTGTTTTTATTTTTCTAAGAAAAATAGTATGGCAAGTATGATGAAAGAAAAAAAGCGAAATATTAAATTAAGGCGAGTAAAACACAGTGGTCAAACCAGGAGAAAAATTCGAAATTTTGACAGTACTTGTTTTGGGTATTTTTAGCTTCATAAAATTCTACATAGTTGTAAACCTAGAAAAATGCATTGGTTTTGAAAATTGAGTGTGGTTACATTCCGATGACACTCGACTGATTGAGTTACAGTGTAAAATGACGTCTATCAAAATACCATGGACTATTCCAATCTCCAGGTTACTTTCTATAAATAGTGAATGCAAAGTGTAAACATATTTAGAATGCATTTTTCTCCTTTATTCGATATTAATAAATTCTTGCAGATTTATTTGCTTATTAAACCTATTATGAACTGTTCAAATTTTCCAATCAGTTGTATTAATTTAACTAATTTTCTGGTAATCTGAGAGCAAAATCTCAAATTGAAGTGAATTGAGAAGCGTAATACCAACATAAATTATTAGTTATATATCTATTCTAGTAATTAAAAATATATTTATACCCGCAGGTACCCGCAAACAATCTTAAAAATAGGCTAAGAGTAAGCCCAATCGCCTAAAATTTCACTTATATTTGGCAATATTTAATTTTATGGTTTGTTTATAAATGTTACATTATTAATATAAATTACAAGACTCATGGACAATGACAAAGTATACACCTTTTTGAAAGAGAATGATTCTGAAAACCTTAGTTCCTTGACTCGTAAGTTCATGGCACAATGTTCTGTTCAAGACAAGCGTCTCCTCTGTCAGAGTAATTATGTTTCATTCTTACAGAGGAAGAACATAGAATTAAACAAAAACAAAAAATATCTCATCTAACTAATGACGAGCTATTCTTAAGGTTAATTAGAGAATAATTAGTGTAATATCTTTATAGTTGCATATAAATACAATACTATGTATATCTCTATAACTTGGCAGCATTAAAAATTAACTCAACCAAATTTTAGAAATTAATATTAATAATATATAAAGTGATACGTCATAACTCGAAAAATTGAAGGCATACACTGTTTTTTAGGTAATCATTGGATTTCTCGTGGTTGATTTACTATTCAACAATAATAGGTATAGAATTGCTAAAAAAGGTTTAGAATGGCTTTTATTGCGATTTCTCCTGATTTGCCATTTTAGACCACTGTGTAAAATTATTAATGGGTGCCAGAAAAAAAAGGAGAGTAAATAAATTTATTAGATGGAAAAATTAAGGCGTGTAAAACTTTAGGAAAGTAAACTAAGGCATGCAGATATTTGTTGAACAATAGATATTCGAAACACGTGCTTTTTTGAAGTCTTAATTAATTAACCCCAATTAGTGGCAAAGGTGTAATATACTAATAAAAAACTCTAATAACGAAAAAGCTAATAATGGTGTTTGATATATAGTAAACAGTAATTGTGCAAAGTATAATTTGAAAAATTCTGGCTGATCAACATTTATTTATACTTAACTGGATTAAAGGTTGTTATATGACCAGTATAGTGTACCAGGGTTGATAAAAATCATGATTTTTTTGATTTAAATCAGAATTTTGATTTTAATTGTTTTTTTTGCAATCTATATCACACTGGCGTATATTATTTGGCTAATAGATTAATTACTTTGTTAATGACTCATTATCAATGTAATTTGACTCATTATCAATGCATTTTTTTTTCCGCAAAAAACAATAGACATAAAAAATCTGATTTAAATCAAGAAAGTCTGATTTAAATCAAACAACCCTGCAGTATACCAATTGGGAAATGACCGAAAAAAAACTAAGGCGAGTAAACCAATTAGGTTATGACCGAAAAAAAACTAAGGCGAGTACACTATTGGGGTAGGATCGAAAAAAAAAACTAAGGCGAGTCAACCTAGAGAGGTAATTCTGAAAAAAAGGCTAGTAAATCAATTGGAGCTAGGACATTAAAAATTATGGCGAGTAGATATGAATGGCCAAAATTAAGGCGCCTTAATTTTTACACTCATTTTTAGAATCCTGCTACGTCATCAAGATAAAATTTCAAAATTGATTTATGATTGAAAACGATAGATAATAATTTAATAAAAAACTAGTGCATAAAACGAACGAACCTTTTCCTAAACGAACGAATATTCGAATAATCGTTCATTTAAATCAAATTCAAGACTCAAAATACAGAGGAAAATAGCTTCCTGTTAGTGGTGCAATAGTTTAAACATAGCTACAAACTGCATTAGACACAAGTTAGCTATTACCAGGGACTTCTTTAATATAGGGACTATAAACTTCGTTTTACGGTAAAATTAGCGTAGGCCGAACACAGTATCGATGTACTTATTGATATCCGTAATCCGCTATCCGCTAATGCTAGACACAGGAAATGTATTATTGGCGTATAGGAAGTAATATTTTGGGAATCCAAAGGTCATATTGGTTTATCGAAAATATTTGTGCGAATGTAATTATGCGATGTTCACACCTTTCTATATATTGTAATATTGTTAAAATCTCGAGATTATTTAGCTTTATACATATGAAAAGTATTATTGTCGTATAGGAAGTCATATTTTGGGAGTCCAACTGTAATTTTGGTTTATCGAAAATATTTGTGGAATGCAAGTTACCCGATGTTCACACCTTTCCATATATGGTAATATTGTTTAAATCTCGAGATCAGTTGACTTTATGCATATGAAATTTATTATTGGCGAATGGGAAATGGGAACTACTGAGTCCCTAAATATGAATTCCCATTTCCCATTCGCCAATAATAAATTTCATATGCATAAAGTCAACTGATCTCGAGATTTAAACAATATTACCATATATGGAAAGGTGTGAACATCGGGTAACTTGCATTCCACAAATATTTTCGATAAACCAAAATTACAGTTGGACTCCCAAAATATGACTTCCTATACGACAATAATACTTTTCATATGTATAAAGCTAAATAATCTCGAGATTTTAACAATATTACCATATATAGAAAGGTATGAACATCGCATAACTTACATTCGCACAAATATTTTCGATAAACCAATATGACCTTTGGATTCCCAAAATATGACTTCCTATACGACAATAATACATTTTCTGTGTCTAGCATTAGCGGATTACGGATATCAATAAGTAAACAATACTGTTTTCGGCCTACGCTAATTTTACGGTAAAAAGAAGTTTACAGTCCCTACTATTACTCAGCTAATTTTAGGTAGGAATTTATATTTACGACCAATCCAATCAAAACAAGTCAAGTTGTTTTTCAAAAGCATTCAACGAATTTCTGTTTCATTCTAATATTCAGTCAAACGAATATTCTTTTCGAAACGAACGAAAATTCGGTATATTCATTTCAGCCCTATAAAATTATAGCCAACACGATATAGTGTAACCGCCGCCAAAATGGTGGGTAAATCTTTTCAAATACGAAAAATCTCGGATTTAGAACTGGTTGTTTATTCTACATCGTGTTCAATCATGAAATCTATTTAAAAAATATTATGATGACGTGCATAAAAGTGACATCCCTCGCTTGAATGCCACCTTCTCTTGCCAATAAGAAATGGAAATATTAACAATGGAAATTCAGTGTAGCAAACCTTTTCAATGTATAGACACTTTTCAAAATATTTGATGGTGTTATTATTTAGTTGTGCTAAATTCAAAGATTTTTTGGGTCGCATGCTTTAGTCCTACTGCATGCGGAGGCGTTAGTCCAACTCTCAGTGTAGGCATTATTCCTACTCGTAATATTGGCGTTAGTCCTACTAATTTGAAGTGTAGGCGTTAGTCCTACTCTTAATACTGGCGTTAGTCCTACTAATTTGAAGTGTAGGCGTTAGTCCTACTCTTAATACTGGCGTTAGTCCTACTAATTTGAAGTGTAAGCGTTAGTCCTACTAATTTGAAGTGTAGGCATTAGTCCAACTCTTAATTTTGGCGTTAGTCCTACTCTCATAAATGTCAATACTCCTACTCTTAAAATTTTATTACATTCGTTTATTTTGCCCATGATTTTGAATGAAAATTTCAAATGGAAAGTTTTAATTGACGAGAATAATAAATAAAATGAATGTAATATTAATACTGGGATAAACGATTTAATTAGTTTAAATATATCTGGAACTTGTCTAGGATGGGTGCTCTGCAGGTTGGACAGGTTTGTGCCAATTCTGTAATAGTGTTGCTACACTGGGTGCAACAGTTTGCGTGTTTGCATGGTAAGAACAACCATGTGACCTCACGTACATTTAGGCAAACGGCGCATAAATTTTGATTTTCTAATGCACTTCCCTGTTCTTCTCCCTCGCTTTCATCCGAGATTCCGAATCATCAGAAATGTATACGACAGATTCATTAAATGTAATCGTCTGTGTAAGCGAATGGGTTATTGAGGCTAAAAATTCCCAAGGAGTATATACACCACTTGTAAGTTTTTCTTTGCATTCTTTTCGATGTTCAATATTAATCTTGACTTGTTTTTCCTTGATCTAGTAATTTCTCTTCCTAATACTAATCGAGAGATATCATTATCATAATCCGTAATTAAATCATTAAGAGTGTGCATAAAATTCCAAATGCGAGGATGACGTCTTGAATAAGCATTTCAACCTTGCATGATAAGACTCAGCGCCATTATTTGTTACATTTTCCAACTCGAATACTGATAACTCACTTGGGGTAACTTGTGTTAGCCAATACCTTTTAAAATACCTAAGAAATCCATCAAGTTTCGTTTGATCTATTTGTTGCAAAGCTGGGGGCTGGAGAAGAGAGTAAGTGGAGTGTATTAAATCGCAAGGTAGGTGTGGAATTGCCATGATTTTCTTTACAAATATAGTTTACTCTGGGTTATTTCGATAACAAGAGGTTAATCCATATTTTTGTATCTTACGCCAAATAGCTTGCGTGTAATGAAACCAACATCCATTTATCCTACGGCTATTCTGTGACCTAAAGTGATTGTTGCCTTCAAATTCAATGCGAAATTCGTTGTTGGTAATAGATCACAAAATTCGATCGCAGATTTAGGAATTATCGGTTGTGAGGTTCTTCTTGCTCTAAACATTAGAGATTCGCACTCCTTGTAAGCAGGGTTTCATCTAGGCGTATGCGACGCGCCTCCAGGCGCGTAATTTCAAAAGAAAAGTTTTCTAGGCGCGCGAAAATCGAGAGATGCTCCCATAGACGTAATACAAATTGAGCATTTTAGGCGCGTGTGAGCGAGCTCTACTTTATCTAGGCGCGCGGGAAATTTTGCCTGGATGAAAGCCTGCTTGTAAGTGACTTTGTGAGCTGAAGGGTCGGCTCTAGTAGTATCATTAAATAAGTCGCGAAGGTTGTCGCGAGAATTCTTTGCTCTTGTCCTGCATCTAGATTTTAATGCAAACACTTCCGAATTATATGCATCTACCTCATGATTATGCAATGACTTTGGATAAACTAAATTAATTTGAGTATTTAATTTAGCGCTGCCTTTGCAACCATTCCTGAAAAGAACACATTTTAAGTAAACGCAATCAGACTTTTTCCTATTGGAAAAATATTTATATCCATCTGAAGTGGTAATGGGTTTGCCTCCTCCGCGTTGATATTCCTCGGTGTTATACTCCATATGTTAAGAAAGTAGTACGTAATATTTAAATGATTACATTAGTCACCCTTATATAATTACTGATGGTTAATAATGTTATTGACACACACTTATAATAAATTAGTCAAAAGTGACATTCGATGACATTAACAAATGCGAAGACATATATTAGGTCCAATTTGGGTGTCAAATTCTAATTATCAATTGTGATTGAATATCCGCAAAACAATTCAAAATTACACTGCACTAAGTTCTAATCTCTACTAGTACTAACTCCATCTATGAGAGTAACGTCTACACTTCAAATGAGTAGGACTAACGCCAGTATTAAGAGTAGGACTAACGCCTACACTTCACATTAGTAGGACTAACGCCTACACTTCACATTAGTAGGACTAACGCCAGTATTAAGAGTAGGACTAACGCCTACACTTCAAATTAGTAGGACTAACGCTTACATATTACAATTAGGACTAACGTCTACATGTGGAGTAGGACTAACGACGCGCTCCCAGATTTTTTGTTTTTTGTTTAGTCATCCATGGTTCAGAACAATAGATTAGACGATTTTAAAAACAAAATACTTATATGTAGCTGAGTTACTGGTAACTGAAGTGTTTTTTTTAATGTATAAATTTCATTTCTGAGGTTATGGTTCTTTTAGAATTCAAAAATTCCTTATATGGCAGTTCAGTTACCAGTAACTGAGCTCCATGTAAGTAATCTGTTAAAAAAATTGACGTATCTTTAGTATTATGAGTCAGATTCATTTGAATTTCAGATTTTAGGACAGATAATATATTTGTATATTATTTAATTTTTGAAAGTAATGCTTACTTAGTTATCTCGGAGAATATAGTGATTTTGAGGCAAGTGTTAGTCACCATTTTTTTCAAATTCCTTTGAATATATTGTCATATCGTGTTGGCTAACAAATTAATATGTACTGTTTACAAAAGGAAACGATTGTAGTCAGTGTTTTTTTTAAAGGCAAATAGAGGCCCAAAATGGGCTTCTAATTTTTCTCAATGGGCCTCTAATTTTTAACGTGCTAAGTACTCAATATCATGAAATGTAGGGTGAGGGCCTCTAATTGTTGGTAGGGCCCTCTAAGCAAATCCTTAAAAAAAACATTGATTGTAGTATTTCAGAATTTAATTAAAAAAAGCTTTGGATTCGGCTTTGGGTTCTTCGGTTAGAAGTTAAATGAAATAGTAGTTATCTTGAAAAGTACATTCATTATAAAGCGAATAAATGACTTTAATAAATATATTTTGTAAAATGCTATGAGTAAATAATTAAATACATACAATAGTGTTAGGTAGTCTAATTAGATACTAATTCATTATAATATAAAGATTAAAATTAATGAAATTGATCGAAAACTCCATCAAACAATTAGACAACTAAATAACAGTGGTACAAATAATTATGTCATGTATTATTCACAAGCAATCTTTCTCTCAAAAGAACTCAATGCAATACCAAAAGCTTGTAATGGGCTGAGAGGATAGGAATAATCTAATGTAAAAAGATCTTTCCCAATTCTTCCAAATTGCATCACAATATGGCCATCTCGAGTATCAATGAGTTGAAAGTTTTTGACAGAAGCTTGGGTAACTCGACCATTGAAATTAAGATTATAAGTTTGGGAATTGCTATTCCAGTCTGGTATCTTGTTTTCAAATGTCAAAGTCTAAAGTAGAGAGTTTCAAATCTAATTTATACACATACATAGTTTTGAATTACAATATAAATGTTCTGACGAGAAGCCACCTAGCAAGCGAACCGCGCAAGTTCTATTTAAACTAGGTCATACATTCCATAACAAATTATGATAATAAAGCAGCAATAATTCAAGATGACTAAATCAACTGTAAAAAATCCAAAATTGCAGCCTGTGCCGACGCATGTTCCTTTGGTGGCACTATACTTTGATGGTGGTTTATTGATAGACTATAAGTTAAAGACAGAGCGATTAATTATGTCAGTGTATCCATCAGTGCTCGACAAACTGAAATTTTGATGGTGGCTAATTAAGCCACCACCTCACTTTTTCTGGTGGGTAAAGAATAAACAAAGTACAGTTTAACAAACGACAGATTACTTAACAAAGTTCTGATGCCGTAAAACAACACTAATGTTAATAACAATTGATGCAAGTTGCAACGAAAAATATAATCTACACAAAGTCAAATAATTCACAATTTATGGTAGATTAGTTAAGCCACCAAAGGCAAAATTTGGTGGCTTAAATAAGATTTTTGGTGGCAAGCGCCACCAAACCACCTAATTTGTCGAGCACTGGCTATCCATTGTGCAGAATATTCACGCAGAAGTAAATATAATCACATAACCTGTTTTTGTTATGGAATGTAAAATCTTAGTTTTCAATTATTAAATAGAAGCCTACTCGATTTCACAAGTGGAATCAATATGATTATCGCAAGTTTAAACAATAGTGTAAGATTTAACAAGTTTAATCAATATATTTATTACAAGTTCAAACAATGGAAATTGATTTAACAGTTTTACTGAACTAAAGTGCGAGGAAACACAGGAGATTGGCACCCCAATTATGGCATAAACAACACACAGTTGAATATTTGTGATTTTCCAAAAGGTGTAGAATTAAATTAGCTATCCAAATATAAAAATTTTTATAAAGTTCACAAGGTATGATTTCATGTAATGAGCCATAATTAGTTTAAATAGGTGTTAAAATTATTTGATCAAAAATCGTAACCCCAGGCGCAAATTAGACGGTCACTTCGAACCTACATGCCAAGTTTCAGCCCTCAATGTATAAAGGTGTGGCCAGGGCGCCTGCTACGGAGAAATAAAAATAAAAAATCCAAAATTGCAGCCTGTGCCGACGTATGTTCCTTTGGTGGCACTATATTTTGTTGATAGTTTATTGATAGTGCCTCCAATGGAACATGCTGTCGGCACAGGCTGCAATTTTGGTTTTTTTTTCGCCATGTCATCATCACTATGAAGGTGTTAAATTATTTCAGAAAGGTATTTCAAAAGGCAACGACACTTAGTGAGTTCGAAGTTTCGTTTTAGCTCACTTCATTTCAAAGATATTCAAGTTTCAGTAGAATATAATAAGTGATGAGTCAGCATTTTCTATGTTCGTGTTGGGTGATCACCCAACATCAACCAACCCATTCGAAGTATAGAATTCACAAAATTGTAAAACACATTTTTTTGACGATGTCATCATCACCTCAAGGTGTCAAGACCCATTTGTAGAGGTCTTATGTGACATAAGGATCAATTGATAAATTTGAAATTTGTTTCTATCTTCTATAATCTCTGAGATTTAGGACGCATAAAATAATTACTTGTTTATCATCCATCTTTTTTGAGAAAATTGGGACGGGAGGCGGCATTTTATTTTTATTTATTAAATATTGGCTAATATTAAATTGTTCATTAACTTACAAGAGATTGACGAGATATTTCACTGAACAGTATAGTATTATTTATCGACAAGTTATTAGTATTTAAATCTACTATATATTAGACTATTAATAAAAGTTTACATTTTAGGAAGGATGAGGGAACGCGAAGTATTTAATAATATATGAAATTGTTTATTTAAACATTATGGATGCCTAATAAAATATTATATATTGTCCGGACGGAGGATAAAAATTGGGACGGGCGGGGAGCCGGGGATGATAAACAAGTAATTTATTTTATGTGGCCTTATGATATTTAATTAATTAGTATAAATAATTATTAATATTATTTATAATATAACACCAATTTCAATGTCAACTTACAATTATTAAGTTAAATTATTTTGTCATAAATAATAAATTAATTAACTTGGCTATCAAATTTCAATTCCGCACACTCGATAACCCCTAATAAACAAATTGGAAGCATCTATATAAGTCATATACTGACTGAATTAATCTTGTATATTATATCACAATGATTTTGTTTGTTTGTTTGTTTGTTCGGAATTGATTGAGGAACTGGTAAGAGCTCCAGACTTGAAATTTGGCAGGGGGGTGGGAAATAATGTATCTAGAAACAAGTTCTAATGTCTAAGAAAAATATTCACATCTTCCCTTCCCTAAAGGTGACAAAACTTTAGCCTATTGAAATCGAGGGTTTTCCAGTATGGATTAGCAGCTAGCATTCAAATCGTATAAAAGGATTCTAGTGTCTATCAATTGTCAAGTGTGCATTATAGAATGCCTATCTGAGACTGTAATTTAATTGGTCGAGAGGAAGTTCATTCATCCAATCAGTTAATGTGTTCCGTGTGTCTACCCATCATTTCTAACATTCCATTGTGTCTATTGATTATTACCAATCAATTCAATAATTTCTCAACATCCCTAAGTCAGGGGTCCACAGAGTTGTACAGTTCCTTAGTGATATTTAATTAATTTTCTATTGGAGTTAGTATATTATTATACACGGACACGAGTTAATATCTAGAAAATTGTCAGTTCTAATTAGCATAAATATTCAACAGTACAGGCGCTGATTAGTATTTCCCAATTTATTTTTTCTGTCCATATACGTATATACCTATGGCTAGGGCCCATTTATATAGCTTAGGGGGGCACAACCCTGAAAAATAGCATTACTGTTATGTGTGTCATTAGCGCTCACCTAAATATTACCCATATGATTCCCCGTACTAGGGCGCCGGCGGCACGGGTGCACGGTGCACCCGTTGCTCCGGTCAATTTATCGAAGGAGGGTGCAGGGGTTTGCCCCCCCCCACCCCCCCCCCCCCCCGGTTTTGGTTTATCATTTCTACTTGTGCACCAGTTGCTCGGGCGGGTCGCCGGCGCTCGAGCCGTAATATAATCAACCTGTGTATAGGGCCTTTGAATTTTAAGTAATGGTCAAGGGGTAAGTATTACAGTTCGTCCTTTTTTATTACAAAATGGCAAAAATCGTAATGTAGGGAGGGGGTAATACGGGGTATATAATTTTGTTAATTTTTCGTTACATAACCGACATTTTTATAGGCTCCTAGAATCAGTTTGAGCTCAATCATGCACATACATTACTAACCGGCATTTAATTTGAAAAGCTATCTGTTTTAAATACAAGCGAGGGCCCTAGGCCCGAGTGCAAGTTGTAAGAACACGCGTAGCACGGACGAGCAGCTTGTTATAATTAATTACGTCAGTCGTGACCTTCGTTATATAAGGCCTTACTACTACTCCGAACCATGGATTACTTAAAGGTCATTGATTATTAGCTGACATATCTTTATCTCAATAGCTAGTATTGACATACCTGAGAAATGCATTATAATTATATAGGAAGTTAGGAACATGATATCAAGGCATACATAACACACTTTAGAATTGTGATATATCACCATTTGATTACGTAATCGCTATTTTTCGTGGGAATTATCGTGTTTTTATAGCCTGCTTTTAACATAGTTAAACGCGTTATAAATGTTCAAAATTGGAACATGAGGAAGTCTATAACAACTTGTTGAATTAAAAATATCGAAATTATAAATGGAATGTTGACACATTCCTCGGTTGCCAGGGAAATGCAAATTTCCTAAAATGAGCCATAACTCAAAAACTATCGATTTTATGTAAACTAGGCTAGTACTGATCTATCCGAAATAGGTAACTTCCTATTCATTGATATTACATTTTCTAGGCCTAACTTCAATAATCTTTAAGATAATGAGTGTATTACCATATAAAGAATTAAGTGCTAATAATCTCATTATCTCAAAGATTATTGAAGTTAGGCCTAGAAAATGTATTATCAGTGAATAGGAAGTTACCAATTGCGTATAAATCAGTACTAGCATAGTTTACATAAAATAGATAGTTTTTGAGTTATGGCTCATTTAGGAAATTTGCATTTCCCTGGCAACCGAGGAATGTGTCAACATTCCATTTATAATTTCGATATATTTAATTCAACCAGTTGTTATGGACTTCCTCATGTTCCAATTTTGAACATTTATAACGCGTTTAACTATGTTAAAAGCAGGCTATAAAAACACGATAATTCCCACGAAAAATAGCGATTACGTAATCAAATGGTGATATATCACAATTCTAAAGTGTGTTATGTATGCCTTGATATCAAGTTCCTAACTTCCTAAATAATTATAATGCATTTCTCCGGTCTGTCAATACTAGCTATTGAGATAAAGATATGTTAGCCAATAATCAATGGCCTTTAAGTAATCCATGGTCCAGCAAAATCTACTCAGTAGCAAGGCCTTATATAACGAAGGTCACGCGTCAGTATATTAACAGTGCAATAATATTCTCGCAGAAGTAAATACAATCACATATTCTGTCGTTGTTATGGAATGTAAAATCTTAGTTTTCAAATAGAAAATAGAAGCCTACTCGATCTCACAAGTTGAATCAATATAATTATTACAAGTTGAAATAATAGAATTATAATTAACAATTTCATTTGAACTGAAGTGTTAGTTAACAAAGGGAATTTGCAACTCAATTGTGGCACAAACGAAACCCAATTTAAAAATTCTGCACTGTGAAAAGGTGTAGAATTTAATTCTCTATCGAATGCATATAAATAGAATATCGGGGCACCATTTATTGTCATTTTTTCAACATTAAACAGGTGTAAAAATGTGTCCAAAAAATGTAATCAAAAATCGTGACCCCAGCTGCACATCTGTAACCCATGATACACATATCCTGAAAATTTGGGCTCTTAGTAAATAAAACTCTGTTCTGTGGAGAGACTACGGATTAAAAAAAAATCCAAAAATTGCAGCCTGTGCCGACGCATGTTCCTTTGGTGGCACTATATTTTGATGGTGGTTTATTGATAGTGCCTCCAAAGGAACATGCTGTCGGCACAGGCTACTATTTTGGATTTTTTTTTCGCCAAGTCATCAACGCCTCAAGGTGACTAGAACCATTTATTAATTGGTCCGAGTCACAATGAACGGTAGATACATGAAGTTTGTTTCTATCATAAACCATCTTGAGTTTAATGCCATTCATTCATTATGTATTGATAATAAATTATTTTATTAGTTATATATTTTAGCAATGTTATCCACGGTGAGTGAGTTAAGTAAACAAATTCCTTATATTATATTATTTTATTTAATCCATTGCATAGTAATACTACTATTAAATAGAAGCCAGCTGGAATTTATAAGTTAAATCAATATATTTATCGAAAGTTGAAATAATAGAGTAGGATTTAACAAGTTAAATCAATATAATTATTACAAGTAGAAACAATAGAATTAGATTTAATAGTTCTACTGAAATTGAAGTGTGAGTAAACAAAGAAATTTCAACCCCCATTTATGGCAGAATGTATAATGTATAAGGTATATTATACAGTCAATCGCTTTTACCTTAGTTTTAACCGGTTTCCCAAAGAATTAGTGAACTAATACATTTTTTCAATTCTGGGCCACTATACTATAGTATATTCGGCAAAGTAATAAAGGCAGTGAGATTAGAACTGGGCCACTATACTAAAGTATAGTTGGCACAGTAATAATTACAATTAATTATGTCAGAATATTTAAGCATGAATATTTAAAATACCTAAACTATAACCTTATCAAACACACATACTTTACAATGTTGCTGGGAATAGAAAATTCATGTAAATAAGTTTTAATCAATTCGGGGTAACCTAATTTAGTGTCATTATAGTCGCGATAATTACCCTAAAAAGGCCCGTAGCAATCCAATAATTATTGGTGCGGAAGTGACGTCACGTTATTGACTTTAAAACACAGATTCTTACACTCTCTGTATGAAATTACTCACCTACTCCGCACCCAGGGATTAATCCAGGCGTAGGCAACGCGCCTCCGGGGCGCATGCTTTTGTCCGAATTTCTAGTATGCATTTGTCCGAAATTTTGGAGTATGCATTTGTCCGAATTTGTTGTATGCATTTGTCCGACTGGAGTATGCATTTGTCCGAATTTTGTTGTATGCATTTGTCCGACAGAAGTAAGCATTTGTCATTGAGTTTTTATGGATCATTGAGAAAAAACACTCGCGTTTCTAAGTGTCTTAGTGACAAAATATCATATGAATGACAAATGCTTACATCAATGTAAATTCGGACAAATGCATACTCCAGTCGGACAAATGCATACGTCAGTCGGACAGATGCATACTTCAAAATTCGGACAAATGAATACTACAAAATTCGGACAAATGCAGCTTCCCCCGCGCCTCCAAGCGCGTAATTCTGAAAGGAAACTTTTCGAGGCGCGCGAAATCGAGAGCTTCTCCCATAGACATAATACAAATTGCTTAATTTAGGCGCATGTGAGCGAGCTCAAAATAATCTAGGCGCTCAGAAATTTTTATATGGATGAAAGCCTTGCCTCACCTATGGTTGTGGGTGAGTTCATTGTGTTGCCGAATATTTATGTGGCTACCTGTCACACCTGCTCATACGGCCCTGCTGAATACTATTAAAAGTAGGTATGTGTGTATATATAATTGTTTGTATGTTCCGAGTTGATTGAAGAAACTGGACGGTTACCAAATTTGATTTTTGACATATAGGGTAACCTTTAGCGCCCGACAACAAGTTTAGGATTCCAACCGAAATTTCTCACACCTCGGCAAGTTATGACGTCAATGTCACATTTTGAGAGAAGCATGAAAATTCACTTTATCGCAAATAATTCTCACCTTCTGACATATAAAAATCTGCAAATTGAATCGAATATGCACATTAATGATGCGGACACGTTGGTCACATCTGATTGCCAATATGCTTACTCATTATAGGATGATGACGCGAACATTAAAATTTCACATTGTTAAATTTAACTATTTTATGCCTATTTACGCTTTATAATTAATTTTAGAAATAAATAAACATCACGAACCGCGAAGCGGTTGGTGTGTAGTTGCGTTCTGCCGCGAAGCGACCTAGCAAGCGAAGCGCGCTAGTATTTAAATAAATTAAAATTTCGTGAGAACAAGGTCACTACTAATTATTTTCCCCTTGATCAAATAAATTACCACTAATCATGGGTGGATAATATATTTATTATAATAAATCAAAATTTAGAATCACCCGGGAACTAATATAATCGATCGTCTAGACTCTAGAATATAAAGAGACTACATAGGTACATTATTGTTTATGATGTCATTCACTTTTTAACTGTCAATAACGGCATGAACTCACAAGATCAAAAATATTAGATTGACAGAATCATTGTAAATTATTGGAAACGGGATTCACCGAACTTTGAAATTTGCAAAATTCATGGAAACAGAATTTAGAAAATAATTTAAAATTAATACTTTTTAAAAACTCATTAGTCGAGACTCTGAATTATTATTAAGTTGATGTTACTATGAGCAGGCGCCAAAGAAATATTCCGAAACGTTTGTCAATTTCTATGAGGGAACCCATAGATGAGCAAATATACAAGCTAGTGCACCCTCTTCAAAGACATATTCCATTGAAAAAAAATTTAGACTACTTTTAAAGCTATGATTTTAGTGATTATGTCATCATGCAATAATGAGTAAGCATATTGGCAATCTGGTGTGACCAACGTGTCCGCATCATTAATGTATATGTTCTATCAAATTTCAGATTTTTATCTCTTAGAGGGTGCGAATTATGTGCGATAAGTGAATTTCCATGCTTCTCGAAATGTGACAATGACGTCATAACTTGGGAAGGTAAGAAATTTTGAGTGGAAACCTCAACTTGTTGGCGGGGGCCAAAAGTTACCCCTATATGCAAAAATCACATTTGGAAACCGTCCAGTTTTCAATCAACTCGGAACATACAAACAAATATATATACACAGATATACAGGTTTGTGTTTTAATAGTATAGATGAAGTCACTACATTTGTATAAATGGGGGAGTGCTACTATGTATCGACTCAATTTTTTATCAAAGACTTTTGGATTTTGTTCAATATGAAGTTTCGAAACAAAGCATTGCCAAGACATGTGGCAGATGACGGGCTGTAACAAAATTGTTTTCTAACAACCATTTACACAAGAGGTCCAAAAGGTATTCATAGTGATTTGTACGAAACTACATTCTCTAGTTTTGGACATATAAATTTGCTAATTTATCAAAAGTTGTCACACTTGTATATCATAGATATTAGATGGTCACCTTCTATATTTAAAAGATAGGGTCATTAAAATGTTTATTGACGTCTAGCAAGTCATGCATTTGTATATTTTGGATGGGTTGGGTTGAGTCTAGTGGCTTTAGCTTGATCACCAACTCTCGTGACTAGTGTCGCAAAATGGGTTCATGGGTTGCAACTATTGGTAATTTGATATTTTCAAGGAGTCTGGGGATAATTCCGATATAATTTTACATGAAACTATAAATATCCAAGATTTAATTATAATTAGGTTTCAATTATATCCCTAGCCTCGGCGTGGGTAAACTTTATAAGAAAAAATAATCCCTCTATTGTAGTCCTATTCTCCGAAACTAATTGTCACAAAGCCTCCCCACCAAATCCTATTGAAACAATATATCCTTCTGCAGAGTCTAATACAACTAAAAACTATATTAAAGACAAATCATTGAGACAAAATTAAAATACTAATTGGGTGCGCTAGCGTTTTACAATACTTAGCAAAACTTGACTATAATATATACATATAGTTCGCGCATGAAAATTAATCATATTTCTCCCCACTATAAGCCACTGTAACTTGTGGCATTAGATTTTACTTTGAGGCTATAGCGAAAAAGATTGTAGTTTAAAAGAGCAAGAGATCACAATTTGTCGCTGTTGCATGATCAAGAACCTTGTAATGAAATTGGTCTAAACGAAAACGAAGTGATTCTAGATATTTATATACCATTCAGAAAAATAATATTAAGAAAGGTTTTGTTCAATCTCCCACGAGGTTATTATATCCTATTTAAAAGGCGATCTAGAGGATACTCTGCCCCTGTGAACAATCAATTAATAGTCTAAACAATGCTAGTCCCGGATAGGATTGTATTATTGGCTATATATTTCATCTCTATGCTCATTTGTTCTAAAAAGCCCATCACATGCACACGTTACCGAGTTGATGATACAATATTTTGTCACACTTCAATGATCTGATACTTTTAGATTCCTATAGAGAATAATATTGTGCTAAATCCTTAGTTCTGAAGAACACACACATTGTATCATTATTTAGACTATAAGATATAATGGTGTGGTTAGCAGGCTTTTATCCAGGCAAAATTTTCTTCGCGCCTAGATTTAGTTTGTCCTCGCTCACACGCGCCTAGAATACTCATTTGAGTCATTTTGTATTACGTCTATGGGAGCATCTCTCGATTTTTGCGCGCCTAGACTAGTTTCTTTTCAATATTACGCGCCTGGAGTCGCGTTCCGCACTCCTGGATAAAAGGTTACACATTTTGAGTTAAGCTATACAGCATCTACTTTAGGAGATATAAATTTGCTTCATTACATCCTCAAGAGTTGGCACATTTCTGTGCCCATATATGTTCGAGTTCTAAAATATAAGTGTTAGGATCATGAAATATATTAACTTATTATAGGAAATTAACGCGCCATGAAATCAACGCGAATTTCTCCAAATCGCGTTAATTTCCATGACCTTAATTTCCTGCTATTTAGCAAAATTATACAATGGATGGACAAACTTCCGAGCTACATATTTTCAGATGTGCAACTAGTTTGAAAGGATATACCAAGTCTATCAAGTAGATTGGAAGCCTATTTGGGCACAATAATAGTATTCAATCAGGAGATTAAAAATCCTGAAATTTTTTTATAAAATTTATTCGCGTTAATTTCATGGAGCGTTGATTTCCTTCGCGTTAATTACATGGCGCGTTAATTTCCTATAATAAGGTATTGACGTACAAGAAGTCAGGATTGGGGATTATGGGCTCAAACCTGTACATTTCCCTTTCGAGATTTTTCTTCTAGCAGTTTGGTAGTTTAATACACAGAGTATCACTTGGAGAGTAATATACAGAGTTTCATACAGGGGGTGGTAGGGGGTGCACTTGCCCCCTTGCTCCTTCAAATGTCCAATCCTTCCACCCTCAAAAACCACTTACACAACGAAGTTTTTTATTTATGCTGTATAGCTTAACTGTAAATGTGCAAACTTTTATCCAGGAGTGCGGAAAAAGAAACTAGTCTAGGCGCGCAAAAATCGAGAGATGCTCCATATACGTATGCAAAATGACTCGCAGGGGCGGCATACCCGGTACGGCTGGTGCGGCGAGCGCCGTACCACTTTTCAAGAATGCCAGCTTTGCTGTACCATCTATATCTGTTCGAAATTAAACAATTCATTGATAATTTAATGATTTAATAATTGCCGGATCATATTCAAATACCTAGTCCAGCGTCGCCGCAACATATACGAATAATGGTGTGGCGTAGCCACCATATTCATATACTGTAAAATTCTCCGCCGTACCACTTTTCGAAAGGACGTGCCGTGCCGCCCTTGAAAATGAGTAATCTAGGCCAGGGGTTTTTTTAAGGTCGATTTTGGTGTAAAATTTGCACCAAGATTTTTAGGAGTTACACTACGATTCGGGTCGGCCTGGGCCTCTGCAGTGTTGAGTTACACCACGATTATGGATCAGCCGCGGCCGCAGCAGTGTTGAGTTACATCAAGGTCTCAACCTTAAAGAAAACCCTGTTCTAGGTGCGCGTGAGCGAGTATAAACATAATCTAGGCCCGCAGAAAATTTTGCCTGGATAAAAGCCTGCTAACCACACCATTATATCTTATAGTCTAAATAATGATACAATGTGTGTGTTCTTCAGAACTAAGGATTTAGCACAATATTATTCTCTATAGGAATCTAAAAGTATCAGATCATTGAAGTGTGACAAAATATTGTATCATCAACTCGGTAACGTGTGCATGTGATGGGCTTTTTAGAACAAATGAGCATAGAGATGAAATATATAGCCAATAATACAATCCTATCCGGGACTAGCATTGTTTAGACTATTAATTGATTGTTCACAGGGGCAGAGTATCCTCTAGATCGCCTTTTAAATAGGATATAATAACCTCGTGGGAGATTGAACAAAACCTTTCTTAATATTATTTTTCTGAATGGTATATAAATATCTAGAATCACTTCGTTTTCGTTTAGACCAAATTCATTACAAGGTTCTTGATCATGCATCAGCGACAAATTGTGATCTCTTGCTCTTTTAAACTACAATCTTTTTCGAAATAGCCTCAAAGTAAAATCTAATGCCACAAGTTACAGTGGCTTATAGTGGGGAGAAATATGATTAATTTTCATGCGCGAACTATATGTATATATTATAGTCAAGTTATAAAAATCTGAAATTTGACATTAATGATGCGGACACGTTGGTCACACCAGATTGCCAATATGCTTACTCATTATTGCATGATGACATAATCACTAATTTCACATAGTTAAATTTAACTATTTAGACATATTTACATTCCATAATTAATGTTACAATTATATAAATCATACACCAACCGCGAAGCGGTTGATGTGTGGTTGTGTTCTGCCGCGAAGCGACCTAGCAAGCGAAGCGAGCTAGTTAAATATAAATGCCGCAGGATAATTGTGATTAGTATGAGTTGATGATGATGAAGAGACAGTAGAACTTTACAAATGGAAAAATAATTCTGAAAACTCAGACCTTAACGATTCAGATTGATCAATATAATTTACAATAGCATACTACTTGAAGGAATGAGCCTTAAACCTCTAGGTATTATAATATTTATCATATCAGTCTTCGGACATTACATTTGGAGTTTATCATAAGTATATAATAGGTGGGCACAGGGTCCCCATGTATGAGGCATATTGGGGCTTCCTGAGGCAAGTTTTGATATCGGTCCCTTTTTGACGGATTATTCAACCACCTCATAGGTTCGATTTTTTCAATTGTATACCACATACAGTCAACTCCCGTTGTAACGAAGTTGGATATAATGAAATACCCGCTTATAATGAAATGATAGTTTCCCTCAGAGCACTAAATGCATTTATTATTATCCGCTTATAACGAATATCCGGATATAACGAACTAATTTTCAGGTCACAAGCACTTCGTTTTAACGAGAGTTGACTGTACTTCCATCTAATCAATTTTATAGAACTGACCAGTTTGGGATCCAACAAACACTGATCGGACAAATCATTATCATTAGTTGATTCGGAAATTTGAACACGTGTACCATTACATACTTCAGGTAGCAATACTGTCATTTTTCGAGGTCCTCGCAAACCCATCACATTTTGCTCGTATTGAATACTACATAACACTTCCTTGATAGCGTTCCCATCCTGAATAAGGTTATCATTTTTAGGTGTAACATCATTTGAATATAGAAGGAATCCAGTTCCTAGAAAATTTGCACGTAACTTTCCAATATATCCAGTGCTGCCACGTGAAAGATCATTTTGAGTTGTTGTTATCAAGTAATTACAAAATTTGCTTTTTCTCCTGCGTCGGGATGCCAAAATAAACAAGTTTTGATCAGTGGTTGGATCTTCAAGAAATAGTTCATATATGGGGAAAATATTATTATCAATTCCACTTTTGTGACGTTGAATTTGGCAATATTGAAACTAAAATGAAAAACAAGGTTTAATATGAAATAGAGATCAGATTAGATGAAATATATTCAATAATAGACAAGGTATAAATACATTGAATAGTCTGAAGAAATTATCTGGACAAAATGATGACATCACCATTTAACATAATTTAACTGTCTATAGTTGAAAATTGTATAGGCTTGTAGAAATAATATCGAGTGGATTAATGGGGACTTGGAAAATGGGGCAAATTTGGAATGCGAGACCTTATACAATTCGCTTTCATGGTGATTGTTGCAACATAACGCAAGCTGAAAGTGTCACAGATCAGTAACAAATAACAATATTAAATAATATTCAAAGCACTAAGATTAGAACTGGGCCAATATACTATAGTATAGTCGGCACAGTAATAATTAAAATTATAACTGCTACTACGGATAACTCGAGCCTAAATACAATAAGCAAACAAGTTTTTTTTATCATGCACTTAAAACGTAATTATATGCGAATTTTTCTTAATTAAAAATATCGAAAATATCTAAATATTGAGAATTTTCCCGATATTTTTGGCTACCGATATATCAATGTCAATCCTTGAATGGGTTAGTATTATTTAACTCAATCGATTATACCATTGAAGCGTGTTTGTTATCGTGATCGAATACTCTGATCTACAGAGTAAAACAAAATAACGGGATACGGACAATTCGGTACATGGACATTTCGGTACAGACAATTCGGTACGGACAGTTCGGTACACGGACAATTCGGTACGAATTTTACGAATTTTTTGTTTATCAAGTCAAGCAGAGGAGGGCAAAAACTAATTGAGGAGGTTTTGTGTTCGACAAACAAAGAATCTGTAGTGATGTTACTCATTGGCAATGTGAGAAAAAAGGTGAGTGCAAAGCAAGAATGCACACTAAGGGTATGGCATAGTGAAGAGAACAAACGAGCACCTCCATGGACCGGATATGATCGCATTAAGTTGTCTCAAAACTAAAACAGGGATTAAACGGAAAGCACAGGAAACTCAGGATACCACACATCACATCATGGGTGAACATTTAATGACTATTACTCAAGGGTCAGCTACTAAACTACCAAAAATTGATAGCATCAAGCGTACAATACGGCGTCAACGACACATAGCGAACAATGTGCATCCACAACCTACAAGTCTTGGTGATCTCGTGTACATGTGAAATATCAGCAAACTACCAAAGGAGATCAGTTTCTTCTTTATGACTCTGGTCAGGAACAGTCACAAAGGTTTTTGATTTTCGGGACTATTCAGAATATTGAGATGCTACGGAATTCTCAAATTTGGCTAGCTGATGGCACATTCAAATCAGCCCCGGCGCTCTTTGCACAAGTATATGTCATCCATTCACTCCGTGGCGGACAAATGCTTATGAGGATGGTCATTTGATACCTTGCTTGTTTATCTTACTTCCAAGTAAGACAGAGGCTATATACTCAAGAATGTGGGAGCAAATCAGACTCTTTGTCCGGATGCTCAGCCGACACATCTAATTATTGATTTCGAGAAAGCCGCCATCAATAGTTTCGACTCATCTGGTATAACACTAACGTTAAAGGCTGCTTTTTTCACCTCACTCAAAACATATGGCGTAAAGTCCAAGCCGAAGGTCTACAATCAGATTTTAATAACGACGAAGAACTTGCACTAAAAATCCGTCATTTGCCAGCTCTTGCGTTTGTCTCACCCTTCGACGTGCGGGAATACTTTGAGACTGCGATCGAGCACCTCCCCAATCCTGGGTTACAAGGCCTCGTCCTATACTTTGAACAAACATACATCGGGCGCACACTTGCAGGTGGTTTCCATAAAGAACCACTGTTTCCTATCCAGATGTGGAACATCATGAAGTATCTCAGGGAATTCCAAGGACGACTAATGCAGTGGAGGCTTGGCATAGATCGTTTAATGCAACTGTAGGATGTTATCACCCTAACATCTGGTGGTTTATCGATGCACTCAAACGTGAGCAAGGGCTTGTTGAAGTCAAACAGGCGAAATTTATCGCTGGAGATAAGCTAACTAAACGTCGAAAAGACAACGCCAATGAAGAGGGTCTTAAAAATTTAATACAGAGTTACTTTCATAGGCAACCTATAGAGTTTCTACAGGGTGTGGCTCATAGGATTGGAATGAACAACTCATAATTATCTATACCATTATATATACAATTCTTCATATTATTACTCAATATTTCATTAATTAAACTGGATTATCCTTCGTTAATTACATATCAAAAGAAAAATTCGTACCGAATGTCCGTGTACCGAACTGTCCGTACCGAATTGTCTGTACCGAAATGTCCATGTACCGAACTGTCCGTATACCCAAAATAACATAGTTTGATTAATAATCAAGGTTTAAAAGATAAGGAGTACATTATCTATATAGTGAGCAAAAAGCAGACAAAAATGAAATAGCATGAAATTAGTTTATTTCTTTTTGATTGATAAAAAGATCAAATGGAGTCTGAGATTTGTTATGCTATCACTAATATTGAGGATGGTAGCCATAAAATTTGCCTAAAGTTCAGATAAAATAATGTGGTGTACAAATACATTTCCGCAGGAGCGGTGCAAGATGGATGTTTTAAATTTTAATTAAGCATTTAATAAATATTACCTGGGTGTCACCTGCAGGTGACGTGACAAAATCGGTTAAATCCATTATCTGTGATTTTACGTTAAATGGTTTAGTTGATGTTGAAAGAGGAGTAAGCGCTGGGGGTCGTTGAAAATTTACATTATGACTAGAAATATCAGTTTGTAAGTCGTTTGCTATCAAACTCGAATTAAAAAGTAAAGATTCAGAAGAACCCATTGGTTCCTTGTAAGAAGTATCCGGGTTGTCAGGGTCTGTTGTGGCTAAATTTTCACATGTCTCGAGAATTTGGCGGTTATTAGATTCAAAAATATCGTGGCTAAATCCAGAATATAAGGTTGAATCTAGTTTCGAACGATTAAGATCTTTTCGAGTTGAATTAGCTCCTTCAACCGGAGAAGAATTTGAAAAACATGAGATATTGTTAAATAAGCTGACTGTATCAGGAGGGTTTTTAGGGGAATCATTATGATATTCAGAAGTTTTAAGAGAAAAGTCAAGCGTATTTGAATTAGTATTAGTTTGTATAGAAGCTGCCTGTGGAAGCGGTAGAGATGAAATTTTCCCAGATAATTTTCGCTTCTGTTTATTTTTTTCAGCAATCAAAATTCGCTGTTCGTCAAGCTTGCGAGAACGCGAGTGAAATGGAGATACAATTGAAGTAGAAATTATTTCATTTGCCATGAAATTATAGAGTATTAACCTATTCCATAAATTAATAATCAATGACAAATTATTATTATTATATTACAAGGATGTTCAAATAACTACTATTGGATATATTTTCTAAGGATAATATAGTGGGGTCAAAAATTAAGGTTCCGTGACCAACCTCTGGCTAGTTAAGTTTTATGCCTAATTCTGAACTTCAGGATATAACTCGCGATTTAGGCTCCCATGCCGCTCTGGAAAGTTTGGGCAAACTTTTTTATAGCGACAAATTCAAAGGGCCTCCGGCAATCATTTTGAAAAATTAAGGCCCCTCTCTGAACATTTCATAAATTGAGATTATAGTATTTTTGAACAGTATGCAATAAGTAGTAGCTGCACTGAAAATTTCAACTCAATCGGGACTATACTTTTAATGTAATAACCTTTTGAAGATTCTTACGTCATTTGTCACCATGGGAGGTCCCTTCTTTAAACTATTTTTTTAAGGGATTTGAAGCATATCTCATTCTATATACTGTACATGCAAAAACCTTTTAACTCGCTATGTAGTATGTCTCCATGTAAATCTCGGTAATAGACCTAAATAGAGAGGGGCCTTAATTTTTCAAAATGATTGCCGGAGGCCCTTTGAATTTGTCGCTATAAAAAAGTTTGCCCAAACTTTCCAGAGCGGCATGGGAGCTTAAATCGCGAGTTATATCCTAAAGTATCAGAATCAGGCATAAAACTTAACTAGCCAGAGGTTGGTCACGGAACCTTAATTTTTGACCCCACTAATACACTCCCCTACCAAAAGTATTCGTACTCCATAAGCATTCCCATAGAAAATAGTAATATAGTGTGTCAATAATAATGTTTATTGTACACTAAATACATGGAATATTGCAATTTAGATCTAATATTCGTAATCTACGCATTCGAAATACAGTGGAGCCTCCCATAACGGACACTCCAATTAGCGGACAACCTCTAAATAACGGACAACCCTCGTGGCACGGATTTATTTATTTAGCATATGTATAATAGAAAAGCAACCTCTAAATATCGGACAACGGTTCCGGTCCCAAGGTGTCCGTTGTTCTGAGGCTCTACTGTATACATTTAAAGAAGCTTTGAACTCTATTAGCTACTGATTAGGTTGAAAATTATCATCCTATGCCACCATGTACCACTTATTCCCATCTTGTACCATGGGGACAAATGGAAGAAGTGGTACATGGTGACACCGGATGATAATTTTCAAACTAATAAATATGTAATTGAGTTGAAAGCTTCTACAATGGTCAATTCGGTGGCATAGAATAAGATTCTGAAACCAAAGTGGCGACATCTCATAGAATTTATATACATTAGCGATAAATATTAGAGTTATATAGTAGTATTTCCATAGGAAATTTTTGGGTGTACGAATACTTTTGGTAGGGGAGGGTATAGTGATAATTATAAATACGCGAAATAAATTACCCCATATGATATCAATGTTGCTAAAATATGCTTCCATCCATGGCCTACTTAATATACGGCTATATATGTCGCCGAGAAGGCCATAAAACAAAGAGACCAGTTTCTAATCTTCAAAATGGAGAATTGATCTTTATTCGAATAATTAGCAATGATAGAGCTGAAAAGTGTATTATAACTATATAGGAATATGGTATCCAGGTATACATAGCACCCTCCAGAATTGTGATATGTCATCATCTGATGACGTTATGGTTATTTTGGTTGCGAAATATCTTGTTTTTCTAGCATACTTTTAACATAGTTAAACGCGTTATAAATGTTCAAAATTGGAACATGGTTATACCCAGAAGTAGTAGAATAAAATATATCGAAATTATAAATGGAATGTTGACACATTCCTCGGTTGCCATGGAAAATGTATATTTCCTAAAATGTGCCATAACTCAAAAACTATGAATGTTATGTAAACTAGACTGGTACTGATCTGTCCAGAATAGATAACTTCCTATTCATCGATAATACATTTTATATGCCTAACTTCAATAATTTTTGAGATAATGAGATAATTAACACTTAATTCATTATTAGGTAATGACTCACATTTCGATATCCTGAAAATTCACTTAATCGCACATAAAGAGACCCTTTAAGAGATACAAATCTCAAAATCTAATAGAACATGTACATTAATGATGCGGACACGTTGGTCACACCAGATCGCCACTATGCTTAATCATTACCGCATGATAACGTAATCATTAAAATTTCAAATTATTAAATTTTACTATTTAATTAGCGCTAGTGCACCACCATACGATGGTAATTTAATATGGTGAATTACAAATGGCTTCATATAAGTAACTCTTAAGATTTCTAAGCCTCTATGAGTTATGTTCGAATGTTTATAAGTATCAGCTCTTACTAATCACAATTATAGAGGCTTCAAGTTATTGAAATTTCTATTTTTGGCAACCATTGACTATAATACTATGCATCTCGAAATGTGTGGAGAACTCCCAAGTAGGAATTATGCTACTATGTTCTCAGTAGTTTCAATTGATGTATAAGGAATACGCTTAGCGAGGTATATGCTTACTTCTACAAATATTATGATCAGATAACTGATATCTATTACTTTTTCACCAGATTTTCTCTATTTTTGCTTATTATGAACAAGATTTCGTATGCTTAATATGAAGATTTTTTATTATGAACAAACCCTACGGTCCCAATTTAACAACTTACATAGGGTTTGTATTAAGTTGAGTTCGCTTATTATGAAGTCTCTCTATTATGAACACAATTTTTGGTCCCTTGAATGTTCATAATATAAGAACCTGACTGTATTTCGGAATTTACCCTATAAAACTATAGAGAAAACGCAAATCAAAGTTTTTAGTGTTTCTTTCCCAACTTCAAGACAATATAAGGACAAATAATAACAAATAAAGAGATAAAGGAAGTTCGGTCACACGTTTGTGTCTTCACAGTCTACGCAGAAATAATCGACATCAGTCCAATCGGAGATATGGTTGATTCCCAACCATCATCCGTGGATCCATCGGTCACAAAATTCACAATTTATATATTATAAAGAAACATACTTGTACGATTTAATTGGGGAATTGAAGCTCAAAAATATTTCAAAATAACACCAAAATGCTGCCTAAATGTTCTCTAAGTAATCTATAAGACATATGCAATTTTAACAAAAATATATTTATAAGCCACAATTCTGGCCCGATGGTGGTGCACTAGCGTTAGGCCTATTTACGCTTTCTAATCAATATTAGGAGTATATAATCACATGCCAACCGCGAAGCGGTTGGTGTGTGGTTGTGTTCTGCTGCGAAGCGACCTAGCAAGCGAAGCGCGCTAGTAAGTAAATATAATATGTAGGAATACTCGGTGTTCATAAACTCGGTAGTGTAGTGTACTCTAAAAATTTTTGGTTGCATCACCCTAGCTATAAGGCCGGACTACTAACGTGCCATGGATGGATTATCTTCAATTATACTAATATTACGAGTAGTTAAATACTATTCAAAGATTTTCCTGTCTGATGTTGAAATATGATAAATAATGTCAGAATATATTTTAATAACATACTTTATCAACGAATATACACCCTTCCCCCCAACAAATCCGCCTTTGCAGGTTTTATGAAAGGAGTTTAAGCACAATCTTTTGATGCCTGGACTGGAATTCAGATTTCTGTTTGTTCAAATTGATTTTCCCAGAGGAAAAAATCTAAAAATCGCTAAAAATTGAAAAAATCAGCTTCAGCTAAAAAACCATCCTAGATCCTTAGTTCAGAGGTAATGGAGATTATCAGAAAGCTAACATTTATAATATACGTGGAACACAATAATAACCAATTATTTCCAAAAAAACACGTATTTGTCGAAATGCATTTTATTTGATAAATGGATACCTTATAGTATATCAGACTTGAAGCCCAGGAATTTTTCTAAAGTGATCCAATAAATAAAAAATTTGTTCGTTACCCCCCTTGAAAAAATTGAACTTTTCTCAAAATCCTGAGGGTCATGTCCGTAATTTTGATCTCTAACGTACTCAAAAGAATGAAGAGTGTTGAACAAAAAAATCGCTCCCAGCTGTAGCCCCTATTTCTTCTCATATCTCCAGACCAAATATACTATGTATCTGTGAATTTTAATACATATGAAAGCATCTTGTGATATATTTATGGTATGAATTAAGGCATTTGCAATAGTATTATTTGAAATACGATCGGTTTTGAATCGATAAATGGAAGGTTTGTACGTTTTCAGCACTGTATGATTGTATAATTTTCATTATATACTTAGTCGACTTCGCTTAATTGGGACAAAGGTTAATCGGGATCTCCGCTTAATTGGGTCAGAATTTCATATGCTTTATGGGACGGAATTAAAGTTTGGCTTAAAATATTTTCGGCTAATTGGGAACTCCGCTTAATTGGGACAAATGACCTGGTCCCGATGTGACCCAATTAAGAGGAGTCGACCAGGGTTTCATCTAGGCGTACGCGACGCGCCTCCAGGCGCGTAATTTTGGAAGGAAATTTTTCTAGGCGCGCGAAAATCGAGAGATGCGCCCATAGACGTAATACAAATTGAATATTTTAGGCGCGTGTGAGCGAGCTCAAACTTAATCTAGGCGCGTCGAAAATTTTGCCTGGATGAAAGCCTGGAGTCGACTGTATTATAATCTCTAAATTTTCTATAGTTAGGCTACTCCCCCCTCCCCAGAATATGATATTATAATCCAAAAATTATATCTAGGGACTGGCAAAATTTCCGAGATTGGTTGAGAGAAATTTATCAGAGTTCTCTTCCCTATCTTTTTTGTGAATGCTTTTGTAACGCTGATATCAGGGAATGAAAGGTTCACGAACGAACTTATTGAACTTGAACTGAACGAACTGAACGAAGGGCTTTTAAGTAATTCACGGTGAACGAACTGAACGAACGCCAACGGTTTCCGAACGGCAATTGAACGAACTAAACGAACTCAATTGAACGAATTGAACGAACTGAACTGAACGATTTAAACTGAAGAAAGATAAATTATAAATATAGATCCATTATATACATATATTATAACTTGGTATACGAGGGTTTTTTTTAAGGTTGAGACCTTGGTGTAACTCAGCGCGGCGTTGGTTTAACTCAACACTGCAGCGGCAGCGGCCGACCCGAATAGTGGTGTAACTCCAAAAATCTTGGTCCAAAATTTACATCAAGATCGGCCTCAAAAAACCCTGTGGTAGAGCCTTGAATCTAAAAAATGTGGATTTTACCATAAATGGGCATATGTTTGTGCCAATTTTGATGACGAAGCAAGTTTCTATCTGAACTAAGGATTCTAGAAATTAGCTCTAAACTTCTAAACACATTAATATCAAATGTTGAAATGATTGGATCACCTTCAAGGACTACGTTATATATGCAGGCAATGATATGATTTAAATGCCCACATATGGTGGTAGCATGTGGCAATAAATGATGACGCTGACGGAAATTCAACTTCGGATCCAGGATAGGTAGAGATAAGCTCTAAATTCTGGGGACTATTGGTAATCAATTTCAAGGTCCATGAGCTAATTTTTTAACCTTTAATCATTTTTATGTCACATTTTGCCACTTCGATACAATTGCTGACTCATCAAATTCTATACCCTAGTGGCGTAAAATTTATACCTCGAAACCTGTTGAGCGAATTTGGTTGAAATTTTTATATAATATTTGTAACATCTATGTGCATGCGAATACATGCCAGATTATTGATAATTTAATATAGTGTCTTTTGCCAATTCGCGGACTGTTTTAGTTGCAAATTTTATCAAAAATATTAAATAAACGGTGTTCAGATGACAAAAACCGATAATATATTGATTTAAAAACGTCTAAAAAAAAGTGCACGGCGGACGTTTCAATTGATTCATAAAGCTATTTCCAATTGGAATTCGCTTCGTATAATACGTATATTGAATTGAATTTCAGCTTGTATTATATTCAATGAAAACTAAAATTTCAAATTTAAAAAAATCCAGAGAATATAAATTTACATAACTAACACGATTAGTATGAAGGCGTGTAATGTGTGTAACAGGAAATAACTCAAATTAAAACTATATACAGTGGATGCCGGTTATAAGCAAATCGTCGGGAACTACAATTATGTATATATGGCAACCGTTTTCCAACATAGTGTTCTTAAAAGTTACTAGCGCGCTTCGCGCGCTAGGTCGCTTTGCGGCATAACACAAACACACACCAACCGCTTCGCGGTTGATTTGTGGTTTATACACCTCTAACATTGATTATAAAGCGTAAATAGGCCTAAATAGTCAATTTTAACAATGTTAAATTTTAGTGATCACGTCATCATCTCAGCATATTGCCAATCTGGTGTGACCAACGTGTCTGCATCATTAATGTGCATGTTCTATTAAAAATTTCAGGGTTCACGAAATGTGACAATGACGTCATAGCTTGTTTAGGTGTTAGAAATTTTGAGTGGAAACTCAACTTGTTGGCGGGTGCCAAAAGTTACCCCTATATGCCAAAAATTACTTTTGGAAACCGTCCACTTTCTTCAATCAACTCGGAACATACAAACAAATATAGCACACATACACCCAGCCTTGTGTTTTAATAGTATAGATAACCAGTGTATTATTCAGCCATTTGTAAATATGCTCCGATTCCTGGTCAGATCCAATTTTAATACGCCTAAATCACAAATTAATGTTACGGTATAGGAAGGAGTATATGCCAATTTTTCGCACACCTAATTCATTTTTTTTCCTAAAATCATACTCTATAAGGAGCGTCTCGCGCTCCTGGATAATTCCCTGCTTATAACCGGTGTGCTTATATACGCCAGGATTTTTCGGCAGGGGGGGCAGAGGGTTTTCAGGGGGGAACCTCTTGAGGATTTTATGCTCACAGGGGGGGCAAAACTTTATAGAAGTTTAAACAACAATGTATAATCGATGCTAAGACTAAAATTATGTACTGTATTTTTCTTCAAATAATAGTTGGGAGGAACATCATTGATTTTCCCAGGGTATTGATCATTCATAGGATACAGCTATAAATGCTAAATGATGTGAGATATAAACGCTGAAAGATTCAAAACTAATAAATGATGTACACATTAACAAATCAGCATACGCAAGTTTTGAATTAAAAGTTCTCCAAAATGAGTAATTTGCCAATTTGTTTATTTAAAATTCCTTAACGCTACCTAGGACTACTATTTTCCCATTTTTCCAGAAAAAAAAATCTTTTGTTCTAAAGTTAACTTTTTGTTTATAGACACCTCTGCCAATTCCTAAGAAACTGGCAAAATCAGATTTATCATATTTGAATTTTTTGGCCACATAACTAGTCATAAACTCCAACCAGTGGGCTGGTTATTGTACAGAACAGGGGAAAGAGTCCTGAAGAAATACAGAAAGCTCTCTACTTCCTTGCCGATCACATTGTTGAGAACCATGATAACTGTCCTCATACCAGAGATTCGTGGTGCTATATGGGGAAGAATATTGCTGAAGTAAAGGATGACGACACAATTTCACCGGTGAATCTCCGGGCCCCATACCTCACGGCACCAGAACTGGCTCGCCTCTTGGATGTCTTTCAGAAGTTCGCGAGCATTGCTTTATGTTCCGCCGTAACCCTTGGCAAGACGCAGAACGCGAATGAATCTCTGCACTCCGTCCTATGGCATAACGCGCCGAAAATCAAGCGTGTCGGCCAGAAGTCCCTCCAAGCCTCTGCAGCGCTGGCGGTCACCACTTTCAACGAGGGCTCTATGTCTCTGGCTAGCGTGCTTACCAACTTAGGAGTAGCCTGTTCACATAAGACCTTGCTCTATTTCGCGAGAAAGGACAAAGAACGCAACCGGTGTCGTATCAAAGCTGTCTCTGAAACCCAGAAGAGGAGACGAAGGTTACTCCAGTCCCAGTTTCTGACCGCAGAATCTTCCAGACGCAGGCGGGAAAAGGCTGGGGCAAAGTATAAGTCCAAAGCCTTTGGTAGTGAAGCTTCATCGAGTACCCCTGCGAAGAAAGCCGTTGCAAAAGCGTCCACTGGTGACGGATCAGACACCGTTTGCGAAGAGTGCCAGTTGCGAAATTGTCCGATCGGAAGAAAGCGGAAGACCGATGACTGGGTGTTTTGCGAATTCTGCGACCAGTGGTATCACGCTAGGTGCATGAAAGTGACCCTGAAGGAAGTGGGAGATGAACCATTCCAGTGTTTCGACTGTGAAGAGCAAGATCCTTAGATATATTTGTGTTAATAACCTTAGATTGCATGTATTTGTCTTGAATTTGTCTTTCTTCCTCATTATCTCCAAATAAATTTATTGCAATACTGAATATGAGAGAATCTAGTGAACTCCGAAAGTATTTATAATAGAAACTATAAATTTGGGGGTTATGTAGTATACATATATATGTAAAACAATAGCAGAGCGTTTTCTAACTTTTTTATTAATTCAAATTGTTATAAGGCCAAGAATCCCAAAAAAGTACAAATTCCATACGTAATTGGACCTAATATATTAATATTCTAATTAACTAAATTAATTTTGACAAAATTGGAGATTTTGGCGGGTACCCGTATCGAACGCATATTGATTTGACGCGTTGCGAGTTAAAAGCAAAGTAATTCATGCTCTCGTCATTTTCTACTAGGAAAATCTCTTGCTTAGTTACTATAGCAACGGAAAGTATGTATTTACATATTTGTGTCAAAACTATTTTGAAAATCTAAGATTTTTTTTATAAAATAATTACTATATAGTATGTCATAGGAACTGAAGCACTAATTGAATTGAGTCCGTAAATGTCCTTTTTTTTTACCCATCACAAGCATTCTCGAGTAGTCGTAGGTAGCGTTAAAATTTTCCAAGGAGTTTTGGGTTAATTGTCAAAGTTAGGTGCCCCTACAACAGGGTAATCAGATTACTAGTTTAAAATAAGGACACGTTTAAAATTAAAGAGATCGCAGCTTGAGAAACCCAGTATTAGATTAGTAGAACATTTGAGAATACTTTTGTACAAGGACATGGGCTAGTATACTTTAATAATTTTGAGTATGGTTGAACAACAAAGTTATTATACAGGTAGAGGAGTGTATTATTAGACAAAAAGACTGTAATTTTTTTTTTAAAAATACAAAAGGACAGTGTAAAAAAGCAGTTAGCCTGAGAAGGACTGTCCTTCTAAAAATAGGACATTTGTATAGTAACCCGCTTATTATGACTCCTGGTTCCATTGAGTTTGTATTTAGTTGGTTTCGCTTATTATGAATTCTCTTAATTAATAGGTTTTTTCTGTGTTATTTTATTTCTTCTTAATTCTACTTTGGTTTTTGGTGATATCTATCGCCTCTGAAGAGCCAGCCTCAGCCAGGCCCAGGATTTGAGGCTTTAGAGGATGAATCCGTTCTAATTCTCAATATATTTCTTATAGTTCTAATATTTTTGCAAGTGGACGCCTGATATCATGACGGGAATTATTGGCGCACAGTAAAGGGGGCATTCGCCCCCCCCCCCCATGCCTTGACATTGGACACAATATGCTTAGAATCTTCCACCATCCCAACATCAAATTAGTCAACATTTGTAATATCCGGCATTTATACAGTTGTAGTAGATTTTCCACAAGTTTTAGACAAAACAGAGTATAATTGAATATTGTTATAGTATTTCTTAATGATAATTAACAAATCATGTCTTTAAGCGATAATAGGGGAACTTAACTGTATAGAATTCCCCATACTTTTAATCGAGACTTGTAAATTGGGTGCTATTAAGGAGATTCAATGGCAAATTTTCGACACCCGATGACCCCTAAATATTATTGTATTTTTGAACAGTACTAGTAATTCTAAGAAGGATATAGATGCTCAAAATCTCAAAAATCGAAAAATTTGAATTAGATATTCATAGTCAAAGTTTAGCCTAATAGTGAATCCATACTAGTCAATCTAAATTCTAGCTATTTACTCTATTTGGTGCAAGTTCTATTATAGTGCAAGTTTAACTCTACTACATTAGTACTATGCATTATGCCACACAGAATTTTCAATATCTATTTAATTCTTTTTTTCTATAGATTTTCAAAAAATCACTCGATTTTATCAGAATTTTGGCATTATATAATAATTAAGTCTATAACTTTGTATAAAAGATTGAAAATCGACACGGCTTCTGTACAAGAACAACTGACAAGGGTCATTTTCGAGGCATAGTTTTTTTCTCTCAAACTTATACTTTTTGAAATACACATAAGAATTCAAAGGTCACTCTCAGGAAATCATGCGGAATTATTTTTTTACAAAATGACGGTAATAGTGACCTTTAGTGAAGTCAAAAAGGTCAAATAGTTACAAATTTTGAAAAAAAAATTCAGAATCAAAAGCCTAACATTTCAAAGTATATTTGGAAATGCTAATAATACAGGAAATATGGTTTTAGGTATATTTGTATAAATCTGCCATTGAATCTCCTTAAAGCAACTCCACTGTATTAGCTTTTGAGTAAATAACTACTTGAAAGTTAATATACTTGACAATGAGCCTTTGTGATAATTGGAATAATTGATCCGAATTATATAATAAATGGTACCATAATTAGATATACAATAAAACACTGCAAATTCCACCATTTTTATTATATTTTTCAACATGTCTTCGTTGTGAAAAGGTCCAATATTTTTGAGATAGGTCCTATACGCACTATTACGCAGGCCTTAAGAACTTACTGATTATAATAACCATTTTCCGAACACTGTTTATTTCCTATTTATTATTATGTTGGTTTTAAGAACATCATGTGCTGATTAGTGGCGTAGCCAGGATTTTTGTCAAGGGGAGAAAAATTGCCAAAGAAGGATAAATGTGGACATAAACTACACTCCCCTGAAAAAGTATTTTTAAAAACAATAAGAATTCTAATGCAGACACAATAATCTTCTGGCAGCATTTTAGCGGCTCTTTATAAGAATTGGAGAATACGAGTCTAAAATAGGAACAACCAGATAATTAAAGTTCACGAATGACTGAATAAACTCTATTCATTTCATCTCAAATTGACGCAAGTTTAGTCGTTCAAGTCCAACTCCCCAAAAGCGTTCGTTCAGTTTGCTGGTCGTTAAAAGTACGGCAAGCATGCATGAGTTCACAAGGCATGTCCGGAAATAGCACTTTTGCAGTGATTAAATGGATCATTATTTATAATTTATCGTTGTTCAGTTCAGTTCAGTTCGTCCGTTCGTTCTGTTCAAGTTAGATAAGCATTTAGGTCAGTGTTTCTCAAAGTGGGCCGTAGAGCCCCCTGGGGGGCGCTGAAAGGTTGTTGGGGGGCGGCCATGCAGCAAGGTGGCGCTGGGGGGGCGCTAAGGGGTTTTAGAATGCGAAACAGAAATTTAACTTCATGTCAAAACAGCGATAACATATTCCTAAATATTAATTAGCAATAAGTCTAACAAATACTTCAAGGATCAACTATTTACAGTGGCAATTACTATCGTATTGGTGATTATTAACAAAAGCCAGTCCTTTAAAAATGAATGATCAATACAATTTTTACCTTGTACAGGCTTTCCTAATCAAATAAAGCAGAATCTTGTTCTTTCAAACAGTTATTAATTAACCTTATAACAGTCAGTGATCTCTTTAATTTAATTATAAAACGATTCTAAACCGAAAGAATTGATGAACTCGATCGAATAAATGAATAGTAAAAGTAAATGTAGACTGATAGTGCTGATTCATTAAATTAAATACGTTTTGTTAAACAATTACAAAATTAATATTGAGATTTTGTGGAGGGGGGCGGTATCAATGGAAAATTGTTGACATGGGGCGCTGTCCGAAAAAAGTTTGAGAAACACTGATTTAGGTGAACCTTTCATTCTCTGGGAGCAACACTGTAAGAGCGGAGGGATTGTTCCCCCTGCTCCCAATTGGCTACGCTACTGTGCTGATTGTGGAACTTTCTTTTGTGACTAAGCGACTAAGGGCTAGAAATTAGCCTAGAATATTACTTATTGTATCAACTTGATAAGTTGATACAATAAATAATATTCTAAAAAGGGATTTTATATAAATTATTTTCTTTTTCTTTAGTGATTAGAAGCTCCATAAATGAGATCTGGGTGTTGTAAAATTACGAAGGAACTTTTGAATACACACACTACTAATTCTAATCAAGATAATATTTTCTTAAATTTGCCAAATATAGGATTACAATCGATTGATCGCCTCCAACAACTTTGTCCTAATGTTCAAGTACTTTTTCTTAACGGGAATTTAATTCAAGAAATTAATACCACTTTTCTTCAACTTCGGAATATATGGATTTTGGACATTTCTCAAAATAAACTTCAGTCACTAGATGGACTTGAACAATTTATTGTTCTCGGTTCTGTCAATTTGTCTAGAAATTATATTTCATGGAAAGAGTTACGTAAAATCTCTCATGTTACATTCCTTAGTCTTTATCTATTTAAAAATCACCAGTTGGATCAAGACCCCCATTACCGAGAACATGTTATTGATTTGTTTTCAAAAGTTTGGTTTCTCGATGGCATTTTAATAACTGCAGAGGAGAGGAAACGTATCGATGGTTTCTTTGAGCTAGAGTCGCACAAATTAGTCAATCCAGTGCGTAGGAAGTCTCCACGCAATCGTAATTTTATCCCTACTATTAAAAAGAAAATTATGACTAATGGATTCTATGGTGTTTGGACAGAGAGATTTATGAAAGAATTTCCATTGAATTTCACTCAGGATCCTTTTCTAGATTCACGTCGTATATCATTTCTATTCAATTCATTGTTGGAATGTTATCGGTTAAACCCTAATTCTAATTTTAATGATAACTTTGAATTCCTAAATGGACTTTCATCGCTAATTGAAGCTAGGAAAAAATTCCCAGAAAATTGTAACATGTTGTTGCTCTTTATTATAGTATACATTTTATTCTCACTTCCTAAGGCATTAATAGTTGAATGTCTAGTTAAAACGGAACTTCAGAATATACATGAACTAAGCTGCACTCAGTTGTTTTTGACAGGCTCGTACCAACTACTTAAATTCATTGCATCGGTGCTATTAGCATCTTTATTAGTAGACAGAGAAAATGGCATAAAATGTGGCTTATATGAAAAACTGTTTGATGCAATTTATCTATCCGTTTACGAAATCTTTACAGAGAAATCATCAATAACTTATCAAAATTCTAATTATTGCTTGTTAGCTAGTGAAGTATTGGAACCTTTTTGCTTAATTCAGAAATTTTTTGAACTTATTGGGGAAGATGAAGGCGTTAGTAAGTTAGTTGTTGTTGCAACCCGAGATCCTTTTATTCTGAAAGAAATTAACGAAATTAAAATATCTTCAACTGGAGATAAATGGGTTAAGTATCAAGAAATTTCTGCCCTCCTTTTACATAAGTCTGTTCCGAATCTTATATATTCTACATTGGAAACTTCATACCTTTCATCATTAGACTATGAAAATAGAGGATTTCCGTTTCCTGATATTCACGATCAATCAAAAATTGAAAATAATTTATGCTATGAAGAATTTACTGAAGATTTTCCCCAAAAATATCAACAGAATGCTTCCATAGTACGTCCAGGCGATTTTGTACGGCTGCACAATAACAAACTTGCCCGTGTGATAACTATCACTGCTCCAGATCTTGCTCTCTTATCAGCAACTTCACAATCTGTAACCGAATTTATATATGTCAAGACAACTAAGTTAGCATGGGATCCAATTGGAAGATGGATAGTAAAAGAAAATATGAAATCACAAATTAATAACATTTCAAATTCTTCAACTCCATCGACGACCACTTTTTATATTTCTCGCCCTTCTTCTATTTGTGAATCATCAAATTATAATATTTCTGAGATTTCCAATAATCAACTATCAGATTCTTTACACTGTAATTCGTTAATAAATACTGATGAACAAACAAATTTACAAGTTAATTATAAAGACGTAATGTCGTCCCAACAAAGTTTAGAAGAGTTGAAGCAAGAACGAAAATATATCCAACATGTAATAAATCAAATGCACCATGAACTTTGTCGGGAGATCCACAATGTTTACCAACATGGAGAAAACGCTCATTTGAATACCAGATTTGTAAATGCTCAGCGCTCATTTGATAACTTATTTATCGATAATTCTAAGACATTACCTTCAATGTGTTACGGCGTTATTAAACCTCGCTCTAAATCATGTTCAACACAACGTTCACAGTCGGAATTTTCCAGTACTTGTCGACTTTCAAGTCAAAATAATATTAGTAATAATAATTCTGCGCGTACACCTCAAAGTTGGATCGAAGTGGCCAACACCAGGGATTTTGCTTCACCATCAATTTGTAATTTAGCTATTCAGATAGACACAAAAAAATCGAAGTCATTTACCAAATGGTCACCTAGCAGTTCATTCTGCAGATTTTCTTACAAGTCTAAAAAGCGGTCACATAATCAAAATGATGCCATGAAATCCGAACCATTATTATGCGTGATTGGAAATAATGTAGCCCTTGGAATTGACGTAACCAATGTTAATTCCCAGTCATTTTCTATATAATGTGGTTTAATTGTCATTATATATCTCATTATTATTTATTGCAAACAAAATTTAATGAACTAATAAGTTTAATTGATTGTTATTTCTACTTAATAATGTAATGCTAATGATATGATATAATGATTATTCGATTGAACTTCAAGCAGTGGCTGATCCAGAAATGTTTGTGGGTTGGGCGTAACTACACTTAGGGGCTGTGGGGCGCACCGTAAGGCCCCAAGTGGGTCCAGAGGTGAAGCCCCAGGACGCTTAGTCACATTTAAATCTTATGATAGTAATTAACTTGTTATTATTGAATATACATACACTTCTTCCCTAATTATCCGCCTTTTCGCCTTTGTTAAAAAACATAGATAAATTTGGTATATCAAAAATTAATTCAGTAAGGGATGACGGCGAAGTTTTCCGGATAATAAGCTAAAATTACTTGTTACAAATATATACGAAGTAACTTTGTCTTCAGTATGTTTGGTTAATTATAGTATCATGAGCAATTCAAGTCCCACAAGCTATTCTTTTACCTTCAAGAAATTTTGATATGAACACCGGGTGCGTGCAAAAATTTTAGACATTCAAAACACTATAAAAGCAAGGTTGAAACCGAATACTGATATATTTTGTTGAACCGAATATTATTTGCCGAATAGTTGATATTTGGTTGCCAACCTGATATATCACTATTCGGTCTCCCGACCGAATAGTGATATCATATCTATGTATTCGTATTCGGTTGTCGTAACCGAATATTATCAGTATTTGTATTCGGTTACTCAACCAAATATCATTATTCGTATTCGGCTACTCAACCTAATATCAATATTTGTATTCGGTAGGGCAACTATTCATGAATACTGATATTCGGTTCGAGCTATTTCAACCTTGCTATAAAGCTATTCTTGATATGCGTCCAGGGATTTGACATGTCCCCTCGGAAGTGAAACTTTTGTGGTGGAGGATACATATATCCGCGCATGTGTAGAAGTTTAGTTTAGGTACTTGTTTTTCATTCAGCCCACAGTGGGCATTTTCGTGTAAGTGGAAATAGGAAAACTATGCTAGATTCACTCAAATGAAGCATTATTGACATATAAGTTATCGGTAGCTGTAAACTGAATGACATCGTCAAAAATGATCTCCTATACGTAGTTATATACAATTCATGATAATTAAGTAGTAAATTATATTTAGGGTTTGTTAACAAAAAATTTTGTTCACCCATGATGATAAATTAGATTTCTTTAAACATGGTATATTTTTCCAAAAATCCTAATATATATATGGTTCAAACTTCAAAGTCATTGAATGACCCACGTCGAGCCTTTTCGCGCATTTAGAAACTTTTTTATTTGAATATTACATCACCTAGGTTTTAATGCTAGTAAAACCCAGTTTTGGCAATATTATTGACATTTGAGTATTTCAAAAAAGTATGTTTCCACATATTTGCCGATAGTACAGCTACCTGCTAAACTTTAATTCATCTAATTGACACCGAATTGATTGATATTAGTTAGTCCCAAATGATCGTAATCCATCACTGGATTGGAAGCTCCTCTCACAAAGGTTGCGTTTTGAGAAATTCAAGAGCTCCTCTATTGTTCTTGATGGTATATATTTACTAAGTGGTATATCTATTTGTAAAATAAAGTGTTCAGTGCGCCTCCGCGCGGGGTAGAATATTAGTATACAACCTACATTTTAAACAATACAGATTTCACTGCACGACACTGCACTATAAGTCCCATCACTTTTTAGATGGCGTAATTGTATTTGTTGTCCGAAACTGAAATATAAGAAAAAGTCGAGACCAAGAGACTAAGTACTGTTGAGAGTTCCAATCAGTTAAATTGATGTAGTTATAAATATAGTTATAAGATATACTTTTAATCAATCAATCAATTTACTAAGAGTGTAAATATTGAGGTATTAAAAAGTCCAGTGCGCATGCGCATGAGACCCAGTGTGCATGCACATTAACCCCAGTGCGCATGCACATTAACCCCAGTGCGCATGCGCATTAGGCTCAACACGCATCGCACGCGTCTACTGTCATTCCATTTGGTATAGTACGTATTAATTCTTTTTTGATTTCTTTTTCCTATTTCGAAAACCTGCCCAGGATAAGGAAATGAACTCCTTATTAGAAAAAGATTTCTCAACTATGAATGTAGAAACGTTAATGGAAACTCATCTCTTGGATTGTCCACTGCCAATTAGGTTCGTTACTTTATTCTTAAATTATCTCATTTATTGAAAGTCAAGGCCCGACCCCCAAGTTGAATAAGGCTGAACCCTCACCTTCCAAAAAAAACAAGTTTAATTTTTTTATTGCATATTTAGCAATCTCTATAATTCACTGAAAATTTAATTCAAAAATTCCAATTACTAGGAATTATTAACACCGGAAGTACATTATACTCCATATAAATGTATTAATTTTAGAAATCATTTTGAAAGCAAAATACTTGCGACTTGCGCCAGGCTCCAAAAAAATCTCATCAAGTATTTGCTGTTTTATGTATTTAGCATATTTATTCAGTAGAAAGAGAAAGCTCTAAATACGTTTCAAATTCAATACAATAATACAATTTTACACGCATCAAAACTATTGTTATTTAATATCATCTTCATTTTGTTCTTAGTTGGTTCACTACATACAGTTCGTTACAACATGCGAGATTATAAGTCTGAAAATTATATAAATTTAGTTGTCTTCGCGCTGTTTGGATAATATAATCGACGTTTTATTGAAGATCTAATAATTACCTGTTGTAGAAGTCCCCTAGACTTGTAATTCCAATCATAGGCGCCAAGTTTGGGGTTTTGGGGGGGGGGGGGGCTGGGAGCAACACCCGGACCTGTCGGTCGATTTAATTTTTATATGAAAGTGGACCTTTTGATCGACCAAGGGATGATAGAAGGTGAGAATCACGTTTGTTACTCAATATATCCTGATTTTGTTTCTAAAGAAACAAATCTGGAAATATTTAGTAAAGATCCCAGTGGCCCCCCAAGTGGCTCCCCCATCTTTGATTATATTTTCCAAAACTTGACGCCTATGATTCCAATGAGGTAATCTTGTCATCAGATATTTCAGGATTAAGAGCATTTATGGTAGGATTTGAAACGTGTAAATCACAGAACGTTAGTTTTTCAGCCATCTTGTAACTTGGTAAGTTCGTTAGACCCAGAATTTCGAATAGTTTATTAAATTATTTTACATATATATATATTATACACACAAATTATTGGCCTATTAAAAAGGATGACTTGGGGTCATTGGTATAAGTAGAAAACAGCCATTTTCAGTTTTAGTCTCACATTCCAGGTCAACCGCAATTTTAATGCGCATGCACACTGGGGTTAATGCGCATGCACACTGGGATTAATGCGCATGCGCACTGGGGTTAATTAATGTGCATGCACACTGGGGTTAATGCGCATGCGTACTGGGGTTAATGCGCATGCACACTGGGGTTAATGCGCATGCACACTGGGTCTCATGCGCATGCGCACTGGACTTTTTACTATAAGTAAATATTATATTGCAATGAAACCTATTCATATTGATAAACCGCAAAATTAAATTCTTATTGTTCACGTGCCTTTGGCTATCATCACCATAACAACAAATTTTATGGTTAGATACGAGTGAAGTTTGCATCTCTATGTTTGAAAGTATGCTGAATTCAATGGAGGAAATTGATTAAGTGATTTGGGGTTACAAAAATAAGTAGCCTACTTCCACCTAAATGCCACTGTCGTTTTACGTACAAGTCCATAGTACAATTCTTAACTGAGGATCATTTAAAATTCATTAATTTATTTTTAATTCACTAACGGTTAACGATAGACTCGATATAAATGTATTCTAACTACTAGCCAGTGACCCGTCGCCATAAGCAGTGGCATTGGAATAAGTCAGAAACGTGAGTGGTGCGACCCCAAATTATATATAAAGTGATTATTTTAGTATTATACTGATTCCACCTCAACTATGAATACATCGCGTAAAGCAATTCCCGAGTTTTCTGACCCAGCTGTATGTCAATCGCTTTGCATTCGTTTTGCCATGCGGACTTATGAAATTGCAGGAGTTTAAGACTCAGGGTTATTATCTATCCGGCGACGGTGTACATGCTTTCTAGAAGTCTTTCCGCTCCACTGCTCTCAGGAATTCCTGAGGTAGACTCAGCGTTAGACAAGTTGATTGAGCATGGAGTAATGAAGTTCAAGGTGGTCTTGTCTTGGAAGGATTCAGTCTGGTTCGGAGATAAGTGGAGCACAGGCTCATCAAAAGTGTGTGACAAGGACAACCCAGCAAGATCCTTGCTCAGACAGGTGGAGCCTCATTCTTTTCTGCCATATACGTATAACATATTACACCTTGCTGTCGACACTCGCGAACTGCTCAACAAGCTGTAGGATACGGAGATCGTTGATTGGTGCTGCGGGTGCCATTAGCGCAGCGAACCAAAAGCTAGGCGTAGTTAGTGCCGACGAACAAACAAATACGCCGCAAGCTGTAGATCTTCCGGCAGCTCAAATGAAATTGATGGCGGAATCCAAAGATCTTCGGTAATAAATCCGTGTTGCCATCCATCTATTGCGATGATAAACACTTGGTGTGCAGAATTTAACTTAATTTTATTTTCCAAGAGGCCCAACTTAAGTGGGAGAATTCCCTATAGTTATCACGCGGTTGCAGGGGCGTCGATTTGAAAAGAAGATTGGGGTGGCGAACATCATGCTGTCTCATATTAGGTTGAAAAGCGTAGTTTCGCCCTGAGCTGGAATCGGTCATTACATTAGGGTTGGCAGATTACCAAATTCCCAAACCCGGACAAAATTTAGAATTTACAAAATATTCAAGTTACTTTAACTAAAAGTGGCGTATCTCTCTGAAACTGGGGAGCAAGCCTAAATTTTTCGGGAACGATTATCTTTCGCGAGATAATAAGTCGTGTTTTAAATGAAATTTGTTTGCCAATAGACAAACTTGCTATTAGTGGAACATAACTAACATTAAATGTTTGCTTTTTGATAGAAAACACCTTGCGAATGGAAATAATTGAAATACCTAACCTATAGTGGGTGGGACAATTTGTATTTTGCATTGGTTGAAGCAATGAAAGTTTCTTCACATAATATTTTGTAGTACAGGCCCGGCGTAAGCAAAATTAAGTTAGTACGGAAAAATTATACAGAGGAAAAACCTGGTACGGCAATTTCCACGGGTAGCTGGATTTTGTCCTAAAAAGTTTCCGGAATTTGTCCTAAATATGAGTTTGGAATTTGTCCTAAATATTTTGGAACTTGTCCTAAATTTTAAAACTGGAATTTGTCCTAAATAAATTCTGAATTTGTCCTAAATATTCTGGAATATGTCCTAAATCTTAAAACTGGAATTTGTCCTAAATAAATTCTGAATTTGTCCTAAATATTCTGGAATATGTCCTAAATCTTAAAACTTGAATTTGTCCTAAAAATATCTGAATTTGGCCTAAATATTGAATTTGGAATGATCGGGATGTTTAATAATCTTAAACTTTCTAAAGATAGTAACAAATAACATAAATATGGAATTACTAATAAATGAAAACAATTTAGTATATACTATATGAAAATGAATTATTGGAAAATTTTCAGAATGCCTTTTATTTCTTCCCTACAAATAGGACAATTAACTTTAATGTCCATTAGGTGTTCTGCACATGACTGACAAAACCCTCCATGAACGTAATCGTTATGTAAGAGGGCAAAATTCTCGTTTCTTGTTAATAAACATACATGACACACATTTTCTTCTTGTTTGGTATTTGTATCTCCAGGTATACTTGCATCATTAAATTCATCTTCGATCAATTCTGGTATAAAATGTGCGCGCCCTATAGTTAATGCTATACAATTTAGTAATTCTGTTGTATTTAATGAACCATTTAGAAATTTGTCTTTGCAACTATTTCTCTTGGTTCGTTTAGCTTTAGCAATGGAATTGGGTCCTCTTGTTGTTTCCAAACCTTGAAACAATCTTTAGTATTCGATATCATAATCTGCAATTACATTTTCCAAGCATGCTGTAAACTTCCAGATATTAGGATGAGGCGTTTTAATGATTGCTTTTAAGTTTTTGTGATACGACTCTGCCCCGTTGTTAGTTGCATTTTCATAAATAAAAACTGATAGGTTTTCGTGTCCAATTATCCATGTTCTATGAAAATAACTTCTGAACTTCTTAATCAGCTCTTTTTCAGCATCATCTATACCAATTGATGGAATTTCCAAAGATAGGTAAACAGAACGTATTTCCTCTTCTGGGAGCAAAGGTAAAGCCATTATTTTTCGTATCCACATTGAAAAGCTTTGATTTCGCTGGTATAATTTAGAAAGACCAAGCTTCTGGACCCTTTCAAAAATTGCTTTCGTAAAATGAAACCAACAACTAATTATAGTAATTGATGGAAATACTGCTATGAAGGCATTTCTTGATGCCTGCTCAAAATCGCCAATTGCGAAAGTCGGATTGAAACCAGGTATCAGTTGTCGAATTGTTAACAATACAACTGTGTAGAGTCTCTCCGTTTTTCGAGTCATTAGAACATGCAACGCTGGAAGAGTGTGATCTTTAAAATTAATGAAAATGGTGAATAGTTGATAAAATAATTTAGGAACAACCTTGAATGTTGCATCAAACTGGATATCTGATGAATTTCTTAGATTATTTATCATCTGCTCTGATCCCCAAATAACTGCTACTTCATCATTATCGATAACTGTTTGGAAATGATTTCTTGTGAAATTATGTGATTCTTGTAAATGGGAACCGAATTCTAGAGCAGATGCGGGCATTTTTGGTTGTAAGATCCTTCTCCTCTTGTACATGCTGCTTTCTAAACATTTAAAAGTAACTGATGCAGCTTCATTTTGTTCTCGACAAGAATCATTGAATACTTCTCTAAGGTTTACTGTTGAAATCTCAGCTTTTCGTTTAATAGTATTACTTATGATAATCTTTTCAGATTTGTGTGCCGCTGCGTCATGATTATGTGGGCATTTGATTTCGAGTAGATCTGTTTGTTTGTTGATCATTCCAGTGCAAGTACAAGAGTTGCTTCGAAATAATGCACATTTGACGTAGATGGAATTGCCATATTCTCGGGACTTAACATAGCGAAAACCTTGGCATTCATAATTACTTGAATTTAATTTCTTTCCTTCAATTGTGGAATATTCCATTGTGAAATATACGCTTAATAGAAATAAAATAGGTAGATTCGAAATGGTTAACTACATATAACTTAAGAAACTATCTATACTTTACAAGAAAATAGACACCCATATAAATTAGTGTTTCGTATACAACACTGACATACAAACAATGTTCGATTTAAAGCGAATCCTTAGATAAGTGTTTAGGAGAAAACTTCATTTAGGACAAATTCAGAATTTATTTAGGACAAATTCCAGATTCAATATTTAGGACAAATTCAGAATTTATTTAGGACAAATTCCAGATTCAATATTTAGGACAAATTCAGAATTTATTTAGGACAAATTCAGGTTTCCCATTTCCACGCCTGCAAATAGGTAGCTATAACAATTCTGAGAAAAGCTATGTTGACTAATTCATTGAATAATTCACGTTAATTATGAATAATTCAATAATTAATGAATTATTCATTTTAGGAAAAAAGTGGTACGGCAATTGCCGTACCTGTCGTACCAGCTGCGCCGCCCCTGTTGTAGCATACAATTTAACAATACAACCGAGCGAGCGTTGCGAGCGGGAAAATTTTTTAGACGTTCAAGCCCTAGAACAATTAACATCATTGAAACAAATCATAAGTTTCATAGTTGTATTTTTGGGTCTTGTCTTAACATATCACGCATTATTAATAAATAATTTCACGACACCAATAAATTACTAATTTTGTTGGAAAAAAAATGTAAGTGCGCCAAATAATTGGGGGGCGAAATGATACTCTCGCCCCCCCTGTATTGACATTGGGGGGCATTCGCCCCCCTTGCCCCCCCAGGATCGACGCCCTTGCCGGCGGTTGGACTTCCATCAAGTGTTGACTGAGTCTTTCTACGGTCTCGGTCCGACGAAATACAAGCCACGTTATTTCAGCAGTCTTCACAGCGCTCTGACCCTTCTGAACAGCGCTAGTGGCTCAAATTTTGACTGATCGATGATGCCCCAATGGGATGTAAATCGACCGAGGAGCTCTATCTCTGGCCCGAGGAAGCAAAGGTGTCGAAGACTGCAGCTACGAACAGCTCTAGCATGTGATGTCGGCATGCAAGGAACAACAATCTGCGGCTAAAGAAGCTCTGCACAATGATAATCGTTCCTGTATGAACTTCCGTTTTGCTTGCTATTGTGTCAAAGCACAGGCCGTCAAGATTCTGCTCAACTCCTGAACATTCATGAATAAATTCCAAGATGTTCTGATCCATCAGCTGTCCAGTTCCAAATGATATAATGGGGATGCCTATTTTTTATGCACCCAGACCACATACAACATTTGCCAGACGGTGCTCTTCGTTTCATCTCGGTTGGCACCCATTAACCATCGAAATGCGTGACCAGTGGATCCATAGGTTGGAAATTTTGCCTACCGCTCGCTGCCATAAACTCACTCGACTCGTTATGAGCATCAATATTTGTGGAGCGCCACAATGTAAGCTGGTTGACGTCCACCTCTGCTGCGGTAAGAGCAGGCATAACGATCATATCGCCTAGCGAGTCAACTTCTGTCCTGTCTAGCGCTGAATTGAAGGCTTGGTCCTCAATGAGGCAGCGTTTCGGCAAGCGGTTCAGATTATGAACCTTGTGGAGGTAGCGACACTTTTAAAATCCTCTTATGCAGTTATGACGAAGTATCTTCGTCTTCAGTGGCAGAGCACTCGCCTTTGCTAACAGTTAGTTGAATTAGTCAAATTAAGATCATTGTAAGTGCAAGGCTCTGATGCTGCTGTTGACACTGTTGCTCGGACAGCTTTCGCTTCAGGCGCTTCACAGCAGAACTTCTGAAGTTGGTGTCCTTGTATAGTAGGGTCAAAATCTAAGATTCCGTAACCAACCTCGGAAAGTTAGGTCTTATGCCTGGTTCTGAGGCATAAAACCATTTTTACATAGCAACGCTGGAATGTATCAAAAATATGTCAGGAATGTGCGAACATTCCATTCTCAAATTGTGTGCCTATCCAATCTAGTGACCCCTCCTTCAACTCCACTAGTATAATTATACATATATCGACCCTCTAAAATGGGATTTGATGAGATTTATCTCAAAATCTTCAATTTTAGGTTTATCTCGCACATTCCTGACATATTTATGATACATTCCAGCGTTCCAGCGTGATATATCAAATTGCTGGAAATTTTACGCTGAGTAACAATATGGTGATTATAAGTTAATTAGATTTGTTTTGAGAAAGTTAGTTACGAAAATGTCGGCGATTTACTATGAAATGGCCGACACTGCCACCCGTGTAAAAAAATTTCCCCATAAAACGGATTTTGGATATGTTATTCTACGAAAAATTCCGCTTCTAATGATACTAAAATACTCTTTGTATGAATTTTTCTCGGTATGACCCATTTTGGGATTTCAACCACCAGATTATATTTATAGTTAGTCAGAATGAGAAATTGAAATTGCAGAAAAGGCCTGTGTTGTTTCTCTGACAACCTGGATTTTATTGCCATATAGGCACACAAATTTCTGTGGAGATTGCATTGAGAGGCTAAGAGGGCTGGGGCAACCTTGTCCTATATGTTGTACACAAATAGAAGATAGTTTTCAAATATTCACAAGTTAAATGGAGCATACGTACCATATATTTAGTATTATTTGTTGTTTTTCTTCTAATAAGCTTACAAATACCAGGGCCGGCGCCACCGGGGGTGTCCGGACACCCACTGCCTCAAGGAAATGAAGCGGTGCTTGGACAATGACACCCACTACACCCACAACTCATAATACGTGGTGCCGGCAATGAATACTAGTTAAATACACATCATGATAATTACAACAATCAGCTAGAAATTCTGACAAAATCAGAACTCGATAAAAACTATTCTGACAAAGTCAGAACTCGATAGAAACTCTTCTGACAAAGTCAGAACTCGATAAAAACCATTGTGACAAATGCCAGTAATGAAAATTCTGACTAATGACAACTTCAAAATTCTGACAAATGCAGGTGCCCTAACCGAGTTATACTGAAGTACATATATGTATACAAATTACAAAAGCAAATAAACTCTGCAATTTAATCAATGTTTAATGCTGATATTTGTAATCAACATAAGATTTCCAGTAATTATAGGGGTCACACATGGCCTACTATATTATACGGCTAGATAAGTAAAGTATTTGCTCATTTCATTTCCAGGCCAGTGTTTACTTTCTAATTGCTCGTAAAATGAATTACCTATTGTCATGGAATAAACTAAACTTAGGTTTTCAAATACGCTAGAAACATCCAAAATACTTTTGAGAATGATTTTACATCGGATTTAACCACAATGACGTAATCAAATTTACATACCCATATATGGTAATTATGACTCTAGTATACAATTAAAATAAATAAAAAATTAGAAAATGAGTACTTGATTCTTTCCAGTATCCATTAGGCATGTTGTCAATTGTACATAGCAATTTGTGGTCTGTCTAAATATCTTGTGTTAAATTTAATAGTACATGAGGAAGGAAGCAAATCAGAAAAACCCGCAGTAAAAATCAGGTTTCCACATTTAAATCCAACAAACGCCAGAAAATCTAATTAGGCTCAACTCTCGAGTTGAAAAAATTCTTTCCAATCCTATCCATAGTTATATCAGTATAATCCTTCTCTATACTGATAACAAATCCACCATCAAAATTGAATTCAAAGAATATTCGCTCGAGTGATTGAGTATAATTAAAATTACGTAATACTACATTCCTATACTAAGTGAAAATATGTGCGCCTATTTTACTCCAAAAATCACAGAAGTTTAAGCGCTTATAGAGCTTTATTCAATAGATATATTAGTGAATATATCCAAGCTATTTCCTCTTCAGTTTTCGTGCTTACTATATCGTTATTAGTCAGATACTGAAACCTAGACAATGATTTGGTGATTATTTGGCATTTTTTTGATTCAAATATTACAACAATTCTTTAGATCTATTTGCAACTTTAAAAACAGCTTGGATGTATCTACTAGCATACTCTTAAATATTCTCAATACTTAATTCATCTTAAACTAGTTTCAACTTTTAGAAAAATAACGTCATGTTGGCTCTGGCTCGACTTTCTCGAAAAATTATTTCTAAAATTAGTGCAAATTCCTAGAGAAGAAGGCACTTCCGGTGCCATATTTCCTGAAGTATTTGGAATTTTTGAATTAGACTTTCAGTGAATACTCTAAACATGTAGACCCAGGGTTCTTAAACTTTTTCACCCCATGCCCCCCTTGGTTGATGAGTTTGCTTTTTCTAAGGGTATTACGCCCCTCATACAATACCTTTACGCCCCCCTAGGGGGGCGCCCCCCCCCAGTTTAAGAACCCCTGATGTAGACCTTGCTAAATATGCACTAAACATTAAATTTACGCATTATGGAATTTCATTTTCAACTCCAGGGTCGAGCATTAAATCCAACAAACGCCAGAAAATCTAATTATACTAATCTTGTATTTCTTGTTCCAAATAGAAAAAATTAAAAGTACTAATTTTCTGATTTATTTTAATAGTATAGAGTAATAATTACCATATATGGGTATGTATATTTGATTACGTCATTGCGGTTAAATCCCGCGAGAAATCATTACCAAAAAGTGTTCTAGATGTTTCCAGTCTATTTGAAAATTTAAGTCTAATTGATTCCATGACAATAGGTAATTCATTTTACGAGCAATTAGAAAGTAAACACTTAGTCCAGCAATAAGGTGAAAGATTGTACATTTTCGAGATAAAAGTACCAAATTTTGCACAATTGTAGTATTATAGGTTCTGATCAACTTCAGCAATGGCACATAGCAGAATTTTTGGAAGAACAAAATTTCAGGGGGTCAAAAATTGGTGCCCAATCGAATCGCCGAAGTATAAATAAAGGATAGCTCATTCAAATGCTTCTTAACGACTTTATATTGTCAGATTTGTGCTCAGCACTTAATTTCCAGCATTTTGATAGGTATATTGACTATATTTGGTGAGAATATTTTTTGGATTTCCATAGCAACGGTAAGAATGTGATAAACATTCCTATCTCCCAATTTGGAGTAACCATATCGAGTGACCCCTTGTTTTTCTCGGGTATGCGTACTGAGTGCGAATATACTATTAGAAACACTCTAAATATTAATTGTCAAGCCAAAAGTATGCATTTATCATATCCTGCTATTTTGATTCGCCATTCGAGGGTATTAATACAAAATGTGACATGATGAGATTGAAACTCCAATAATAATAATAATATACAATTCAACAACAAATCCAAATGTCAGATATATCACAAAAGTTAACCTAGCCGGCGAGCCTCCTAGCTACTGGCCTGACACAAGGACGAATAAATGGGGAAGAATGTGCATTGCACTATGGAACTATGGCCGGTCCAAGCCTGCCTAGAAGTAGTACAAGTACAAGATATGTTCTTGCGGCTTTTTCTGTGATCAAAGTACATAAGTAAACCTTCAAGTAACTACAGTACATAATAGATATAGTGATATAATGGATATAGTGATAATTTTGCAGCTTTAGGTGAGTTCCCGAGCAAATCCCATACAAATTTTATTGGTTATAGTGATATCATTATTGGATATAGTGATAATTTGTGTACAGATTACACAAGAATATTGGATTTTTGACCTTCCTTGGACCCCATAATTTCATATTTTACAGTATAAATATCGTTACCACTTGAATTTGGTAAGGAATTTGATTATTCTTTCCAGAATATAAGTATTGACAATGGTATACAGTCATATATTAGATGCGGTGATACAGTGGATAAAGTGATATAATGGGTATAGTGATTGGATATAGTGATAATTTGGCCACAAATCAGATGTCCCCACCATTATCACTATATCTAATATGTACTGTACTACTTTTGATCTTGGATAAATCTTGGCTTTGAGCTGGAATATGATAAATGCATACTTTTGGCTTGACAATTAATATTTAGAGTGTTTCTAATAGTATATTCGCACTCAGTACGCATACCCGAGAAAAACAAGGGGTCACTCGATATGGTTACTCCAAATTGGGAGATAGGAATGTTTATCACATTCTTACCGTTGCTATGGAAATCCAAAAGATATTCTCACCAAATATAGTCAATAATTTAGTGTTGTAAGGTCGGAAAATTTCCACGGAAATTTCCGGGAATTTTTATGGAAATTTCCAAAAAATAGCTAAATTTCCGGAAATTTTACAAGGAAAAATTATTATATATACCTAGTTTTTTTAATTTTGATAAACCATATCTATAATGTAGAGTTGTTACTGTGCGCTTGTTATTTCCCTCATGACAGTCTAACTTAGTAGCACAAAATTTTTGGCAATTTCAAATAAAGTTCCTAAGCATAATTTGAAATACGTAATCTTTCCAGAAATTTCCATAGAAAACAAATTTTTTGGAAATTTTACAACACTAGTCAATATACCGTATTTATTCGAATAGTAGCCTCTATTCGAATAATCGCCTACCTCCAATAATCGCTCCCCTAAAGTAGCAAATAAAAATTTATTACTGGTACCCGGAGTAAACATTTATATCTAATATAAGTCACAATACGAATATCAACCGATTATCATAAATAAATTGTAATAAAATGTGATATTCTAGAAAATTTCTCAAAATTATTGGTCCAAAAATGGAGTAAAAAACAACTATACTATTCAACTAAATAAGGTACCTATCAAAATGCTGGAAATTAAGTGCTGAGCACGAATCTGACAATATAAAGTCGTTAAGAATGCATTTGAATGAGCTATCCTGTATTTATACTTCCGGCGATTTGATTGGGCACCAATTTTTGACCTCTGAAAAATTTGTTCTTCCAAAAATTCTGCTATGTGCCATTGCTGAAGTTGATCAGAACCTATAATTCTACAATTGTGCAAAATTTGGTACTTTTATCTCGAAAATGCACAATTCGACCAATTCCTGAAACAATATTGCTGGACTAACTGGCCTGGAAATGAAATGAAGAAATACTTTACTTATCTAGCCGTATAATATAGTAGGCCATGGGTCACCTGACCATGTTTGGAAGGGAGGGTATTCCTTGACAACGCTGGAATGTGGCACATTCCATTCTCAAATATTGTTTCTATCCTATCGAGTGACCCCTCTTTCTTCACCGCACAGTCATTTGAGAATAACTATGCTTATATAAACACTCACGAGACCATTCAACATTATTCGAGAGAGCGGGCTTTTGTCCGACAATTTTGGCCGCCATCTTGAAAATATTAAAATTTCGTGATGCCTCCGTATCCATATCTATTTATAATATATTTATCTATGTCTGTGCCAATTTTAATGCTTGTATCAAAATTGAACAATTCATTCGAATGTGGCTGTTATGCTGCCCCAATAAAAGTAGTCGGCCCAGTAAAAATAAAAGTAGAGATTAAAATAGTGGCTAGTGATCGACCGAAACTGAATTTGGCAAATAATCAGTATTTAGTTGATGCGAATAATCGTACAGAATATGACACCGAATAATGGTTTCGGCCGAAAATCCAACGTCGTTTCTTAGCCCAAGGATCGAACGAATCGTTTTGAATAATGATAATAGTAATCGAAATTATATGGATGAATATGTCGTTACAATTACACTATTTGTCCTGTTGTATGACGGTTTATTTATCTCTATTACTATAACCTAATTAATCATGGATACTTTCCATCTATGACGGTTTACTTATTGTCTTTGCTATGGCTTCACACGTTATACTTCCTATTACACATTTCACATCTCAAATTCTAATTGGAAAATGTAATTATATCCCAAAGAATCTATGTTAATATGGAAATTATTAAATGCCATGTTGATGCAATAACAAATAATGATAGTAAATTGAGTAATTTAGGTAGGTAAACCGTCACTCAAAAGTGTTATAAAAAAAGTATAGTGGCTAGAGACTAGCATATTGTTTTATACGTGGCAGTGGCACAAATTGAAAAGTTGTATATATTTTACTGATTAGAAAATTACAGCTGTGCAGACTACGGAATAAAATAAATAAATAATAAAGGCAGTGATTTCAGTACTAGTCCACTACAAAGTTGTCGGCACAGTAAGAAGAGAATACCTAATTCAATAATGATCGATTCAAATTTATAGTTCAAATCGTTCTTATGAAGTCTAAACTAAGCTCTAGGAAATGAGGTCCAATTTAAGGTTAAAGATCTTAATCAATAAGCTAGCAATAAATTAGTATATTTTACTGAAAATTGGAGTATTCAGATTCTCGATTATTGTATTTAGCGAGAATGAACAACTAACTAGATACGTACTTATTTGTGAAAACGATAAATAATCTGAAATTAATGAGTGCATTGGAATACAGTGAACTCCCGTTATAACAAAATACCCGATTATAGCGAAATGGAGATATTGCCCCAGAGCAGCAAATGCATTAATTATTATCCGCATATAACGAATATACGGATAAAACGAAGAATTTACAGGTCCAAAACAGTGGCGTAGCCAGGATTTTTGTTTGGAGATCAAAGCTTGCTAAAGAAGGATAAATGTGCAGACATATACTACACTCCCCGAAAAAGTATTTGAACAATAAGAATTCCAATGCAGACACAATAATCTTCTGGCAGCGTATTAGCGGCTCTTTAGACCATTCTTAAATGACAGTATCTTGCTATAGTTATAAATTTAAAACATTTGCGATTTTTGGCCATTTTATGTCAATATCCATGAAATGGAATGTCTCTGGCTTGTGCCATTTGTGGCACAAATGGAACTGTGGCTGTATCTCAAGAGAAAATAATCGTATGGTTAAAATTGTGCATCTAGATTCTAGACTGATTCGGTCACGTGGTAATCAAATCTGAAATAAGAATTTGTATTGCTTCATAATGATCGGAACTAAATATTTAATTAACTCATTATATAGTATATAGTTAATGAGTTGAGTTTGTCACCTCTATATATTTACTTAAAATATCGTTTATATAAATAGCCATGTAGAAGCATATACAAACGTTAATATGCTGCTAGGAACCTTGACTCTTCGTATAAAATTATTGTTGTTCAAACACATTTGGCCGGGCAGTGTACAGGGACAGAATAGGAGTCTAAAATAGGAACAACCAGGGAATAAAAGGTTCACGAATGGACTGAATAAACTCAATTCAGTTCATCTCAAATTGACACAAGTTTAGTCATTCAAGTTCAACTCCACAAAAGCGTTCGTTGTTAGTTTAGTTTGCTGGTCGTTAAAAAGTTCGGCAAGCATGCATGAGTTCACGAGGATGTCCGGAAATAGACTTTTGCAGTGATTAAATGGATCATCATTTATAATGGTTCGCTCTCCCTGCTCCCCCATTGGCTACGCTAATGGTCCAAAACACTTCGTTATTACTAGAGTTGATTGTAGTTTCATCAGGAGCGCCACCAAAGCATAAGCATATGAAGGAGTTTGCAAGAAATGCTGCATGGAAAGCTTTAAACCATGGGATTTCAACTTGGGGGGCGTGACCCCAAAGGGGGTCGCGTAAGGTTTCGAGAAATTTATATAAAATCGTTAAAATCTACCGAGATATATGAAAACTTAATTAAATTATCTACATTGAAATACGTATATTGTGTGGACATTGGCATGTACTTAAAAGTGCAGTGCGCTTGTAATTATTTCATAATTGTCAGAATATGCTTGAAACTTGAGGTGCATCGATTTATATTAAAATAGGAATACTTATTACACACGAATAAAAACTTTCACATCAACATTGTGGGGGGTCGCGAGCATTTCCACATCTGTAAAAGGGGTCGCATGGTACAAAAGGATGAAACTCCTACTTTAAACAATGAATTTCGTACTCTATATGTCAAAATATCATAATATTAAAGTGTGATGGGGGGTTACAACATTTAGGAAGAATAATGCATGAACGTTAAAAACCAACAATGATTTGGATTATAATAGATAAATGCCAAAATCCAATCACAATAAAATAGCTCAAATGGAGTATTGATCGAAACTGGATAAGTTACAGTACTGATCAAAAGCAAAGTTAAAAGATAATGCAGCAGGTGAAGGAATATATTTAACAAATAAAGGTCGATTAACTGGAGTTGATACTGTTGGAGTATAGTGAAAAGTCTGAAACTGTTGCGAGTATAACTGTTCGATAAGTAACCGTTGCCGAATTGCTAAGCATCCTGGACTCCAATTAAAAAGTTTTTTACGCTTCACAACTTTTGAAATCAATAGTTTTCTCCTGAGATATTGTCTCCATGCCAATTGAATCAAGAGCGCAGCTAACTCTCTTCTTCTTTGTAAATAATTCAAGTTTTTATCTGACCGAGTTTTAATCGTTTCTATCGATTTTATCATATTTAATTGTTTTCTTCTTGAGTAACGCCGCCAATGCAGTTGTAGTATTAGTACGGCTTCTGTTTTCTTATTAAATAATAACAGTCTCTGTTTATCAGATATTAGTAAACTGGTACTTGTAGAATATTTTTGAGATGTAAGAGAACGATCGAATTTTTTAACATTTGTTACAATTTCAGGTGTAGTTTGAAGTTCCCGAGTATGATTGATTCTTTCTTGTGATTCAGGAAGGTGGCAAACCAAATTGGAGATTGGAATTTTGGAATCCTTTAAAGCCCTAAATAAATAACTCCAAATTTAAATTAAATGAATTTATTCGACGATTTCAAATAAAATTTACATAATAATTATTTACATTTTCACGTTTTTATAGATATTAAACCATTTAATTAAATTTGAGGTTCATAAATGTGGACGGTCTATTTTAAGACAGTCTATAAATTTGTAGAATAAAAGACCCTGCCGTAATGGACAATACTATTAAAGTCAATAAAAACTGATTGTTAAATAGACCAAGAATCGCCTACAACGAATCTAATTTTTGTAAAATTCCGGAATAAACATCTTTATCTAATTGAAGCCTTAATCGATTCTTAACCGATTAAAATAAATAAATTCTTAGAACATGTGATATTCTGAAAAAATTCATAAAGAAATTGGTCCCAAATGGCAAAAATGGTCTAGGCTACTATTTGAGTAAACAGGGGGCTAAAGTATTCCTTCAATTTGTGGGGTAGAATCCAAAAATATAGTTGAGATTAAAAAAAACGTTTTGGAGCAAATATATATATGTTTGTGGTATATTGAATCATTATTGATAGTATCTCCATAATGAAATGCAGGAAGCACACCTCTATTTCAGATTTTTAAACATCATCATGATTTATAGAACGGTTAACTTAACTGGAGAAGCAATTGTGGTCTATTGGATGATAATTTAATGTATATCTTGAATATTGTGCAAGGAAAATTCTCTTCCGAATTAAAGAGGGAAAATTGTAAATTATACAATAATGAAAATATAATTATAATGTGAAAACAAATAAATTAACTAATACCTGTGTTCAAATAATCTTCGCCAATACCGTTGAATTTCAATAACGGCTAATGTTTGTATTTCAATCCCTGTAACACAACCCACTTTTTGAAGAAATGAATATATAATACCATCTTCAACAAAAAAGGACAAATCCAAAGGAGTACGGCGTTGCAATGAATAATCCATTACATTAAGTTTAGCCCCATTATCAACTAATAATTTTATCGAATTAATATTTTCATGCATAACTGCCCAGTGTAATGGCGTAAATCCGGATGTATCCTGCTTGTTTATTTGATGAAATCCAAGCATTGATATTGTAAAAACATTATCAAGAGAACATGCATAATGGAGGGGAATTCGGCCCATTTGATCTTGTTTATCCAATTGATCAGAGTTAGTAACCAATAGCGATAAAGTAGAAGTTTCATTATTTAGCACTGCGTAATGTAGGGGCAGTCTACCATCAATTGATGGTATATTTAAAGAACCACCAGAATTAAATAAATATTCAACGATTGCAAAGAATCCATGTTCACAAGCATAAGAAAGAGCAGTTCTCATGTGACGATCCTAAAGCGAAATAGACTGAAAAGCATACTAAATACCTTAATAAAAGATGAGTATGGATAAACGTAATTAAAACGCATTTGAGATGATAATTCCTGCATGAAAAAAGTAAGCAATTTAAATCGGAAATCGAATAAAAACTTAAAAATCGTAACGAATAATTACTCACACATTACTTACGAAAAGTACAAAAAATATAGTTTTTATTGTATTAAAGTTAAACACTTGTACTATAACAAATAGTGGAGAAAATATTCAGGGTGGGTTTAATAAATTAGGATCACTTTCGGATAGGGATCAATGATAATATTTATATCAGGAATCGCAGGCTTGATCGCTATCATATTTAGAAAATGCGACCCTCTATTTGGGTTCCTTCCACAAAACTTTATTACACGTAGTAAAAGAACCCGAAAACGATCTAAATCTGATCGGCGATCGTTTCGATATTAAGGATCGGGATCAAGATGGCTATCTTTCTTGGAAATAGACTATCCACAGTAGTCGGCATTCTATAACTCAATCATTTAATAAGGATTGCAATAAATATGACGTATAATAAAACCAGATATGTATGCATTACTAGTGTAGTTATGTGATTGACGTAAGCTAATAATACATAACGAATAGAAGTAAACTGATGGAATCCAAACTGGAATAATATAATTATGCAATTTCAGAATTAATGTAGGTGAAGATTATATTTTCAAATCTCAATAGTATATGCAATGACGCAGCAATAGGAGGTTACATCATTGCAATTGCTTGGCGCAGATTAAATGTGAAGATTATAAAAATTTGAGATACATACAATATTGTGACAAATCGAATGTCGATTGAATCAAAATTGTAATAGCTGAATCCAAATTAATTCATATGTGACGTTATAATCCCATAAATCTCATTTCATGTTGTCTTCCCATCTAAAATTGGAGGCGAATCGGCTAAAAACTGAGAGTTATTCCCAAATATGTGCTTTTATGACTTCAGTCCCGTTCTTTTGTTTACAAAAAGATAGATCGTAGTCATTGTGTAAAATTACCCATGAGTGCAATTTTTTATACTTCGAAAAATTATGGTCTTTCCTATTAATTTTGGACAAACACACAAACGCACAAACACACAAACACAGACAACAATTATGCTTTTAAAATATAGATAGGTAATATATGGGATATAATATTGCAATTTTGAGTTCAGATTCGTATTCTATGCATTCGAAATATCCATTGCAGAAGCTTTCACCTCTATTAGGCCACTGTTAGTTGGAATTTGTTTCAGCTCCACCGCCCGCATCAGATATCACTCCCGCACCAATATTGTCATTATTTCCATTATTCCACCTACATTTCAAAGTAGGGCTGTTACAATGTATATGCACTTTTGGTGTACATGCATGTACACTAAGAAGTTGGTGTCATGCATGCACACTGGTGTATATGCACTTTATGAACTATATTGGCTACAAGTGTATATACACCAGTGTATATGCACTTTTGCATATTTTGAATGTCAATGGGTGCTTGTGAATTTTAATTAAGCACTGTGAATTCCTGTGTATCTATCTAGTTATGATTCAGTCGAAACAGGTTTTTCTAACCCCAGTTTTTTGTAACTAATCGTTTTCTATATATTCTAAATGTGTAAGAAATTCCAATTTTGTTTTATTTTCAAACGGTTTATTCTAACTATCGGATTTTTCTTACTTTATTTCCATGAAAAGAATTGTTTAGAATAAACCTGTTTCGAATGTATAACAATTGATTCTAATTGATAAGATACAATTATAATCATGCAATGCATTTCAATAAACACAAATTCTTTGAAGTTAATTCTAATTGTATTCCCAGCAATGCATCCTACAATTGCATGTGTGAAAATATAATCGATTGCAATTAATTACGTAATTTACACGCGCCGTATGTCATAATCATAACATCTATACGTATTATTAAATCTTGATTGTTGTGTGTTTGTGTGTTTGTTTGTCCGGGTTGTATTAAAGTGATGGGGGAATAGAAACCGCATTTATATATGAGATATAAACTAACTTTCAAATGATATAATTGGTAAACAAATGTTATAATAGGTAAACAAGTATGCTGAACACGAATTTCGCATTTATAAATTTAGAATATCAAAAAAGTTAATACTATGGAAACCTTATAAAGGGATGTATATAACGTCCCTTTCTACCATTTTCCATGACAGAAAGGGTGAGGAGTAAGGCCGCACAGCGGCCGTTAACTTGAGGGGCGTAGCACCGATCTGTCGCAAAGCGACGGAGACCGAAGGGCTCGTATGTATAATACTAGCTATATTACATCGAGGGAATATATGTACAATTTCAGAATTATTGTTATATCATAACTAGATACACAGGAATTCACAATATTCTAGTTTAAATTCATAAGCACCCATTGACATTAAAAAAAAGAAAAAGTGCGTATACACTGGTGTTAGGCTTGTCAAAAGGTCCCGCATTGTCAGGTCAGGTCAGGTCAGGTCTTATATACAATATTTACGTTCAGGTCAGGTCAGGTCATGGTGGAAAAAACTATATAGGTCAGGGCAGGTCAGGTATTTCACATTCTCAGGTCAATTTCAGGTCAATTTCAGGTCATTCTAGTACTAGTCTACTATAATATATTTATATACTACTAGTAAATAGTGGGGTTTATACAAAATAGAGCATCAATTTATTAAATCGTGTGGCGTTGATCAGCATTTCCCACCGACTTTTTTCGATGCTCTCATAATCTGTTGTAGAGACGCTTTAAGGGCGAGATATCTTTACTTAAATGCGTAATTTTAAGCAAAAATATACTCCATTCTGAAATCAAAGCGGGTTAAATGGCATGGCGCGTTTAACTCGCTTTGTGGGAAAAGTGGCGTTGATATATCTGAAAAATTAAATCCAACCGAGTTGACCCTTTGATAGACTAGGTCAGGTCAGGTGAAAAAAGTTCAGGTCAGGTCAGGTCAGGTCAAGGCGTTCAGAAATAGGTTCAGGTCACTCAAAGGTCAGTTCAGGTCAGGTCATGACCTGACCTTTTGACAAGCCTGACTGGTGTATATTCACTTGTAGCCAATATAGTTCATAAAGTGTACACAGTGGTTTAAAATGGGAGTTAGTAAAGAATAGGTTTCCTAGTTGCAGGTAGACATATAAATGTATAAAATGCATATGGGTTATTGATAGCTGCGAATTGAATGGCATCATCAAAAATGATGTATCCACTCTTCTAAGTTTAGTTCTGGGCGATTTGTTGTAAATCAATGAAACACAAATTTTTTGGTTTGTTAACAATCTTTTAATATCTTTTAATACTCACCCACAGTTATTGTTAAAATATCTTGAACATGGGGAATATTTCGTAAAGTCCGGTCCCCAAAGGATATAAGGATTTGTACACTCATGTAAAGTGGGTAGATGGTTACTGAATGTAATTATAATGTGTATTAGAACTCATATAAACCCTAGATGACTTTTTCTAGCATAGCTGTCACTTGTGCATCACACTAAATAACCTCCGAATTGTGCAAAACTAACTTCCTTCAATATCAAAATCCCAATATGAGTTCATAGTTCGCTGCTCTCATTGATGAAATTGTACTTAAGTGCTCAGTTGTTCTTAATATACAATATTACATACATTTGGGTAACCAAATAAGATATACTACTGAATAGTAGCGAATAATTAGTTTTAGCATTTTCATCGCAACACAAAGTGATAATGGAATTCGCTAAAATATTTAAAGTTGCGCACTGTTTCGGGGTTTGTCATTTTAATATATTTTTCTACATGCTTGCCTGCATAACAAGTATTAATTTCTTAGTGGTGTTTTTTTGTGTTTAATTTTGCGGTTACTTCAAAAAGTTTTTAAAAATAATACTACACTTGTGTGAAGTAGCAGAAATAAAATTGTATTTAAAATCAATGTGTTGAAGATACAGTAATCAAAACAAGTGAATTATATTTAGCATATTCGAATTATATATAAGAAAGCTGAATGCAGCTTAATAGATAATTCCAAAATGAACTAGCTCTTAACTAGAAATGAGGCTAATATTAGAATTACCGAAACCGCAATCTTAACTAAATTTCATGCATAATTGAAGCAAGAATTATATCACTTCTAGGCACTCAATTGATTAGCAATTTGAAATTAGATTCATTTAACCAATACAAAAGGAGTTGAAACCATTCAAAATGAAATCATTTTTTTTGCTATTCTTTGCCTCTAAACCACTGTGGTGTATACACACCGGTGTACATGCATGTACACCAACCTATCAGTGTACATGCATGTGCACTGGGCCCGTATTCACTAAGATTACTTAGTACTTAAGTACTAAGTATATACTTAACCCTCGGCTGGCTTGGGGTAAAAGGTATAAATAGAAAAACCCCACTTTCACTTTCACTTTCAATTGAAATTCAATTAACTTTCAGTTTCAATTTTACATTCCTAGCCAGACGAGGGTTAAGTACTAAGTTCGTACTTAGTCAATTACATACTTAAGTCGTATTCACTAAGAAATATTGTTGTACTTAAGTGCATACTTAACTAAGTACGTACTTAAGTACGAAATTGAATTATATTTAATAGCATAGCATATTAGTGTATGTAATGCTATTGTAATTGCTTGCTGTATTCTTTTAACTTTTAAAAGAATATTCTCTTTGAAGTTGCTGCGATTTGCGTGCTTGAGAAAAAACAGAAACTTTTGAAAACAACAACCAAAAGTAATAAATGTGGAAAATAGAATCATAAACATCCCCTAATAGTAGGGCAGCTTAAGCCCATATTTTGGATGGATGTGGACATCCCGTGCCAAAGCACCAAATTTTTTCCACGTACAGACCATTGCTTGGGCACTCGATTTTTGGTAGGATCCACTTCCGCCGGATACATTATGACCTCCATCATGCATTTTCAAAATGGTCACTTAAATATTATTCGGAAAAAAGTCCGCATTCACGAACTCATGTCAAATGACTTCGTATAAGGTTATTATATACCTAGTCGTTATCAGAACAGTGTGCGCTGTCGAAAGATGGGTCACTCGATAGGGTTGCTATCATTTTTTAGAATGGAATGTTCAACATTCCACCGTTGTCAAGGAATGTTCAACATTACACCGTTGTCAAGCTAATATGGTCTTGTGAACCCTCTAATTTACGAAAATTCCATGCTGATTACGAATATCTTATTTATAAATTGGATTAAATATCAATTAAAAAGTTAGATTACATTTAGTGGTTAATGATTGCTACTAAAAGTAATAAAGTGAGAATTGTGTGAAGACTGTAATGGTATACTAAAATTATGGTTCGTACATGTCACTAAAAATATTGCTTCTCACAGTTACAACTACAAAATTATGTGCATTTCCAACGCGATTTTCTGCACGCGCATCTACCGCAACTGTCACTTCTACCTTGAAGCTACATTTTACTAATTCACTGCATTCCTTTGAAGCCACAGGTAAACTGTTCCATACAGGAACCCATGATTGGAATTTATCATCAAGACCGGACCGACCGGTCTCATGTCTGTTTGGTCCGCTTATTTTCAAGTGCGGTCTGGACCGGTCTATTTCCAATTCAATATTTTGATCATACGGTCTGGAACGGTCCTGACTGTCCAGAAAAAATTATGATTGTCCGGTCCGGTCCATGAAATTTCCGGACCGCTGCATCTCTGGTCTAGCCCCAACCTTCTGGAGTAAGTACCCGTTGTTTAATTTGCTCACTAGTGCACCATATTCCAGACTGATATGCAAGTCGTTCTGATTGTTGTAGTAGTGCAGCCCGAGTAAGCGGTATTCTCTCCATTGTTTTCTCCTGATAAAACATTTCTTTTCTTGCTTCATCCACATACTGCAAATTACTTGCTTTATCATAAAGAATAAAGTGAAGCGTTCCACCAGCTGGAAATGCTGAACATCGAATTCTACTTTTGTATGAGGGTTGAGTACCATGTAGGTAAAGGCAACTATCACATCATGATAACAGTTCGATGCATCTTATGCTGACTTCTTGCCTCTCCCAAAGAATACAGATGTAGTATCACATCCCGTGAAACAATGGAAAACAGGAAGGGCCAGAGATTTCTCCCTTCCTAGTTCTTCGTAGATTGCATTGATATTATAGTATGTAAAAGTTCTTTCCTGTAACAAAGCTAACCCAAATGTTCACATCTTTGCATATGGAATTAAAATGGTGTAACTTTCCAACAAGGATCACCAATACTACATCCGTATCAATTGTGAGCACTAGACACTTAGCACAGCTATTGAGAAGGGCATTCTGTAAATGGATCAGCAGTCTGGTGTCAGCTTCCCCATGATCACATCGTGCAATAGAACGATCAAATCCTCGAAGAATAGCTGTGGCACCAGTCGTGATGATTATTTATTTGCCTCCGAGACAATTCACATTGGCAATCTTGTTGGAAAGAAATGCAACAGTTCTTGTTTATTAGTTGGATCACGTAAGAAATCAGCCAAATTTCTTGGGAGCTTATTCTTACTTTCAACCTTTCTTCGAATACCTTCACCTCAAGGTTGAAACCGAATACTGATATCTTTGGTTGAACCGAATATTATTTGCCGAATAGTTGAAATTTTGTTGAAAAACCTGATATCTGTATTCGTATTCGGTTACTCAACGGTCTCAACCGAATATCAGTATTCGTATTCGGTAGGGCAACTAATCATGAATAATATTATTCGGTTCGAGAGGTTTAACCTTGCTTTACCACTCTTTTCTCTAGCAGATTCTTTGGTGCTCCTGGGAACCACCAAATATAATCTAACTTTTAAAGTGATACTTAATCCAATCAGGAAATAGGATATTCGTAATCAGCATGGAATTTCCGTTAATTAGAGCGGTCACAAGACCATATTAGATTAAAAAAGTTTCATTGACAACGGTGGAATGTTGAACATTCCATTCTAAAAAATGATAGCAACCCTATCGAGTGACCCATCTTTCGACCGCACACTGTTCTGATAACGACTATGTATAAAATAACCTTATACGAAGTCATTTGACATGAGTTCGTGAATGCGGACTTTTGTCCGAATAATATTAAAGTTACCATTTTGAAAATGCATGATGGAGGTCATAATGTATCCGGCGGAAGTGGATCCTACCAAAAATCGAGTGCCCAAGCAATGGTCTGTACGTGGAAAAAATTTGGTGCTTTGGTCCGGGATGTCCACATTCATTGGATAATCTGCCCTACTATAAAGTAAAGCAAGTACTACTAGAAATCTAATACAATGTTCTAATTAAACACCAACGTCTAAAGCAGGGGTCGGCAACCCCCGGCCCGCGAGGCGAAATTATCAGGCCCGCTGGTCTCTATAAAGATTTCATCGTGTAGTCCGATTCGGTAATTCAAATGAAATCCAAATACAGTGTACCCTCGAATAATCGGAACAGAGGTGTTCCGATTCAAAAAATTATGTTCCGATTTGTGAATTCGTACGGATTAGTGAAGTAATACGATTCATATAGGACTGTTGTGTGGTATTTTGAGACGCTGTGGTATTTTGAGACGCCTATATGATACACTTTATACACCATGGATGTGCTATTACAAAATTTAGACTGTGGTATTTTGAGACGCTGTGGTATTCTGAGGCGCAACTATATAAGGTAAATTATATTACTCTCCTTGTCTACAACTATCGCAACACAATCAATCAATCAAACAAACTAATCAAACCTAACCAAACCAAATAATCAATCATTTCTATTCTGATTTTCAAATGAATTCAGAAGAGTATCAAGAAATTATTCAGTTCCTTCGCGAACAAAAATATCCTGAGACAGTACAAGTCTCACGGCAAACAAGATGGAATTACAAAAGAAAACTGTCCCCCTATTTCATTGCAGAATCCGACACACTATTCAAGGTGAGATTTTTTTTAACCCCAAAAATGACTCGCTATACTAATAAATAATCCCATTATTTATATATTAATTAAAAATACAGTAGATCCTCTTTAATTAACAGCCACTGCATAACGGTTACTTGTCTATAACGGCCATTTTTCCCTGTCCTTTCCTGGTCCTTATTACTTAGCAGGTTCTACTATATTTGATTTAATAGTTTTAATAAATCTTCTCCTTAGAGAGTTAAACTGGGAGGTACAGAAACAGATTTGGAAGTTCCATTGAAGTCTCAGTTTGATGATATTTATCAAAGGTTCCATGACCAAGTTGGTCATCCAGGGATTCACGCCACTCTTCATTCAGTTCAGCAAAGATACACATGGACAGGCATGCACATTGACGTTCGAGATTATGTGAGTTAATATGATAATGAAATTTATTTGAACAATTTGTATTTGATGTCTTTCGAATTAAAATTGCTTAATTAATAAGGGTAACTTATTTACTCAAAATAGGAAAAAGTAGTTACTTTTCAAATTATAGCCAACTGGATCACCCTGGTCCTCATTTTGCAACTTCAACCAATCTAATCTTTGACTTCTGTACGAAAAATTTCCCTATTTCCTAACAATTATATAATTATATAATTATTAACCCTTAACCTACTATTAGTTCGATTTATTTTCAATTAAAATCAATTTGTAATGTTATGTAGATATATTCATTTGATTTATTTTACAATTACTGGGTAAATTGCATTGCAATTATCAATTCAGTACAATTATCAATTCAGTACAGTACATACTCGAATCACGGAATCAGACGTACCAATTTCTATTCCCAACTAAATTCTGCTAGTACGTACTCTAGAAAATTGTCAGCAGAACTCCGTTAGTGTTTTGATTGTCTGAGTACGTGACAACCAAAATACTTTTATATTATCGTTGAGTATGTTTGAAGACTTGTATACCCTTTATATCTTGTTTACACAATTCAACAAGTCAGCATTTCGACCTGTGGATTATGCATACGGATAAGACATGCCTTCGGTTAGTCGTACTTTGTCTTGTTTCCCAAGGCTGGTACGCCTTAATCGAGTTATATTATATTTCTATTCTAATTGATGTACGTACATCCCAAAATAGCATTAGAATGCAGTGTTAGTGGAACATTTGAGTTGAATCATCCATGTGCTGTAATCGTAATTATTAAGTTCTAGATTGTCTAATTAGTAAAGCATTTTATTTTGACGACTAATAGCAACTAACATGATTTCGCAAGATCCCAAATTGTTTTTATATTTATTTTTACAATGTTCAGTTAACTTTAATCAACCATTTACGAATTTTATATAATGGTGTAATTAGATATCGATGCTGTAACTAATACAAAAATTATTAAAAAATGCCATATTATAATGACTTTCTTGTATACTAAAGGTAAGGACTTGCCATACATATCAGATGACAGCGGCCTTGCCACCACAGCCACAAAAGAAGCTCCAACCAATCCCACCTCCATCTAAAACGTGGAAAAATATAGGGATGGACCTTATATGTGATTTCTCTGAGAGCAAAGATGGATATAAACACATTTTAGTCACTGTTTGTTATCTGAGCAAATACGTTGCAGTGCGCGCTCTCAAGTCGAAGACATCAGAAGAAGTAATCCAGAATCTTAAGGATATCTACCTCGATATGGGATTACCCGATATTATTCAGCACGACCAAGGAAGGGAGTTTACAAGTAATGTGAGTTGCATAATAATTTTTCTACATTCTAATCAAATATTTTCAGTGAAATATTGCTAAATATTTCTTTCTAATAATATTAGTACGTATTCGATAGTAATTTTGCTTGTATTATTCATAGATATTTCAGGAATTTCACCGGAAATTAGGAGTGGAAAATCGTAGCACTCGTGCATACCACCCGATGGCTAACGGTTTAGTCGAAGCACATAATAAGATTCTCAAAAGGTAGTGTTATTAGTTAACTAGTAAATGATAACAACATTTCGAAAGCATGATATAGGATAATATACTAACTATGAAAGTTCTTTTTTAGTAAACTGAACAAAATGGAGATCCAGACTGGGGATCATTGGACAAATCTTCTAAAAGCTGCTGCAATAACAATGAATTCTACCTTTAAAAGGTCCCATGGACAAACTCCATTCAAGGTTATGTGGGGAAGAGAGTCCAGGCATCAAGATCTTCTATCGACCATTAACAACCTGCAGTGCAACACTGAAGAAGATTTTGCAATAGATGATGCTATTATGAGCGAATTCATTCCTCAACTCGATGATATTGAAGAAATATCAGACATCTTTTCTCCACCACTTGACATTCCCCAAGAAGAAGTTACTAGTATTGATGAATCTCGTACTTCTACACAGCAATCAGCAATGGATAGTATCAACTTTGAGCAAATCAAACAGAAGATGCAGTATGATAAGAAGGTCAACGAAGGACGGTTAGTTGAGCTTTATATTCAACAATGTTTTCTTACTCACATTTTATTATCATTATGACATCTGTAGTGCCTCTCTGAAGATGGATGATAAGATCATATACACTAACATGCCAAAGATAAAACACTTACCCAAAACAAAGAAGCAATCGAAATATATTGGGCCTTACACGGTGTCGAAAGTAACAGATAGTCATGTTACTATTTCTCAGACAGAATTAGGAGCCAAAAAAGACAAGAAAATTCCAATCCATATCACACGTCCTTATTTTGTAAGAAACACTAAGAAGAAAGTAAACCTCGATTCGAGCATAGGTGTCGACACATCACAGGTACTATTGATCAATTCATACATAATTAGAAATTAGTGTCAATTTCATTGAAACTTTCAATTTTAGACTTGCCTGAATATCTATGGATTTACAGCAGTATCTATATTTACAACATCTAACTACTTTCAAAGTAAGGATTCCATTCTCTTTACATTCCTGAATTATTGTTGAGAAGTCATTGTTTTATTTTATAATTCACTTCTCCAATTGATGTCAATTTCAGTTATCTCATAAACTTCCAGGCTTCATCATTTTTTGAATTTCTAGGAAATTCTAAAACAGAATATTCTCCAAGGAACCTTCGCGACTCCTTTACATGAGAAATTGTACAGAATCTTAAACAAACAACACATCTATACTCCCAACACCTATTTATTTCAGTTTTTGAATGGTGAAAAAGAAGATAAAATTGTAAGTCTAGCCGAGTATAAATTAGTAAATTTTTGATTAGTAAAACACAACTTATATCCATTGGATCTATATATCTGTAGAAGAGAGACATAATTGAGACTGTAATGGAATGGACACCAGATCTTTATCCTAGTTTTACAGATAATGAGCGTGCTAGACATACACACAAAATACTGTATTTCGTGGTGAGTATTCTACACAATATTAATTGAGATACCTTATATGGATGCTCTAATTAATTGTGTAATTTTATTATACTTAATGATTCTTATATACCATTATTAGGCGATGGAGTATCTCAATACGATGCTATGGGACACGTTCGACGAAAAAGATCAAACCGTTATTACAGATGCCTATCCGGATGACCCAAAAATTATTGTTATAGATGAGAATTGGCAGCGTAGTAAATGTGTTCTCTTGGGGATAACATTTGATTCAGTTAGCAAGCAACCATCGGATCTCGTTGGACAGCCACTAAGCAAATACGAACCAGAGCTGACAGAGAAAATCAAAGGAGATGGTAATTGTCTCTTCAGATGTCTCTCCAAAATAATTACTGGGAGTGAAAACAGCCACCTACAGCTTCGTTCCATTATATGCCGATTTATAGCCAGTGAAGGGACAACAAAACTTGGATGGTATTTTAAATCAAAGCAAACGACACCGTGTCATTACCTCACACACGAAAACGCTATCTACCGTGAATCCATTTGGGGAAGTGATGTTGAAATTATGGCTGCTTCTGCTATTCTGAATGCCGATATCTACGTTGCTAACAACGATTATAGAATGCCAGAGTCTGTAATTCGTCATGTGCGTTGGAGCTTGCTCAGATCTACTAACAGCCCAACTGCCAATCTTTACATCAAAAATTTCGTCCTACATTATGAACCTGTTGTATCAATGCTGAAATCTCCTATCCCGACGTATGGAACTACAACAGATGAAGTCCTAACAGTGTAATAACAACTCACAACACTCTTTCGAAAGCGCTCAAAGACAAGGTACATCGAACTTTGTGGGGACCTCTGCTCGAGGTTATTCAGGCAACGGAATCCCTATCATGGCGAGCCCAGATAATGGAAAAGTGACCTGCAACGGCACATCCCCAGTGGCGAGAGACGAGCTGTTATCTACGAGGTAAATAATTGATGACAACAACTAGGTAAGTGATTACATATCACCTATGGAATCAAGTGAGTTTTAAACTTATTTTTTTAGTTGAAGTTAATATTGTTTGCGTTTTGTCTTTTAAGTTTTAGGTTCATTGGAAACCGCCTCGCAATCTTAGGGTTCTTCATAAAACCTGGAACTAGATCAACAAAAATTTCCAAAGCCAATTCTTCCGTTTATCCAGTTTCATAAACATATAGCGAACTCTCGATTAAATTATAATAGGAAATTAGAACAATTTACAAACAAACTGGTTTTTAATTAAAAAGAAATAGAATAATTAATTTACTAATACTACACTAGGTACAGCAGCTAGAAACGATATTAATTAATAATTGTTATATAGCGCTGTCGTATGCCATAAAAAAGATTATCTAATTCAGTATATATGTCTGGCTATAATTTGGTTGTTGTTGTGGAATACTGAGATAATAGCCAAAATTTCCATTTCTTTCAGTTAAAACTTTCGTTGTGTTATCATCGTTTTTATTAAACCTTCTGTTTAATAAAAACCCTCAGTCTCATGTAATGGGTAAATTGTCCTGAGCCTAGGTCCCGCTAATGGTGTCAAGAGATAAGTTCGGTGTTCTCAGGTAAGCTCTTGACATCCCTCAACCGTTAGGCTCGCGGTTGGGGAAAGGTACAGAGCCAGTCCTGAGGGACCAACGGGTCACCAACCTACTATTTATTCATTAATAAATTAATTAATTAACACTACTTCACAGCATAATCAATTATCTTTCCATATAGCTTACTAACAGGCAGTTATCAAGACATTTTATCTTATTACTCTGCGAGAAGAATCGAGCCTGAACATTGTACAAGCCAGAACAAGTAGTTCCCGTCCTGAATTTGTGTATTTTGATGGATTAGTTTATATCCTTTACACGTTAGTTATGTGGTATATTTATTACATCTTTCTGAAACTGTTACTATGATATTTCCCATTAAATTTATTAATAAAATATATCAATGCATAATAGTGGCTAATATTAATAACAGGGTGATAAAAGTAAATTTTTAATATAAATTGCTTTTAGTTAGACAAAATTTTTATAATCAAAAATATAATCAGGGAGTAATAAGGTATGTACCAAACAAAGTGGAGAAATAAGATAATAAACTAGTAGTTAGATAAATTAGATATCGTGTTACTTAGGAAGCTTTTTAAGCTTCCAGAATGTGTGCACATGGCCCAAATTACACAAGTTTCATAAGCTTCCAGAACAGAGTTGCACGCGGGCCGAATTTTTGTAACCGCAGCCCGCCCCGCGGCCCGCCATTTAGGTTAAACTGACCCGCAGCCCGCGGGCCGATATGAAAAATAGGCCCGCCCCGCAACCCGCAACCGGCCCGCAAATAATCAAGTACCTTGTGTATTCCCTTAAATTTACATAACGAAGTACATTGTACATAAATGCTCGGAAAGCGCAATATACTCCAATGCATGCAATCAAAGGCATGATCCTGGTTTAATATAATAATGATTTCATTCTAAAGTTTAGACGAACAAACAACAAACACATAACAAGGATTATGAGCTGAAAATAGTAATTACAGTAAATTGGGGTAAATTGCTAAAGTTTAACAAGATGTTGAGTTAATTGGTCATTGATCTACTTGACTGTCCTGACCATTGTTCAGTATAACGTGTTGTGCGGACCTATTGCGGGGTGTTGCGGGCCAACGGCCCGCAACAAAGATTATCGGCCCGCAAGGCCCGCGGGCTGATAATTAAACTCGGCCCGCATCCGCGGGCTTGCGGGCCAGCCCGCCCCGCGTGCAACTCTGTTCCAGAATGTGTGCTCATGGCCCAAATTACACAAGTTTTATAAGCTTCCACAATGTGTGCACTTGGCCCAAATTACGTTTTTAATGTTTCATGACTCAGTTTTGTGCTACAATGATTTACAACTTACAACTATAAATACCACATGAAATATGCAAAAGTAATTACAGCTATAATGGATTCTTCAGAAAGATACTATATTGAATTCATTGAACAGATGCAAAAAGAATACGGAGAAAAAAAATGAGCATGATGGAAGAGACATGCAAAATGATTGATGAGCATAAAGCGTATCTAGATATGAAAAGGGCGGAATGGGAAATCGAAAAAAAGCATTTGAAAAAAAAATCAGAAAATTAAAACAAACGATAATACGAATGGGGGATATAGATTCAGATTAATGTTCAATGCACATGATATTCGTGATTACTTTGTGAGTCTTTCTATTGATCAAAGATGTATAAACTTAGAAACTATAAATAGGTTACAGTTTAGGAATTATTGAATTAGGATGGTTTCAATGATTTATGTGGACGAGACGTTGACAGAAGAAATTCAGAATCAGCCGAAGAGCAGATCGAGCTGCCAAGATGCAGTCGAACAATTTTAACTAATTGATTCTTTTAATTAAGAGCAGAGGATCCCTGGAGAATGAGAGAAGAGTATGGCAGGATGAGAGAAATGCTTTGAAAATAAAAATTAGGGAGAAAAGTAGAAAACTGCGAAACATGGAGACTTAGCTGGAGGGTTCCGAGAAGTGTAGGGATATCATTGCAAACTAGAATAATTTGTATACTTTTTAGATGTTTGTTGTGTCAATTAATGAAATAGAGTTGAGTTGCTACTACGTATTAATTAATAAACACCTTCTTTTAATAAAGCAAGTGGGTTACAATTAATCTGTTAAGTGGAAAATTCTTTTCACTACCAGCGCCTCGAAATACCACAGTACATTGGAAAAGCAAATCCAGAATTCACTAGTTATACTAAGTCTCAAATTCACAATTTAATTAATTAATAAATAATTAAGTATAATATTACATGTTCAGTAAACTTATAGTTAGAGTGGATAAAATTTGCCTTGTATAGTTGCGCCTCAGAATACGACAGCGTCTCAAAATACCACAGTCTAATTTGTAATAGCACATCCATGGTGTATAGAGTGTATCATATAGGCGTCTCAAAATACCACACAACAGGACTCTATTAAATGAGACACTGATAATCCGAACAAAACAAGTCTAAACCTTTTAAATCAAACTAAATATATAATATAGTACTACCCATAGCCTACTATACATAAGGCCTCACAGTAAAATAAGAAATCTGGACCAGGGATGCGGTCGCCGCCGGGAAACGAAAATTATGGTATTGCAATTTTAGATCAAATATAGTGACTTACTGCTTAAAAACAGCTACCTCAATAACTAGCAACTGTAATAAAGTAATACGTATACTCTCATTATACCATTAATCTTGTTACTTTGTGAGTTTGAATACAGTCACATAACATACACAATACAGAAACTACTAGAAACCTCTATTTACTCTGGTAGATATAGTTACTTCACATAAGACAACTAACTCGTATCTAAATAATCAGGAATCGAACTTTTTCAATTTCCGCTTTTCTAATCCCTTTAAATTAAGGCTCGAATTGTAATTCTTGACAAGATTTGCAATTAGACAATTTGCTTCACTCCGAACGAGACTTGATAGAATGGTTGAACCTTTCACATTACAAGAAGGACAAGTAGTTCTCCAACCTTCAAAACCACTATCAAGACCAGTTAGGGAGCCAAAAGCAAGTGTTACTAAAATCTTCTAGTTTGACCTTCTATCAACAGGGACATAAGTTCACTATTACTTTGGATTATAGTTAGAATCTTCCAAACAATAATTAAAGATTCCAATGCAAGCTCTGAAGGGTACTTTAGACCACCACGATGAAAAAGCTGCAGTAGTTGGTACCGGAATTCGAAGGATTCATCTACTAGAATATCTTTGTCGATAATTAAAAGATCTCGGCATATTAAGCACGGTGAAGAATGCTTAAGGTATTGGTAGGCAGCATACCCAGCAATAAAAGCTAGTGACTGGAGTGTTGGGGTATCGCACTCAATGGCTGATACATCTGATAGAGCATCAAGAAAAGGATCAATGTCAATTTCTGTATCTGTATGTACGCTATAAATGGGAGAGAAAGACTGAATAAATTCCTCCATAGAAATCTGGCTGGATGGTTGAGTGTTGGTATTAGAAAATAGAGTTAATAGATTGGAGATCTTCAAACGACGTTCAGCTTCTAAAATTTGAAGGTACGAAACATGGTAATTTGATCCAGACATCATCCGATAAAGTCCGAAATGGTGCTCTAGTGGATCTGTTTGTAAGAAACGTGTTAAAATGTAAGCATATCCACACTGTCCAGTTAGATAATTAACTATTTGAGGGAGTACAATGCACGCGTGTCTTAAGCTTGTAAAAGTTTGCTTGCTCAATTTGCCATCTTTCAAAGAGTGTGATTCCCAAGTCTCTAGCCAATTTACTATCCTGGTTAAAAGATAAAGCGTTCGTCATTAACTGTGAAAGGGCGACATGAAGAATCATTTAAACGAATATGCTTATATGGAACATTTACATTAAACATGTTCCATAACGTGAGTAGAATTTTGACGAAACTAGAGGTGTTTGTTTTCAACTCACTGCAACGTTGATCATTTTGGAGAGCTAGAGCAGCAATCGTGGACTCATGGATTACTTTCAGGACTAATTTGACATTTTGGCGTTCCAATACAGAAGGATAACATGATTTAAATGTCAACCGCGGGGCTAATTTTGCAAGACTCTCTTTCTCTTCGCTCTCAGATGCCAGGCTATGTGTTAATGCTTCATTGAACATTTCCTCATCTTTTGAGGTAGGTGACACACATCTGCGCTTTTTGGAGCTAATAGATTGAGAACAGATTGAAGGGTGTCCTGGTAGAAAAACTGGAACGGCACCATCTTTTAGCTTTGGGTTGACTCTTGGAATTTCACGATAAGTACCATCTCCGTTTGCAACTTTGTGAGTATACTCAACATCCTCCTGGCGAAAATGATTTACACACACGTAAACCCCCTTGAATGATTGTAAATCGTCTCTCCGAAGAACCTGAAGCCATCTGTGTCTTAGGTCATCTGGTTTCGTAGGTAGTTTAAAAACTGGGACTCGGTGATCGTCGTTGTAGTTGATTTTGCATCCGAAAACGGCACAACTGTTGGGCATCGTTAGAAAAAAACTAATAAATTAATGGTAGTAGCATAAATCAAATTATAAGGTTAATTAATTAATAGGGAAATGGGCTCTGTAGGGGTATTGTACTAATGGGAATGACATAAATAAATAACAAGATGGATTATTTAGTTGTAGAGCGTTTTAAAGTATAAATTTGCTATGTATGTTATATACCATAAACCACTTATTTATATTATGGGTGAATAACAACACAAAAGTCTAAAATTAGCTTTGTGGTTAATATGCATATTTTTCGATATATATCGACTGCTAGTCACCGGAATATCTGTTTTTAAGCGGAATGTCATTAAATTTGATAAAAAATTGCAATTTCGTTCCCCGGCGGCGACCGCATCCCTGGTCCAGATTTCATATTTTACTGTGAGGCCTTATGTATAGTAGGCTATGTACTACCTAAATACTTCTCTAAGGCATTTTTCATAATTCCATCGTAATATTAATTTTTTTTTCAAATTTATACGAAAAATAGTTTTGGATCTGTTGTTCGGACTAGCGAGGTTCGGATTAGCGAGGGTGTACAATATTTTTCTAAATAATAGAAGGCTAACATTATTAAGATAAGTCAATCAATATTTACTCATAATTAACAATTCTACAATGGTAAAATTACGAGTAAGCCTAAAGGATGGTAAATCGCTTGGCCCGACTGATGCAGTAAATTACTCAATCTGGCCCGCAGGCTCAAATGGTTGCCGACTCATGGTCTAAAGAGTCAATAAAAGATAATTCTTATAATTTAAGTCAACTTAGTAGGTTACTTAAGTTTTGTACTTAAGTACACACTTAAATCTTAGTGAATACCAATCTTAGTGAATACGACTTAATTACATACTTAGTACTTAAGTACTAAGTATGTACTTATTAGTGAATACGGGCCCTGGTGTACATACATGTACACCAAAAGTGCATATACACTGCAGCATTGCCACTGTTCGTTGCCAAATTTGTGATAGGATTAACTGTTAACACACTCTAAAATTGCAATAATTAGCTATTAACAAAATCATAAACTAGTACAAGCTTATTACCCAACGATTGCATATTTTATCAATAAGCTATCACAAATTAGAATATTTGCTCATATAATTATTTACTAAGTCGTCATCAAATAATGAGATAATGGTAATGAGATGCCGCCCGCCCGCGTCCTCAGATAGCATTCGTATGGAGCTGAAACAATATTATTAATAACACTGGCCTGAATAGCTACTGATTAAGTTGAAAATTTTCACTCATTGTCACCATGTACCACTTGTTCCCATTTGCAACATGGTGGCAATACGAAGGAGTGGTACATGGTGACACACAATGATAATTTTCAAACCATTCAATATATAATCGAGTTGAAAATAAAGTTTGAGATACTTATAATATGCAAAATAATTTAAATAAACAACAGAATTGAGGTAACCTGCATATCTATATTCGTTCCATACTGAAGAAGCAACTTGACACATTCTATATTTCCACCTAGTGAAGCATAATGGAGAGCAGACATCCTACTATCTTTAGAACCAAAATTGATGGTATTAATTCTTCTCTCAAGTATCGCTCTAGTCGATTCTAAATGACCAAGTTGACAAGAAAGCATTAAAGAAGTCCTATCATTAGTATCAGGTAAATCCTGCGTATAATCAAATGAAAAAAAGCTGTCTATGCAATCAATAAAATTCCGCTCAATAGCATAATGTAATGGCAAATATCCATTGCCATCCAAAATTCGCCAATCACAGCCATGAGACAAAAGAATACCAGCAATAGCTGACGAACCCAAAGCGAAAGCCCAATGTAAAGGAGTTCGATGTTGAAGATCCTAAAACAATGATCAAATAAAAAATATAAGTTACAAAAAAGAAATAAATAAAGACATAATTCGTACATAATTTATCACGTGTTAACTGTGACTGCCAGAAAAGCAATAAGACTTGAGACTTGCAAATATTATATAGTATTTGACATTGTTTTAAACTCCAATAGTAGTACGCGGGGGCGGCGGAAGCTTTTATAAAGTGGCCAGGCCAATAGCCTTACCACTCTTACGTCACTAGTTAGGCCGGTCAAGCCATGGCCTGATCACTTTATAACTGCTTCCGCCGGCCCTGGTACGTATAAACATACATCTTTTGAATAACAGGTGGCACGGTTAATCTCATTGATTCGGATAATTGAATGCACGAATAATTTAATGCCTGAATGGGATAATTTAATGACCCAATCGGATAAAACAGTGAGAAATAGTGTGTTACTGATAATTGGGGAATCAGAGATAATGAGAAAAATTAGTTGAAAAAAGGAGATATTATATGACTGAAATTAACTTCGTATGTAAAGGTTGAGACATGGCCTACTTAATATACGACCGTGTATGTCACCGAGAAGACCAAAAGAATAGAAGGCCAGTTTATAAATTTCATTATAGGATAAACATTGCCTCCTATTGTTATTATTTGGGTTGTATATCAACCATTGCGAATCCAATGGAATCACTTTTGAGAATCTTAGATTTGTGGTTAAGCTGTTAGGCGACATTTAATGATGACAGTAAGTCAGTAACAATTTATGGTAAAATGAAAAAATTCAAATACCATAATTGCATAATTTCATTTCTTCCTACTTTCTAATAATTTTAGAACAGGAATACAAAAATAGGGATATATTTCACACTCCAAAGGCTACTAAATCACAAAATGCTAAAAATTATTAAAAAATATAAAGCAACCACATGCTAAAATACAAATAGTATCCGTGTGACAACTTACTATTTTCGTCCATAAATGTATATAATTGCTGGTTTATATATATATTCATTTTCATTATATATTCAAAAATGTACACTAAGTATATTAGCAAAATATCTTTTTTTCTCGTAGTTCTATTAGATTCGAATTGTATATATATATAGTGTATTTGTGGTGTCATCATTAAATGGCGCGCCTACAGCTTAACCACAAATCTGAGATTATCTAAAGTGGTTCTAATGGATTCGAATGGTTGATTACCCCATATACAACCATGGGCGTATGGAGGGGGGTCAGGGGGGGGGGCAGTTGCCCCCCTCCCTAGCTCAGCCATTTTCATTTTTGCTAGTTAATTATTCGTATTATTCAACGCCGTCAATTCCGTTAAATTATTGTTTTAATTTTAATTATGCCACTTCACTTAATAAAGTGTAGATTCTAAGTCATTTATATTTTATTTTTGTTAGTAAATGGTTGCTGCATGCAAATTAGTAGTCAAGGGGAACTATATGTTGGGCCAAAAAAAATTCGGGGGGTTTCACCCCCAGACCCCTTTAAGTCGCTCGCTACGTTCGCTACGCTTGTACATTGAATGAAATTTCTAAACTGGCCTTCCATTTTTGGGCCTTCTCGTTGACATACACGGCCGTGTATTAAGTAGGCCATGGGTGAGATAACTCGGAATATATCCCAAACTAGTGTAAATAAGATGGAATGGTCGGATACTTTTGACTGTTTGACATGATTTCATTCAATTTATAAGCCATATTACCATATATTAAATAATTACACATTGAGGAACAAGAGTGAACAAGAATAATTCAAAATACCCAATTGTTTAAATCCCGTTGATGGAGCATCCCCGAAAAAGGAGGGAACTGGTTTGTTTGGATGGAATACAGTTCTCAAAAAAGTTGGATAGCTATCGTAGAAGTAAATTTTGTCTAGTAGCAGAAACAAATACCTGTGTGCCGAAACAATGGCAATTTAAATCAATTAGTTTCGAAAGAGGTATCTTAAAACAAATTTCAGATGGGCTAGTTTTCGCAATTAGACAAATTAACATTGAGGCGCCTCCAACTGTAGAATTTCGATGTTGTCACTTGTCAGAATTTGTTGAGTTACCATTTGTTAAAATTTATGAAGTTGTCATTTGTTAGAATTTATCAAATTGTCCTTTGTTATAATTTATGATGTTGCCATCTCTAACATATAATTGGCGCTGTTTATGTAGAGGTGTTGTATAAGGAATATGGTTTTCATTTGTAGATAATTGTAAGTATAAAAAAGATATATAAGAAAAATAAAGTAAGAAGAACAACAGAAACACAATTTAAATAAAAATTTTGGAGAAATTACAAGTAAATAATTTGTGAATATCTGAAAAGTATTTTCGATGGGAGAACGACAGACAGAGCATGTTTGACCAAGTTGTACGGGGGGAGTCGATTCCATTCGGTGGGAGCCGCAATGGAGAAAGATTTGTCGCCGTGTCTTGGATGATTTGGTGATGAGATGTTCAAGAGATGTAGATGTACCTGATCTGAGTGCACGATGTGGATGTTGCTTTACCTTCACGAGTTCTTCGATGTATGAAGGAGCGAGAGAGTGGATGGCTTTTAAGGTGATCAAGAGGATCTTATATATGCATCGATAATTGAAGGGCAGCCAGTGAAGTTCTTGTAGGAGGGGAGATGATGGAGAGAACCGACGGGAAAAGTAGATGAGCCTGGCAGAACTATTCTGAACACGCTGGGGACGAGCAAAGAGTTTGTGAGGATGACCGTAAAGAAGACTGTGGCAGTAGTCGAGACGAGATGTAACTAGTGCGTTGATAAGTGTCTCACATACATCTCGAGAAAGATATTTCCTTATGTGGCGGATGTTATAGATGAAGTAAAACAGGAAGATGAAACTCTGGTTGCATGTGCTGACATTGAAAGATGTTTGTCAAACCAGGTTCCAAGGTTCCTCACCTCATGTGATGCCGAAATGTAGGAGTTACCAACAGAGATCCCCTCGATATTTGTGGACTTGTGGTCAAGTTACAATGACCTGAACTTCTGTTTTTGGATAATTTATTAGAAGCCTATTGGTGAGAAACCAGGTGCGGACATGAGAGACAATGACTCAATGGCGGCAAGTGCTGATCTTTCAGATGTTAATTAATGAATTAATGAGCCTAGTTTAAAGGATAGATAGAGCTGAGTGTCATCTGCGTAGCAGTGGATGTTAGGCAGATGTGATTTGATGAGTTTGAAGAGAGGACTTGTGTAGAGAGAAAAGAGTCGAGGACCAAGACAGGACCCTTGAGGCACTCGATGTTGAACTTGATGTCAGAAGATGAAATGCCGTTTACTGAGACGAATTGTTTTCTACCAGAGAGATAAGATTCAAACCAGGTTAGAACAGTGCCAGAGATCCCGAAGCACGTGTTAAGACGTTTGAGTAGTATAGTGTGATCGACTGTGTCAAATGCTGCATGCTGTACTTAGATCGAGTAGAACGAGGAGTGTAACATGTTGACGGTTCATGTTCAGCAGGATGTCATTTTTAACCCTAGTAGTGCCGTCTCTGTGCTATGATGTTGGCGGTAAGCAGACTGCATCTTGGGGAGGAGATCGTGGACATTGAGATGGTCAACTAATTGTAAAGCGGCCGATTTTTCGGGATGTTTAGACACGAAAGGAAGATTTGAAATAGGATGATAGTTGAGCAGAACGGGATCCAAGTGTTGTGTTTTAAGTTTAGGATGGATTATTGCGCGTTTTAATGATGAACAAAAGTGACCGGTTTTGAGACAGGTGTTGATCAGTTTCTTCAGGACAGGCGTAAGGATTTGTATTGAAGATTTTACTATCCAGGATGGAATAGGGTCAGTATCACACGTCTTATTCGTGGATTTAACCAGGCTGGTGATGTCTTGATCAGACAGCTCACGGAATTCTGTGAAAAGAGACGTGTTGGGTGTTGATGGATCGAGATCAGCTGAGTGAGGTGGCGGATTCAAAGAGTTAATACTGGCCATGATGTTATCTATCTTCAAATTTTTAAGAAGAGATTACGTCATCAGAGAGCGATGGTAACTGTAGTAGTTGTTGTTGTTGTCGATTCAGGCCAAGCAGTATCTTAGCCTCCTGAAATAACTTGCGTTTGTCATGGCAGTTCTGGTTTACCCAGTCAGAGTAAAACTCGCGACGGCTGAAATTTATTGAGTAGGTGGCAATATTTTTCATTTTGTCATAATCAACCAGATCATCAACCAGACCCGAGAGGCGCCATCTCCTTTCTGATTTCCTTTTCACCTCTTTAGATTTATTGGTGACTTCGTTAAACCATGGGACTTGACGGCGTATGATGATGAACTTCTTTCTGGAAGGGGTATGTTGTTCGTATAAGCCAGATAGCGCATTATTGTAACAATCCAGGAGAGCATCAGGGTCATCAGGTGGATTCTGACAAAGCTCAGTTGAAGCGAGATCTTCGAAGAGTTGCATATCAATGGTCTTGGAACGGATAGTGACCTCCTTTGCTTCAAGGTGGGGTTTCGGGAGAGATAATGAGCATGAAATAGAGAAATGGTCCGAGAAGAGTTCGTCAGCAGCAGGATCAGAAAAAAGTATCTGATCAGAAGAGCGGGTGATTATGAGATCCAAGGTGTATCCCTTTTCATGCGTAGGGACGTGGACGTGTTGGACTAGGGAAAAAGACTCAAGAAGATCCCTTAATTGTGCGGACTCAGGTGGAATATCCATACGAATGTTCAAGTCGCCGGTGATGATGAGTGGTTCTGTGCAAATAACCACGGATTCAAGGAAAGACGAGAACTCATCAATGAAGGTGGAGGTGGTCAAAGGGTGGTCATCTGAGTAAGGAGGCCTATAGATGACAATGACATGTAGCCGAGTGTTGTTCTTAGACAAGGTCCAGTCAGCAGATACAAAGGATGAGTGTTGTCTAGGTGAGCTTCATTTGACGGTGAATAGATTGCGAATAAGTAGTCCAAGTCCTCCACCCTGACGTGGTGTATGCTTTACTTGGTCGAAGAACTTGAATCCAGATGAAGTGCATTCAACGCGTGCAGCATCATCTCTCAGGATAAGCCAAGTCTCAGTGATGGCGATTATGTCAAGGGTGTGCTCATAGATGTGATCAATAAAGTAAGCGGATTTGTTCTTGATGCTACGAGCATTGATGTATCTGAAAGACATCTTGGTTGTATGTCTATGGGGGACAGGTGGTAAGGTTGTGATAAGGTTGATTATATTTAAAGGATTGTATTGAGAGCGGGGTACGAATAGAGATCGGCAGGGGCGCCGAAAGTGGGGTGGAAGGGTGGGTGTGGACTAGAGCTCTGCGCGGGTCATATGCGGGACCCGCACCCGCCCCGCATCTATTAGTAATTGACCCGCACCCGCCCCGAAAATCCGACAATATAAACAAATGAACCCGCACCAACCCGCAACTAACACACATTAACCCGCGCTCAACCCGCACCAACCCGCACCAAAACTCGTTGACCAGTATTATCGCTAGGATTATATAATAGGGTGTAAACACTCGGCGCACAATGCGGGCACAAAAATATTTACATCATTAAGGAATAAAGAAGACGGCAATATGTTTTGGGCGGAAATTTGAACATAGAATTACGTGTTTATTATTCGGGAATACGAAATAATTCACCGTACAATTCGTTCCATCGCAAGACTTCTGCCATCTTAAGATTATATTGATCATTAATTTTGTTTAGGAACTATAGAGGGGTACATTGTTACAATTAGTGGACACTGCACCCCCAAATAATCCTTAGCGAGAACTCTTGCGCAAACCCGCGCTGACCCGCATCAACCCGTACCAACCCGCATCAACCCGCACCAACCCGCAGTAAGAATCTCTGACCCGCACCCGCCCCGCATTACGATTCCGTGACCCGCACCCGACCCGCCCCGCAAATATTCTGATTCTTTGACCCGCATTTATTAACCCGCCCCGCGCAGTGCTCTAGTGTGGACCCACCCTAAAATTATTTAGGGTAGGTTTAACCCACCCTGTTAATGCTCAATATTCCAATCAATATTTTTATTCAATTGACCAAAGTAATTGCTGTTATCCAAGATCCAATTTTGTTTTAGATTTGTTCATAATTTGTATCCAAATTTTTGTAAGTTCATAGACATTCAGAATGTATAACAAGTATATGTTATCTATAAGACTATAACCCCTCTGGAAGTTTCTAATTAATGATTATATATAATTTCTTTTAGTTACACGTTTTTTTTATAACGAACACTAATTCAAATTTCAGGTTAAAGTTCCTTTTTTATTTTGTCAATTTCAGCCTCAAAGTTCCTTATCAGTTCCTTAATTTTTTGGGCTTAATTAACATTGTAACGTTTCTATTTGACAATATTGAATTAATCTTATAGAAATAATTTTAGTAAATTTAGAAATAAATTATATGTACATAAATGTAATAATGAATTCTATCTCAGCCTGGAGTTCCTTATAAAGGTATTCCTTATAAACAAAAAACGTGTATTCTCGTTATTAGTCTTATTGAAAAAATATTTAATTTTATGTATATCGGGAAGTATACCCACCCTGATACAAATGAGTTCCTGCGCCCCTGGAGATCGGTGTGTAGATATAATTGTAGGGATTGAATAGGTAGTCGCAGGGTAAGGAGTGTGACACGAATCGATTGGATGTCGCTTGGTACGTAGCTGACACGAATCGATTGGAGTTGGAAGTAGTCCTGACCGCTGATTGGTAGCTGATATAAAAAATGCCTTTGATGATAGCTCCATCGGAGTGCTGTAGTTAGTTTAAGTTGAGCTGTTTAGTTTTATTTGAAGAGTAATAAAGTTTAGCTTTTACCAATTATATGTCATTATTATATTCAGCATTTGATTTGTTTACTAATTCCACAGTTAGTGATTTCATTTAACCAGCAAAAGAAAACATAGAAGCTGGTACTATAGCAACATCACAAATTCTGACAAATGACAACAAGACAATTTCTAACAAATGACAACTTGTCAGATTCTAACAATTGACAACATGGAAAATTCTAACAATTGACTACATCACAAATTCTAACAAATGCAGCGTACCCATTAACATTATATCATTTCTCAAAATACAATAAGAATTTGGGTAATAAATTTGAAATTCAAAAAATAATATAAGACAATATGAATCAAAATATGCACGACAATTTTTCTGGATTAAATGGATAGGTTATACGTTGACGCGAAAACAATTCATTCAACCATGGATATTGTCATTTGATGTGTTATATGCAGTAAAGTTAGTTGAATGATTATAATGAACCACCAGTCTGATGTCAAAATTTATCGTATTAAGCAAGGATATGCAGCTCATACTATCCTGAAAATATTGATGTTAATTGTTTGTGAGGCGAATTGCTTTAATAATGAAAGGTGCAGTTTGCTTTGATAACCCACAGCCACAGTGATTTAAAAAGGGAGTTAATAAAGAGTAGGTATCTTCGTACCAGATGGGTATATAAATGTATCAAATGCATATCGGTTATTTTACTGTAGAAATGGAAGTGTGATAATAAATTGTTTATGGCTTCTAAATATTAAGCTATGACGTCATTTTACATTTTCAATAAAATTTCTTCATTTAAACTTCACTACAATTTAACTTGGTAAAAAGGTAGATAATAATTAATCTCCAATCTAATAAATATTATTATTTAGCTAATATATTTAATAATCGAAAATATTTAAGAATGAATTATGAGTGACACAAATTTTTTAACCATGGACGATTCTAGTGCTTCCCTCTATAGCATTTAGCTCATATTGTGTGATCGTGACCCCCAAAGCTTTCACCAAACTAAATTGGATCGATAGTGGTTCAAGATGGGGGGCACTTTCAGGAGCCAATCTCATGAAAATGTCTACCACATTATCTTCAAACGCAGATTTCCTTGCGAGAAAATCTGCGTTTGCGTACCTTGCCATGTAAGTTACCATAATTCAATTGATAGAATGCAAGTGTATGGATGCAGTGGAGATGTTGGAAGGATATTTGTTTCATTCGTGAGTTAAGTTGTAACGTTCGTTTGACTGAAGTGAGAAGGAAACGCTATCTTCTATTATACCAAAAAGCTGAATCGCGTCAGTGATGCATATACTAGTAGGAAATAGCTGTATTATCCAATCAGGATCTTTAAGTTCTTTGTGGGTAGCGGTGCATAATTGGCAACCTGGCCCACCTGCGCCATAAAAATTATTCACTAAGTTATGTGCCAAATTATTTTACATATCTTATCTTACTAATGAATATTTACTGCACATGTTTAAACTCGACCAGTTGATAAAAGGCCATCCAATAATGAGTGATAAATAGGGGTACACTATTGATAAGGGGTGACACCCAATTTCGAGGGAGGAATAATACTTTCGTCATCTTTAGATACTCTGAAATGTTATTATTTTAATATCCAATTAATTATATCATAGTAAAGATTTTTGGGCCAGCATGGTGCAATATAACTTTCGGATTTGTAATAAGCGCAATCATCATATTTTAACCACAAAGAATCTTCATGAAAAATATGTAAAACGATAAAGCTATTTTTAACACATTAGCCTGGAAACAATTAGAGATTAATTTCAGAATTGGTGGAGTCAATTTAAAGGAAATAGATTTCAGGGTTCTGATATAATTGGAGTTCAGAAGATGTATCTTGACTAATGTGTTTTTGAGATAAATTCAATAAACCTTGTTTAGTGTTTTACGGAAACATTCGAATGTCTTGTGTAATAAAATTAACACAATGTTCATAATGCAATTCACAATTAATGGCTTTCAATATTGCTCTGTATGATATTTGAATGAATTTAGAGATATTAGAAGGGTAAAAATTCTATTCAGCTATATATCCCAGTCCCCACTATGTACCGGCTAGTGGAGGAACTTTGAAAAGGAAGAGCCACAACTCATTTTCTAGCAAACATTTATATCTACACTCCCCGGCCAAAATAATTGAACAACAATAATAATAATATTAACAGTCAGGATTTCTAGTTTCATAATAACGTCTGTAGATGTTCTACATGGCTATTTATAAAGAACTATATGTTAAGTATGATAAATAGCAAAAAAATTTAATTTGAAATTTTATGGTGATAAATACATTCACTATATAATGAGCTGATTAAATATTGCAATTATTATGAGGCAATTAGAATATGCAATTTCTGATTTCGGATCTGAATACCATGTGACCGAATGTATATTTATAATCATTACGATCATTTTCTAATGATATACAGCCACATTCATATTTGTGCCCTTGTGCCGCACAAGTGGTACGTGTCTGGGAACAGAGGCGTCGCCAGGATTCGGCAATTGCTGTGCAGATCGCACCCAAAGATTTGTGGCGACCAAAATCACCACTTGTATAATACTTTAGTGCGAAAATTCTACAGTAATTTCCCAGTGCCGCACATACATGCAGGCCTAGCTACGCGTCTGGCTGGGACACTTATGCCACTTCATGGTATTAACAGAAAATGGCCTTAAATCGAAATATTATTAAATCTATACTATTAAAACACAAGGCTGTATATAGATGTGTGTATATATTTGTTTGTATGTTCCGAGGTTGATTATACAAACTGGACGGTTTCCAAATCTAATTTTTGAAATATAAGGCTAACTGAGCAAGCATGTTCTATTTTAATAGAACATGCTTGCTCGTCATCGCATGAAGACGTGATCAAATTTCACATTGTTAAAATGGACTATTTTAGGCCTATTTCAGCTATAATTACCGTTAGAAGTACAAATTAAACTAAACACCCACCGCGACGCGAAGTGGTTGGTGTGTGGTTGTGTTCTGCCGTGAAGCGATCTAGCAAGCGAAGCGCGCTAGTTTATAACTATAACAAGATATTATTTTCAGAGTAGAAAAAAGATCCGTTAATAGAATACCAGAAGAATATTGTGTCTGCTTCAGAATTCCAATTGTACAAATACTTTTGGCTGGGGTGTATAATGGACCTCAGATTTGGCCACGCCAAAAAACAATCGAGCCGGGGACGGTCCAGAAGATGTCTTACGGAGTTAACTCTCGGGAGATGATCGAACTTAAATCCTGCAGTGCCTCAAAGATATATTCGTGAACGGATAACAAAGTTAGACGAAATGCATCCAAAACAGAAGGACAAGCAGCATGGCTCGGATTATAAATAAGCGCAGAAGGGGAATATTGTGTTAATGTTTCATCGCATTTGGTTTCTCTTCTCCACTTCACTTCCTGGCAGAGGCCATCCAAGAGTCATCACCACATGACCTTGGTCGTCAACGTTAAAGCCCGTGCAAAGTGTAGAAAATAGGCGTAATAGGCAAATATTTCACAAGATTATTAGTCACTTATTCTTTCCTTATTATACTTTAATATCAATGGATGAATAAAATGAAATTTTAATCCATTGAATTGGTACTTGAGCAAAATATCATCAAATTCAAGTCTATATTTGGATAACAATTAAATTGTTGAAAACAACAAAAATATGTGCGAATTCAAGTTGCTAATCTATATTCATAAGCTCTTTTGTCAAATTTAAAATAATTTGCATGCTATAGTATGCCATAGACTGAGAAATTACAAGGATTACATTTAGATTAGATTGTTCTTGGAAACAATTTTCTAACCAATGTTCGTCAGTTTTTCCAATTTGGGATCTCTGATTTTTGAGGTGTGATATGTGTTGCATTTTTTGGTTGACACAATTTGAGATAAAACTTCTTAGTGTGGACTCAATCTATACATGTTTTATTTGTTTTGTGACCCGCCCAAGGCCGCCAAAACCAAATTTATGCAAATTTACATAAGGAGGTGAAAAAAATCGGACTGGTTTTTATTTTTGCCCATTGTTGACTACCTTCTAGTTTACAGCAAACAATTATTTATCATAATTAAAATTCATATCGCTTATATATTTTATCAGATATTAGTGCTACGAAACAAAAATATTTCAGAAGAGTTTATGGAAGCATGTAACAAGTATATAAGGAGATTTCGTCAAAATTAAGCTCGCAACACGTCATTCAAAGAGAATGTGCATGATATATCAGTATATAGTGTAATAGCGACCCTGTACTTGTAAAAATGGTTTCAAAGTTTCAAAGCTACAAAGGTATATAAAGACCCTATAAACTGCGTACAAGACACATTATACAAAAATTCACATATGGAAAGCTATCAATAAAAGTCAATTCATACTATATAGTTACTGAATTATTTTGTATTAGCCTCCTAGGTATATTAACCTTGTTCTTGTTCCCATAAAAAATGTTAAAATAAGGTAAAGCAGCTATTGCAGTGTCATACATAGGGCGTAGTCACGAGTTAAAGATTGGTATGATGGGTTATGAGCAGGGTTGGGTTCAAGTACTATTTACTTAAGTACTTCTGTAATTAAGTACATTTTTTTAGTACTTGTACTTAAGTACTTTCATCCTTTTTCCGTTGTCCTTATACTTCTACTAGATACTTAATTACCTTCCTCATTTTTGTAAAGTACTTGCACTTGTACTTGAGTACTTGTTACTCGCGACTTTTTTTACATTCAATATATTTCCAACAGACATCATTGATGTTACTCAAATCCCATCTCAAATAAAGTAGTGTTACTAAATACTTAGTATATTAGGAATTGTGTTCGTGTCAAGGACTACTGCTACTTTCAATTAAATAGATTTGGATGATACTATATAAACTATGTATTTAGCAATTTCTACTATTAGTACGAGAGATTTATCATAAGAGCTTGGGAAGTACTTGTACTTGTACTCAAGTATTTTCGCAATTTTTTCATTGTACTTGTACTTGTACTTAAGTATTTTAAGTTTACCTGTACTTGTACTTGTATTGTACTTGAATATCTGAAAAGTAGTAGTACTTGTACTTAAGTACTTTCAAATGTACTTGAACCAAACCCTGGTTATGAGTCATCATAGGTAGGCCTCTTGGGACAATTTTGATTATGTTTAATAGAAAATACTGATTCCGTGTAAATTATTGGTAGAGCCCTGGCTCTACCAAAGCTACCGAAGTCTACGCACATGATGCATGATCTCTTTCACTAATTAGCATAAAATATAGATTGATAAATATTTGATTATTATTGACCCATAATAAAAATATTCAAAATAAAAAAATGATGATGTCATTTTCACCTATTTCGAGTTGAGTTAGAAATTCTTTTTGATATTACAGAGTCGATTCCTACCTGTACTAATGTAACTTTTTATGTGTACCTTATCGTAAATACCTATTACCCCTTGATCGCCATCTTGCTAACTGTGCCGTGTTTACTCAAGATTGTCAGTTAATTATATTTGAGTATATTCATTTTCCTATTATAGTCTGGTCGTTGGAAGGTTGAACCTAGAAAAATTCATACAAAGCGTATTTTAGTATCAATAGAAGCGGAATTTTTCGTAGATTCTAATCAACTTATAATCATCATATTTGTACTCAGCGTAAAATTTCCAGCAATTTGATATATCACATGACAACATTTGGAGGATTTTTCCATGGGAACGCTGGAATGTATCAAAAATATGTTAGGAATGTGCGAACATTCCAATCTCAAATTGTGTGCCTATCCAATCTAGTGACCCCTCGTTCAACTCCACTAGTATATTAATACACATATCGACCCTCTAAAATGGGATTTGACGAGATTTAGCTGAAAATCTTAAATTTTAGGTTTATCTCGATTAATCTCGACAAATCCCATTTTAGAGGGTCGATATGTGTATAATTATACTAGTGGAGTTGAACGAGGGGTAACTAGATTGGATAGGCACACAATATGAGAATGGAATGTTCGCACATTCCTGACATATTTTTTGATACATTCCAGCGTTGCTATGGAAAAAATCCTCCAAATGTTGTCATGTGATATATCAAATTGCTGGAAATTTAACGCTGAGTACAAATATGATGATTATAAGTTGCTAAGAATTGATTAGAGAAAGTTAGATACGAAAATGTCGGCGATTTACTATGAATGGCCGACACTGCCACACGTGCAAAAATTTCCCCCAAAAACGGATATTAGCGGATTTTGGATATGTTATTCTACGAAAAATTCCGCTTCTAATGATACTAAAATACGATTTGTAAGAATTTTTCTAGGTATGACCCATTTTGGGATTTCAACGACCAGATTATTAGTAGTACACGGGTAGATGATCTGGCAAATTTTTTTTGAAATCGGAATAGATTGGAACTCACTAGGGCTCGGTGAAAATCGGGAATATCCAATTTCAGTGTATGCTTAAAGCACGGTCCATATGAGCTCGTCAGAGAAATTGAGAATAGATTGTTTTTGGATAGAACCCTATAAAATATAGCTACATTAAAATTTCAGGTGAATCTGACATCTAGTTTTGTTTGTTGGCGCGCGCACTGTCTTAATTTGCTTGCAATTACGTTATTCACACAGTAGAATATTTGCATATGTAATTTGGGAGTCAACCTAAATTTACACCATTCCAAAACAACTTTCAGAGTTATAGCCCTTTGAAGTCCGACTTCGACTACCAAGGTACAAAATGCAGCCAAGTTTGACTCAAAGGGCTATAACTTTGAAAATTTGCATTGTAAAGTTTAGATCAAGGCAAATTCCCAAATTAAATATGTATTCATTAGTTTACACTTGGTTTCAAACAATTTGGACCAAATCTGTGATCCCTGTACGTACCCAATAAACTTGTATGACCTTTTCCTTTCATCTCCATTGGGAGGTCCCGATACTTTCTATTTTGATTCTCAGCTACTCGAGCACCAAGAATTAAAATTTTGTGTGCAAATGCTCGCAATACCCGACTTCGTATCAGTTCATAATACATTTTGTAACCCTAATCACACCGTTTTCAAAATGAGCATATATGGCCAAAAAAATCTGCCAATTTAAGATGATTTAGCAAATTTATATCTCCGGAACCATGAACTCCAGAGCTAGAGCTTAGAAGGAAATTTCTAAACGCACTTTTACAAACTAATTGGAAGACAAATGAAACAATTATCCTAGTGGTTGTAATCCTATACATTCACTTGATAAATGTCAAAATAGTGGGTAAAGTATAGTTAAACTAAAAGTATATCTGGCAAAGGGTCACAAATGTGGTCCAAATTGGTTGAAACGAAGTCCAAACTAATGAAGACATATGTAATTCGGGATGATTATTCATTTGCACATTTAAATTACAATCTTTCAAAGTTATAGCCCTTTGAAGTCAGACTTCGACTGTCATGCTACAAAATTCGTGCAATAATTTCAAATTTGGAAGTCGAAGTCTGACCTTAAAGGGCTATTTGTATGGTAGATGTTTAATTGAAAAATAAGCCCGAAAGTGACCTACGTTATATAAGGCCTATGCACCTACTTTGTGAAACTGGACCATGGATTAAAGGAAGGCTATTGATAAATAGGATATTTATCGATATCTAAATAACTAGTAGTGATATACCTCATAAATGTTCTATAACTATATAGGAACATGATATCAAGGTATACATAGCACCCTTCAGAATTGAGCTATGTCATCATTTGATTACGTAATCGCTATTTTTGGTGGGTATTATCGTGTTTTTATAGCCTGCTTTTAACATAGTTAGACGCGTTATAAATGTTCCAAATTGGAACATGAGGATGTCCATGACTAGTTGAATGAAATACAGTACCCGGACAAAAGTATTCGACCACCCAACATTTTCCCATTGAAAATAGTACCATAGTAGGTCTAATAATATTGTTCAATGTAATAAAACTTCATGACATACTGCTATTTTGATTTCAGATTCGTATTCTACGCATTCGAATTACCCATTTTAGATGCTATCAAATTGGTTACATATTAATTGGGTTGAAATTATCATCAAATGGCAACATGTGCCACCAGTTCCCATCTCTCCCATAGTGGCAATTTGGGAAAAGTGGTGTATAGTGGCACAGGATAATAATTTTTAACCAAATCAAAAAGGGATTGAATTGAAAGCTTCTACAAATGTTAATTCGAATGCGCAGAATACGAATTTGTAATCGAAAAATCAATATCTCATGTAATTTGAAAACACAATCTTCCATTGTTCAACCTACTATAGTACTATTTTCAATGGGAAAATGTTGGGTGGTCGAATACTTTTGTCCGGGTAGTGCATATCGAAATTATAAATGGAATATTGACACATTCCTCGGTTGCCAGGGAAATGCAATTTTCTTAAAATGAGCCATAACAAAAAACTATCTATTTTATGTAAACTAGGCTAGTACTGATCTATCCGCAATCGGTAACATCCTATTCATTGATAATACATTTTCTAGGCCTAACTTCAATAATTTTTGAGATAATGAGTGTATTATCTCATAAAGAATTAAGTGCTAATTATCTTATTATCTCAAAAATTATTATAGTTAGGCATATATAATGTATTATCAATGAATAGGAAGTTACATATTGCGGATATATCAGTACTAGCCTAGTTTACATAAAATCGATAGTTTTTGAGTTATGGCTCATTTTAAGAAAATTGCATTTCCCTGACAACCGAGGAATGTGTCTACATTCCTTTTATAATTTCGATATATTTCATTCAACTAGTTATGGACATCGTCATGTTCCAATTTGGAACATTTATAACGCGTCTAACTATGTTAAAAGCAGGCTATAAAAACAAGATAATACCCACCAAAAATAGCGATTACGTAATCAAATGATGACATAGCTCAATTCTGAAGGGTGCTATGTATACCTTGATATCATGTTCCTATATAGTTATAGAACATTTATGAGGTATATCACTACTAGTTATTTAGATAACGATAAATAACCTATTTATCAATAGCCTTCCTTTAATCCATGGTCCAGTTTCACAAAGTTGGTGCATAGGCCTTATATAACGTAGGTCACGGCTCGAATTATATATGTATTCAATAGTTCAGACATGGTTTCAAACAATTTGGACCAAATTTGTGACACTTGTACCAAAGAAACTTTGTATTTCATTAGAAAAGTGACCTTTTGATGATGACTAACACATTCCTAAGCACTAAAATGGTCACCACAGCAAAAGTATTGGCCAGAATCACCTAAAATTTTCAGTGAGTTATACTTTAGCAGGGTACTATCCAAAAACACTCGAATCTCAATTGAAATCTTGAGTAAAGACGGGCCTTAAGAGTCTCGACAAACAAAAACATGGCGCATAATTCTAGCGAACAGTCACCATATAAAGACTTCTGGAGAGGCATGCTAAACTCCGCAGAACTAGCAATAGTTATCAAACAGCTCGCCTCAGACTTCGTTGGCGAAAAACTGACAAAAATCTCCTGAATCATTCTTCATACACCTGGGGAACAGATCCGAAAACTGTTCCCAACATTCCGAAAATGTGGTATGTGGCGAGGTGTAAACACATAAGCAGCAAGAGAAGCGTAGTATAATTGAATAGCGAAACTTCAGTTTATTTTTGAATGAATCTATAAAAAAGGATTAAAATTTACCAGATCCGGACAAATTGCAAGTCTCTCTTTGGACGTCAGTTCCCAGATAATGAAGGCTTGGGTGTAAGTATTACCTTTTACAGTCGAAAATTCCATAAAATGGAAAGATATTCAATAGAGCAATATCAATATAAATTAAAAGATAAATAAATGCAGTAGAACCTCGTTAGTGATAAGTAGGGATCAACTAGGGGTACAATACAGTTGGGGCCGGGGTGGAAAAAAAATTTCCGGGATCGGACGGGGCCGGTGTAAGTCTTGATACTTCAATTATAGAGTATGACTTGCGTTTCAAGCGCAATTAAGTTTAAAGATATGTGAAATTTCTGTTTAAACGAATTTACAGAGTCCGACCTGCCAAGTATTTATTAAATAATTAGGTATTTGATATGTTATATTGTTTAAGAAATATATGAGTTGTTTGATAATTCTTAAACAATACAAAAATAATCAAGAAGGGATTACCAATCTGGTGAATGATAAAATAGAAGTAAATAAAGTGATGGGAAGATGAAATTTCTCAACAAATAGAGTAGCATTTTGTTAGTTAAAAAGTGATAATGTATTAGATATTCACTTTAATTAATCGAAATATATTTAGTTGTCATTGAGGCAGAACTTATTTATCTTTGTAAACAAGGTTTAACAAATGTTTTCGAACCTAAATAGGCCCCGGCTGGTTTAGGTACTTTTAGCCGGGGCCGTTGAAAAGTTGCAATTTCTACCCGGGACAGGGACCGAGAGCAAGGGCTCTATCGATCCTTAGTGCTAAGAGAATAATACACACTATATCAGTAATTACAATACAAATAATATAGGTTAATAATATTACTAATAGCAACAGTGTCATACGTATTCAGTTTAATAATACCTTAGAGTTCAAGTTGAAATTCATCATCAAGGAAGAATGTTGATTATTAAGAATTGTACTAAGGAGGGTAACATTTTGAATAGCCACAACATGGTGCAAAAGAGTACATCCTTGTGAATCTTGCAAAGTCAACACAGTTTGTCCAGCAAATTCAAGCAAAACATTGATTGTTGATGTATTTTTGTTTCCAGCACAGAGATGAATGGGACTTCTACCTTCATTGTCAACATTAACTGGGTTTGAATTATGGCGAATAAGACAACGACATGCTTCATAATTATTGTGATAAGCACCCCAATGTAAAGCAGACATTCCAAAAGAGTCTTGCTGGTCTATATTTGATTGTTTCATCTTTTTCAGCACCAAATTCAGCAACTAAAAAATAAATAGAAGATAACCAGTTAAGTGATACCAAACTGTTGATATAATACTATTGAAGGAAAATCAAATACTGAATATATATTATTAAGATGTAACTCAATAATGTGAACAAGTTGAGCATCCAAATAACATACAAACATAAGCGAAAAAATAGCCTAATATACATAATGAAAAGTTAATACAAATAATACTAAATATACAGAGCATATAATGTCAGCATTCATTTAGGGCAGGGGCGGCGCCAGCACAGCCCCAGTGGGGGGGGCGAAAGGGGGGCGGACCAATGCACTGGAGGGGCAAACCCAATAGTTGTAAACATTCCAAAATTCACATTCAAACCAAAATCGATATTTTTAATGACAAACTTGGTTAAATAATCTGTCCTATAATAGTGTACGGTGGGGCAAAACGGCTAATTATGAACTCACTGTCCAGGGCATTTAGCATTTCCGCATTAACATTAAGTACTCCTATAACAGACAAGCGAGTTCCCGCCCGCCCACAGGGGGGGCGGATCAAAAGCCAGGGGGGGCGGCGTCCCCCCGCCCCCCCCTCGCGCCGCCACTGATTTAGGGTATATAATTATCATAAGCATTGACAATTCTGTTTACCACCCTCCTTACCATCCTTACCTCTACTAATGAGAAGTAATATTTGTTATAACAATACAAAAAAAATATTATAAAATTCAAAAATCAAAACAATACATTGATAGCACAAAATACATTTAAAGTTCAAAAGAAGTGACAAAATAATAGTTTTGAGAACTGGAATAGGCAAAATAGTACTGATATTTGATATATTAATATCCAACTAATTTGTAGCAAATAATCATCTCACAGTGGTTCAAATGGTCAATTCAGGGGAAGTAGGCATTTCCTTTCGAGTTAGACCTACTAAATATATTATCGGTATATAGTATATGGCCCATCATAAATCGATTGGGCAAGTCAGAAAATTTGTATGGATTCAGGTTTATTGGTTATGACGTCATACAATTGTATAAATGTTATTATCATGGGAATTAGGCATTTCCTTTCGAGATAGACCCACTAAATGTATTATCGGTGTATAGTATATGACCCCTAATACACCGATTGGTCAAGTCTGATCATTTGTATGGCTTCAGGTTTATTGGTTATGACGTCATCATAAAATTGTGCAAATCTTATTATCATGGGAAATAGTCATTTCCTTTCGAGAAAGATCCGTTAAATATAGTAAATAGTATGTGGAAACTATAAATATTAAGTAAGTTAGAGTAGTGAGTCACTATCCAACAATAAGCTGTTAAAAATTATATCTTGTTCGGATTTCTGAGTGCTTTGAGGTTTGAGATACTTGCATTTGTTTTGAGTTTGTAGCCTATAGTGAAGTTTACCATAATCACTAAACTCTCCTAAACGAACAATAACGTCTCTGATGTTGTCTTGGTAAGATGTTTTCCAGGCAAGATTCTCTCTAAAGCGACGAATGTATTTGTTACTTGCTTTCAAAGCCTCCTCAGAGAAGTTCTTTAAGCCATAACCCTCGTTATGATCTCTAATTAACTCAACTAGATGTGCAAGTAGCTTGTGTAAAGTTGGAGTTATGCTAACCCAAGGGAAACTAATAATTATGAATTCGTATGTATCTTTACAAAAGACTTCGAGTTTGATTGTATCAATTTTCTCGCTAGAATTCATTATACGCAAAATGATAGCTAAATTGCGGTGGATTATTTCAACTTTATATTTGTATTTTTGATCAATGAGAGTAAGTACCCAATAAATAAATAAATTGATTTTATTTTTTGGGACAGGGAGATATTATTTCTCTCCACATCTGGTTGAATTTAGAACTAATCATCAAAAATATTGTGTGAGTTGTGCAAAATTAGTCGATTTCCGGATTTATAAAGGTGAAATTGCCTCATAGCCCCATAAATGGTGTGAATCCTTTCCAAAAACTAGAATTTTTTCCCGAGGCACGTAAAATTACCCTATATACAATAAATATGCTTAGGGAGTGTTATAGGCTATTTAATAAATCCTGGACATGGAAACATAAATTTACGTTGATATTTGTGGAAATTCATTATCGAAACCGGCGGATTAAAAGAGTCAAAATTTACACTTGGGTCAACCTGTGGCAATCTGGAATTAAGACTATTCGATTCTATATTGAATAAGCTTCCAAATGTAATCGGTGGTATTACACGCAACCTAACGCATCGAAATTGCGGTAATAGAGAATACGAGATCGGACATGGAGAACAATTGAAAGAGGACAGGGCGAGAAAATAGGTTTAACATAAAAACGACTACAATTATCTACTTATGGTTTCTTCCATTAAATAGCTGAGAAAAAATTGGTCTAAGTGAAATATCAAATAAAGTACATTGTATTCCCTGTGGAAAGTTAATGACAACAAACAGGACTATAATCTGATACCATTTTGTAGGCTGATGGAAAAACATTATTATGCTAAAATTCAAAGTCTCATAATCCAATCAAAAAGAAATGTCAGGATATTAGTTAATTAGAACAATCTTATTAGGATCTCTACATTATATTTCACTCCAATTGAGGTCAAAATAAAACATGAAATTTTTTTAATACTTCCATAGGTTGAACCACTGTGGCATGCATCTGTTTAGAAACAAGGTAAAAACAGGAATAGCAATTAAAATACTTTTGTCACACGCTATAAATGCCGATTACAAATGTCAACAGTTAATGATGTTCAAATTCCAATTTGACATTTATAAGTGAAATAGCGAAAAATTTCCTGAATTTGAATCAAATGTTTGGTCCACATACCGTTCCACTGTGCATTCACAAGCGATAATTAAATCTTGTGCTCAGAAATGGGTTGGGGACAAAGTGGACCATCAGTCGATGGTCAGATGGATCACGGCTGCGTGATCCCTGACCCATTTGGAATTTCAAAGTTTTCTCCAGTTAAATACGAATCCTCGGCATTATCATAAATTGATAATATTGGTTGCATAAAATAAATAAACATAATTGACATAGCAACAAGTAGCTTTATTGAGATATACTATGTACGTACAGTAGTAGGCATATAACGTAGTATAACGAGTACTTTGGATAAGCTACAATATAAATACATTTCATGGGCGGCGGAAGCAGTTATAAAGTGGTCAGGCCATGGCTTGACCGGCCATACTAGTGACGTAAGACTGTTCAGGCTATTGGCCTGGCCACTTGATAAAAGTGGACACATCAAGTGCAGTTCCCGACGATGTGCTTATAACCGGCATCCACTGTATTTGAAATTGTGTGATGGGTAAATAGCTAATAGGTCACTCGAAGGTCATTGGGTCACTCGATGGGTCATTGGGTCACTTGATAGGTCAAAGGGTAATTCGATGGGTCAATGGGTCACTCAATGGGTCATGGATTACAAAAAGTTGGGGCTGGTGGCTCATGGAGCAACAATGTTGACCCATGGTCCACTGTGGTTGGGGGATCGGAAGGATAAATCACCCCTACTTTAGTGAAATTTGGGTAGGATAAGTGCTATTAGCAAGTAGAGCGAAAGGAATATTCGAAATGTAATTAAAGAACTTTTTTCTAAACGAACGAATATTTGAATAGAGATGCACGGAAACCACTTTTTGAGATCCGGCGGGCACGGATATTACCGGATCCGGATCCGCTTTTAACGAATACCGAAATATAGAACAGGTAACAATGAACACATGGTATATAGATATGCATTAAAATGAACGTTAACCAAAGTTGAGATTCAGTTATCTTTTCTTTACATGAAAGTTGAAACTGACACATTTCCTTAATAAATGTTAAGTATCATTACATCGTGCATTAAAATATATTTTCCTGCATAGTACTTTTTAATGCTTAAATATATAAGTACAGTGGGTGGCATATTGACAGGTAGATGCGTAGAAAATTGGAATTTGGGGGAGTTAGCAAAGTTCCAAAAATAGGAGCAATCATAGCCTACTATACATAAGGCCTATTCACTCACTAATACCAGGGATAACAGGAAGGCGATTTTATTATTCACCCATAATAAAAATTATACAATTATAGACAACAATAACAACCATTTCCTGTCATAATATTACTTGTGTACCTACTTATACTAGGATTTTGGTTTTATTTCTCACTTTCCTTCTTCTAAGTACATTTATTTCGTCTCTTCTACCTTTTGACTAATTTCCTTATAATTATTTCTCAATTTACGTAATAGTATGTCAAATTCTTGTTCTGCACCCAGATGTCAAACTGGTTACTACAATGACCACAGTGGTATACCAGTCTTCCAGATGCCGTCTAACTGTCCAGACATTGAGCAGAAGTGGAGACTTTTTTGCACAGAGATGGTAAGTTATTTATTTAACAATATACAAATTCATTTCTATAAATTTGTAGATATTCCTCAGGGAAGTGGTACTCAATCTTCTATACTACGTACTCCTTTGTATAATCGGATACCTTTATTTATTAACACAATACACAGCATTGAGTAATATATAACTATTACGTATAAACAGGAGCGGCGAGAGGGTGGGGCCTGTGCCCCACCTGAGTCGGGCACAGGCATAAATTAATGTTAGTGTGCCCCACCTAAGGTAGGCTGTGCCCACCAGTGGTACTGCGCTAGCGCCGCCACTGCGTATAAATAATACTTACTAGTTTATTACAGAAATAATATTCGCGTGCGTACCCCCTAGAGAACCTCTGCGTACCCCAAGGCACGTATATCCCCGGTTGAGAACCACTGCCTTAGAGTTTGCATTTATAAAAATTGTTTAACTTCAGATGCTGACCAACTAAAATAGGTTTACCTATGTGCCAAGCATTTCGATCCCCAGGACATAGTCAATACCCAAACATATTTAGACGTTGATGGCATGTATAAAACTCGAAGTATACAAGCTAGATTGAAGAAAGGAGCATTACCTAAATATCTTCCTAACTGTCCTACTTACTTTAATGATACTTCTATAAAACAACAGCGCCTTGATAGGGATAGAAGGGAATCTGAGCTGCAGATTCAGGTATGTAGAGAAAATAATTTCGTTTTTATGGCTAACTGAATTTAATTTCTGTTCTATTTATCTTTAGGCAATACATTTAAGTAGTGAGTGTTTTGAAGCGGAACAGAGAAAGTTTGCAATAGGAAGTTTTGATGAACTCATTATCAGATTATCTGATATACAAGTTCCCTCTGGATGGATTATTTGGCAACCTGATTCTAGTGCATTGAATTTTGTTAACCTTACATCCACTCATCCGATTATACTTCAAAATTATCTTGCATTTGACCATACTCTACAAGTCAGATGTTGCCACCATGAACTCAAGTTGATTTTAATATTCAAATCATTAATGACATTCGTCAAATCAGTACTTTGATTGATCTACTGAGAAATTACAGTGTTGATCGAGTATTAATCGGTAATTAAAAAGTAATCATTTTGTAATTTGGTGGTTCATTAGAGCTAATCAAATGTCCTTTAGAGGTACAAAAGAGCATATCATCTGTAAAACAAGCAATTACACTACTTGAAGATACAGTACACGAGCCAGGTAACTACTAATTATTAACTACACTTACTGCTTTGAATCTCACTTTTTATTAACTGACTATAGGTACGCATAATTTTCCAGATCTGTTAACTCAATTGCACTTTATTTTGGGTCAACTGGAGAACTCGATAGTTAAAAAACCTAGTCGGCACTATAACATGATTACAATGATTCTTTCACTTAAGTCTCATTTGTCATCCTATGCTTGCTATAAACAACTACGCAATATGGACTGTATCTCCTTGCCGCACGAGTCATCATTACGACGTTTATACTCTAGTTTTGGTCTCGACACAGAGTTTTTAACATTTTTAAAAGCTGAAACGAATTACTTCAACCAATTCGAACGTCATCTCTGTCTAAATATGGATGAAATACATATTAAATCTAATATCACATATAAAGGTTAGTTGAATGCTCTATATATACAGTATATCATTATGTTAAATATCCGTTTATGGAACATACAAAAGTAGACAAGACCTGTTTTAAACCAAACATCTCTTATTAGGCGGAAGGATCTATGGTTATGCCGAAGGTTCCCAATCTTTTGGTGGGATAGAACATGCCAAGACTATTTTATGTTTTATGGTGTCAAGTTTATGTAAGAAATGGTCTTCTGTTGTACGTTTACTCCCGTTAGTTAATCCGAAAGCTTCTGATCTACTTCCTATTACCGTGCAAGTTATTAAAGATGTCGAACAGTTTGGTCTTTTGGTTGATGTAATTGTCTCTGACAATTATCCCCTTAATGTCAACCTTTTCAAATTGCTTGGAAATAGCAAAGAAATTCTATCTCGTGTGCAACACCCAAACAATGACCAACGATCGCTCTACTTGATGTTCGATTTTGTGCATATTATAAAGACCATTAGAAATAATTGGCTCAATCAAAAAGACTTTAACTGTACATACATTTTCCCACACTTTGAAGATATCTTGCACTCCAACTATCCAATGAGATTGTCGCAGGCAGCCTATCAGGTAATCTTTGACTATTCTAGTATTACTTATTACATTACAAATAACTCACTACATTATATACTTAGGATTTGAGGCTACAGTATAAATCTGAACAGCTGTCTGTTGCAAAACTTGCACCGATGCTAACTTACAAGGCTTGTTGGCCATCTATTCTAGAAGACAGAATGTTAAACTAGCTCTACGAATCTTCAATTGTTCCAACGTCGCTGCTCTTAATATCCAGCAATCGAGTATGGACCAAATTAGCAGATCCCAGACCGGTAGCTTTATTGAAATAATTAGTCGCGTATGGAAATTATTTAACGTCAATACCCCTTGGAAAGGTATCCATCTCAGAGATCGAGATAGCTTGCCACTCAAGCAGAATTACCTCAGGTTCCAATTCTTATCTTCAGTAGTTTGTTGGCTGGATCAGTGGAAAGGATTAGGATTTCGAGAAGGTAAATTAACACCCCAAACTTCTACAAGCTTTCGACATTCGTGTATAACTCATCCCAAACTTGTTGAATACCTGACAGAAGATATCGGGTTTAGTTACGTACTCAGTTCATTTGTGCAGAATGATCCTATTGAGAACCACTTTGGGTTGTACAGGCAAATGTCGGACTCTAATTATAATCTATCAGTTTGTCAAGTGCTTGAGAATGAGAGAACGTTAAAATTATCCAATATACTAAAACTTTTCAATCGCAAAACTACAGTTCGGAAGGATGGAGCTTCTTTTATTGAATTTCTCAACACCTTCACATCTGAACAAGATGACATTTCCGATTGTGGAGAAGCTATTGACTTACAAATATATTCTTCGATCATTAGTAAGGAGTCTACTGACCCATCTTTGGAAATACAACAAGCATTGGCATTTATCTCTGGTTACGCAGCCTTCTCTATGATGAAAAAGTTCATTAAAATCTTCGAATTATGTAATGAGTGTATCGTATTTTTAACTCAAGATAAATCTCTCGATATTGAAAAAATTCCACCTACTTTTAAACTGATTCAGCTGTCTGATCGTGGTGGATTAAAGTGGCCATCGAAAAATGTTTTAGGCGTAGTTATTACCCTTTGGAAATTATTTATCGAGATAGAACAGTCTCCTATTCTATTAAATAACTTTCTCACTTCCAATTCTCGCTCAATTTTAGTCCAACTCTTAAAACTTGAAAGCGAAGAAAATGATGAGGTTGCCTATGAGTGTTTCCAGTGTAATGCAACAGGTAGAGAAATGTTACATGGAGTGTTGATGATTGCCAGCAACTGTTTTCTTAATAATAAAGCAAAGAATATCAATCTATCAGCTACCCATGCCCTTTCGAAAGACTCTGAAAGGAAAATTTAAAAACTTAGTTCAAAGTAATAATGTATTCTTTGTTTATACCTTCTATTCACTTATGTGGTGATTGTAACTCATTTAGTGTAAGTACATATGATATCAGTATCACTAATATTTAAATTATAACACTTATGGAAAACTCGACTTCCTGTTATCCCTGGTTTTAATGAGTGAATAGGCCTTATGTATAGTAGGCTATGGAGCAATATATATAATAATGAAGTTAATTCCATATTTATATTTTCCCTGTAAATGGGAGAGGCAAGAATTGAAATGGGAGAGGGAGGAAATTACCGATATGCCACTGGTGAAATAGTGTCATCGTCCAATTTTCAACACTTGTTAAGTCCTAAAGCATTTATACTATGTATATATTCAATTCGATGTTTCGAATAAGGATTGTATTAATCTGAGCCTGGGCAATTTCATAATTTTTGGCAAATCTCTGCCTGGAGTTCCATATTAGGTGCTGCTATAAAAATGTGATTTATAACTTTCACAGGTCATTGATACAATTTATTTATTCAATTCAATAAATTGCAAATTATATTATATTATTTAATGATTGGGGAAAAATACTGAAATCAACTATTAATTCTCATACGATCCGGATCCGGTAATACTCATCCTGGATCCGGTCGGATCCCGAAACACCCAAAAATCGGCTAATCCTGCCGGACCCGGTGCATCCCTACTCAGATATTCTTTCATTTTGATGATTAAGGATTAAATCAAATCAACGCATATAGGCAGTCCATGGATGGGTTCAGATTTACTCCCGGGACCCACGCATTTCTCATCAAATTTAAGACTCAAATGTTAAAACCCATTATTTGTTGAAAAGAGTTTATTCTAAAGCCAATAGTACACTGTTAATAATTATATAATTATCAGTTTATCAACAGTAAAAAGTTGCTTTGAAATCATCACAAATTACTTTCGCTTTCAACGTTCCAACCGTAATCTAGTTCATCTCATTAATCATCCGTCAGTCTTTAGAATCAATTTTGGTGTTTGTCCTAAAGAGATTCATCGGTATCCCAAAGTAACACTGTTTTGTGCAAAAAAACAACTAGAGTATTTATCATTCAAGCATCAGGGCACAGCGACGTTTAACTACATCAATTCCTGCAATAGAAAATACCCATTCAGATGGTGATAGGTTCGCACGTATAGCCAAATAACTACGTGGCAAAATAGCGTGGAGCGTTACCCCGTCCCCATTCAAATGGGTCATCATCCGTAAAAGAGGACGGTCTTTGAAATAGTTTAAACCGTCTGTGATATACTACCTTTATCCTCCTCTTAATCTTCGCACAGATGGCATTCCAGCAAACTGGAATTCTTCTTCGACAAAGGCTGTCCATACTGATGATTGGACAGTCTGTACTTGATGATGATCAAGAAGATTATATACTCCCTCCGTTGCTCGCTTGTGAGAAATACATGTCTTCGGAACCAAGGTTCTAGAGCTGTCATAGAACTGTTAATTTGGAGTTAGTCCCAATTAAGTTGGTCCATTTTTTTTCCAGTAAATATCACAGTGCTGTTCCTTCCATTTTTCGATATCCCTGAGGCCAATTAAGAGAGGTAGAAACCATGAGAGTAGAAAATAACTCACATGAAGGCTAGGAGTTATCCAGGAGCGCGAGACGCTCCTTTTGGAGCATGATTTTTGGAAAAATTGAATTTAGGAGCGTGAAATTTGGAATCCTCTCCTATACCGTTACATTAATTTTCGATTTAGGCGTATGCGAATTGGATCAGACCAGGATTAGGAGCGTATTTACAAATGGCTCTAAAATACACTGCATGAAGGTGTAGTAGTTACTTCGTCTGCAGCCTACAAAATATTTAAAAGAATATTGGCAAATATTTTTGAGATAAAAAATATAATATCACGGTCAAATATAGTGACTTCTAAGTAAAACGGAATAGGTTGCTTGAGTTGGAGTCTTGAACCATATGAAAAGTGTTGTTCAACCTTGTAGGAACTTCTTGACTCACATGTCGTATTTAAGTGAATCCCAACGCCTTCTGTTTTTGTTCTAAATCATTTGTAGTTAATAAAGAATGCTTGAAATGGCCTACTACACGACGGCGTTTGTAATTATTTTTTTCAGGCTGAATTTGTCCGAATTTTGAACTATACTCTCCTACTACAAGTCTTTTTGAAAAAGTTGATCGAATGTTGACAATTCCATAAGATTGTAGAAAACTAAAGGGCACACATGGGAATTTTAGTTGAGTTCAACAAGTGCACGGTACATTATTGATTCGCAAATTTAAAAGATATCTGGTCAGCAGAATCTTCGTGCATAGTTGTATCGTTAAATACATCCCAAAAGCCCAGTAGAGGAACTTTTCTCTGGCAATTTACATTTGCTCTTAATGCAAACTTACCTGCATGATAATTATTCATTGAGTGATTGTGTGGGGGTGATTAAGTTATAATATTCGATAATTAGTTTAGCTTTCCGTGCTTCGACGTGTCTCTCGAAATAAAATGCATTTGAAGTAACTTACTCTTTCGGAATCTTTAGATAAAGTATTTTCTGCCCATCTGTTGTTTTATATACGTTTCCGCGTATGCATGACTTAATATTGAGGGCCAAGGCCGCGGTTAGAAATTTCGGCCCGCGTGCAACTCTGATTCAATTATATTATCTGAAGGCAGCATTTGGCGGTAACATTATACTTACATTATTAAACTAATAACTAAGTTTAGGAATTTTAACGGGGGCCTCCTAGACCCACAGGCCCCGGGGAAACTGTCTCCCCTGCCCCCCCTCCCCTCTTGGCGGCCTTGGTTGTCATGAAAATACAGTACATATTTCTGGTGTTTTAAACGCCCATTGTATAGTATATGTCATCTATTAATAATTAGTGACAAAATATCTTATGAATGACAATTGCATACAGTAGAACTCGGGTTGGTAAGTACCCCCTCTTGAGGCTAGGCCAATGTCTCAAACTCTAACTTTCGCTTAATCACGCGGTTAATAACTCACAGAGAAACGCCAAACTTACGGCAACAGCCCGGACTATTTTTACCCCTTCCCTTCAAGATCTCTAACTTCTGTGAAAATGTTAGAGATTCTTTCTGGATTTTGTGGAAGATATTGTGATAATTTGTTTTGGGAGATTGACAGATAAAAGATTTGAACACAATGTAGATCCTCATACAGCCAGTGGAATTTGTATGCTTACCAAACAATGGAATATGGCTTCCTTTTTATATAAGTGTACTGCCATTTCAATAATCAGTCATGTAAAGAACAAACAAACATCGGTCACACTGATTCTCACTAATTATGATAAATACGATTGTTCCTTAATGAGAGGTCCATCTGAATGGTTGAGTGACATTTGGGAACAATAGGGTGTTCCCTGTTTACTGTAGGGAGGTGTTCCTTAATGGGAGGTAGGTATGAATGTTAAAGCATAGGAGAAAATAGGGACTTAAAAAAAGTGTCCCCTAGGCAGAGTTGTTCCTTAATCGGAGGTGTTCCCTAATGGAGGTTTCACTGTACATATAAATTGACAAACTTTGTGTATAGAAGTTAGTACAGTCGAAATCGGGTTTTTTTGCCACGGGATTTTTTGCCTTATCGGGTTATTTTGCCTCCTTGCTTCTCCTTGTTTCTTCATAACCTCATAGAACTGTATATTGTTAAATACGGGTTTTTTTGCCTCTTTTTTCAATGCATTTAGGGGGGCAAAAAAATCCAGTTTCGACTGTACGTACTAAACCGCGTACGTACTAACCGAGTGCTACTGTATTAAAAATTAGGACAAATGCATCCTTCATTGGACAGATGCATACTACAAAATTAGGAGAAATGTTTGCTACTGTCGAACAAATACATGCATGCTTTTAACTCCACCACATATTTATTGCGTTTTGTAATCAATGTCTCCCATTCAACACATTCCCATAAAATTTGACAAAAGTAATGCAGACAGTTATAAGTTATGTGATGATGCATGATGTTACTTAGAAATCTATTGCACCTGTTACGAGGAGTAACAAAGATACAGGAAATACACTCGACTAAATTTAATGTGATTAATAAATGAAATTCGTAATTAAAATGGAATTTAACAGCTAGAACAGCATTAGCCGCTTCGTAGTAGACTACAGAAATAATTAGATTGTCCGTATTCGGAAACTCAAAGGGATTTCAATCTGTTCAGAATACGAATGCCCTCGAGACGACCTGGAAAATGGACCGTCACAAGCACCCAATCTTAATCAATAAAATGAGCTGTTGTCCAAATGTCAGTTGTTAAAGCAACTGAAGTTAAGTCACGCATCCTGTCTTTAAGGAGAGTAATATCATCCAAGAAATATTTTCGAAATAAGAGTGCTTATATGAGTGCTTGACGATATCTGATAGTTAGGATCTAATAAATTGAGTAGTTCCATTAAACTTCGACCAGGGACGATTGGAATTTGCCTCATTTCGGGGCAACTCCATCAGTCCAACTTGAGAGGATACGTGTTATCCCAAGTCGAACGTCATTTTAACAAGGGTTAGAGCTATTAGGTTATAAATTTGCAAAGGCTTTGAGAGTGGACTGAGTGGTTGCTATTGCTTAAGTCTTTGATTTCCAGTGGAATACCCGATAATAGGGCGTCGGCGGCACGGCTGCATCCGTTGCTCCGGTCCCAAAGAAATCTGACTCAAAATTAACTAACAAACTACCATAATAATCAATAACTCTAGCTCAACTAAAAAATCATTGATAACTGAATCAACGGTGCATGAAGGGGGGTGCAGGGGCTTTGCCCCCCCCCCCCCCCCCCCGGTTTTGGTTTATCATTTCTACTTGTGCACTCGTTGCTCAGGCGGGTCGCCGGCGCACCAGCGATAGTTGTTTTCATTCCAAATGTGACATAAATTTTAGAAGTAGTTTCATCGTTATATAAAGATGTTAAACATTATATGCACTCAGCGGATGCTGTATATCGTTGGAAATATCTTCACACTAAAGATAGGCTGTTCTTTTCAAAAAGAGCAGAAGCATATTTAACATTATCTTGATGAAAACATGAATAAGATGTATTATCTGAAGCCATTATTCATTTAGTATGTACAGAATGCATAAATGTATAGAATAACAAAATTAAAAAGTTTACGTTTTTAATTAAATAAATTGGACACGAATTAATAATTAGTCTGTGAAAGTCATTCAGCTTAGATACGTACGAAGAATACTAATTTCGTAGTTTAATATAATTAAAGTTATTTTTATCGAATTATAATCTAATTAATAAAATTGGAAATAAATGCGGTCATCAAAAATGTAGGAAAGGAATAGTCGTTCTAAAAGAAACGAATATTCGTTTGTGTATTTCGAAAGAATATCCGAATAATCGCTATATTCGTTGCAGTCTATTATTATGAACTGTCTTTCAATGTCAAACCCTTTTGTAAATCTCCTGGACTTTTCTTCAACAAATGCCAACCTTTGGGCGAAATATGGGATTGGTAGGCGGAGCTTGGACATTCGAGTTTACCACAAATTTTATTCAATGTAAGAGCTTTAAGCTCTTATTAAGAGGATTAATAACAGAATGTGATATAATTATATAATCGCAGGGAAAGACAAGGGCGTTTTTCAGGGAGATGCCATATTATAATACATTAATTACAAATGTATACTTTAAAAAGTGATAATGCTATAAAAGAGGGGAAAAAGTACAACTTTGAAACAACGTCATCTTCGAAATGTTAAAAAATATTGTGATAAAATATATGAAATGTCTGAATCCGAGATAGAAGTGCAAAATCTCTCTAGGTTATATTTCATGAAAATATCAATAATTTCTGAAAACCTTCACTAATTAGGCGAGGTATGATAGGTGTCTAATTGAAATAGACAAAAATAATTTTGGAGATGGCAATATAAATATTAATACAAAATAGCAAAGAAGAAAAACAGGAAAAAGTCAGAAAATTATTTTGCCATTATACGTACTAAATCGCGGCAACTATTTCACGAAAGGATCGAAACAGATCATGATACTACCACTAGATAGTTACAGAATTATGGTCTCCTAGTGGGTATCTGACCTTTAAATGCAAAAAGTTGTTGAAATCGGAAAATTATCCCTCACCTGTTGATAATCAAATAGATAATGCATATACAAAACATGCCGAAAGTGATACAAAGCTTTCAAAAATACAATCAAATATGAAATATATCATATTTATGCTAGCAGTCAGTACAAGATGCATCAGATTTCTATAAATTATATCAACTATCCTTCCAGGAAATACCGTGATGTCCAAAATAATGTGAATCGTTTTATGAAATAAATCCAGATTAATCCAATCAATTTGCAACCACAGTGAAAAATAGTAGATCCAAAATAATTTGCTCAAACACAAAAAATTGAATCGAAGGTTGGGAACTTAAGAGTTCAAAAGATTCCATATTGTTCATTATAATCTATTTATTTAAAAAATAAATAAGTATATAATATTGATTTTTCTAATAATTGATGAGTCGAGAATAATTACTTGGGCCTGAAAATTGTCATAAATTAAGCTAAAATGATAAGCTACAAGTTTAATCATCAAAACATTTGCCCACGATCGGACAATATAAGTTTGGTAACTATATTGACGGATTAATTTGTGTCCAATTAATAACAAATTAATCTAGAGGAAAAGTTAAAATTTGGTTGAATAATATCAGAAAATGCTCTTGGTTAACAGTTATATTTAGTTTGAATAGTTTTAAAGGAAATACCATAGCGAAGTATCAGTATCCATGTAATAAAAAATTCCAGAATTACACCAGTTTAGACAGATTGTTCCTTGAAAGCAATACGTCCAAAAGAAAATGCTGTCGCACGGTAATTTTAGATTTCTTCGTCACATGATGATCATCATCATCAATATAAAGGTCTTAAACCATTTCAGAAAATGTATTTCGGAGGCAACGACCCCTAGAGAGTTGGAATGTTTCGTTTTAGCACACTTCATTTCAGAGATATTCAAGTTTCAGTAGAATATAATAGATTATAAGTCAGCATTTTTATATGCGTGTTGGGTCTTCACCCAACACCAGCCAACCCATTAGATATATATAATTTAAAAATAATAAAAACATATTTTTTGACGATGTCATCGTTGCTGTCAAAGTGCGTTTTCAGTCAAAACGCGTTTCGACTGAAATTTTCAGTCAAAGTGCGTTTACTTTGAAATAATTTATATTATTATTTTGCTTTAATTAAAGCATGTTTAGATAGTTATGTAACATTATTTTAATAGCTTCAGTAGTTATAAGAATATAAGAGCCTTCTCACAACAATTGAGTTTTAATAATAATCTACAGATTAACGTTTATCCATTTTCTCACCATTTTTAATTAAAATAAATTAATAATTATAAGTTATACGTATAATATGATATATATTATAGAATAATTTAATGATATATATATACATTATCTATACTATTAAAACACAAGCCTGGGTGGGTATACAGTAGAGCCTCTGAACAACGGACACCTTGGGACCGGAACCGTTGTCCGTTATTTAGAGGTTGCTTTTCTATTAGACATATGCAAAATAAATAAATCCGTGCCACGAGGGTTGTCCGTTATTTAGAGGTTGTCCGCTATTTGGAGTGTCCGTTATGGGAGGCTCCACTGTACATATATATTTGGGAAAACGGACACTTCGTCCCATGGACACTTCGTCCCCGGACACTTTGTCCCGGACATTTCGTCGCGTGGACATTTCGTCGCCGGACATTTCGTCCCGTGGACATTTCGTCCCGTGGACATTTCTTCGCCGGACATTTCGTCCCGTCGCCGAATATGTCGTTCCCTATCCGTTTCGTTACAGGTTATTTAGTTTCCTGGCAACAGTTCTAGTACATAGGTATTTAATTTTTATTAAACAGCTATTGCTTAAACACTTTATTTTCGCCTGTTATTGTTGTTTCTCCGGATTGAATCCATATACGATAAGTGATATCAATTTACATTATTGGGATACACGTATTATATACATATAGTTATGGAACTTTAATAACCTATATTCCGATGGCTACGCCAAATTTTGAGATAGAAATTCTTAAATCGAGCAAAGGCAAAGAAAAAGCTTGCGTTGAAGGTTATTTATATACTCTCAATAAATCATGTGGTCCACTCCTACATTGGATCTGCGAAAAACGCGCAACATGCAAAGCCCGTCTTGCAACAAAAGAGGGAGTTGTGATAAAACCTAAAAACAATTCTGATATACATATTTCTCATACTCATGGTCCAGATTCTGCGCGAGTTGCATTGATTAAGGGCATTAGTAAAATGAAAGATCGTGCGTTAAATTATGAAGATAGTACAAGGTGCATACTTGTCAGTGGATTAGAATTAATTAATGACTCAAGCATTGCTGTGCTACCTAAATTCGATTCTATAAAACGTACAATACGTCGCCAAAAAGCATGTACTGAGAAGTTCGGTATCTCAACATCAGCTGAAAACATTGTAATTCCTGATAAATTTAAATTGACCTTAAAAGGACAACAGTTTTTATTATACGATTCAGGAATTCACGATACTAACAGGATTTTAGTATTTGGTACTTGTCAAATGCTCTCGCTTTTGTGTGACTCAAGCAATTGGTATGCTGATGGTACATTTAAAGTTGTCCCCAGCCAATTTTTTCAGTTGTACACAATTCATTGTGAGAAAGATGGATACATTATTCCCTGCCTATACACTCTTCTGACAAATAAGCGTGAAACGACATATGATAAACTTTTCAAAAAATTGATAGAAGTCCAACCTGGCTTAAATCCATCATATATTATGGTAGATTTTGAAAAAGTTGCAATTAACACTTTGGAAGAAAATTTCTTACCAGTTATATCTGGTTGTTTTTTTCATTTGTCCCAAAATGTATATCGACAAATCCAGTCTCATGGCTTGACGACACGATATCTCGAAGATGAAGAATTTGCAATCAGGATGAAAATGCTTCCGAGTCTAGCTTTTGTACCTGAGCAGGATGTTATTGACTGTTTTACAATATTAATGGGTGACTTCCCAGAATCAGGTAAAGAAATAGCTGAATATTTTGAACTCAATTATATCGGCAAAAGACTTGCAGATCAAAGCAGACGAGTACCACCATTTCCGATACGAATTTGGAATATGCATACAAGAGTAATATCTAAACTACTTCGAACAAACAATTCGATTGAAGGGTGGCATAACGCATTTAAATCTGGAATTAATTGTTCTCATCCGAGTTTTATTAAGCTCTTAATACATTTACAGCGTGAACAATCACTACAGGAGGCCACTCTAGTTAAATGGGAAGCTGGGGAAATTTCAAAAAAATCCATCATAGCGAGGCAAGAAATGCAAGAATCCTAAACTTGGTCGAAGATTATAACAATAGAGAAATCCTCACATTTTTAAGAGGAATCGCATATAATTTCGAATTCTAATCTTCAATCATTATTCATTCCTTCTTATTCATTCCTATTACCTTCATCAATCTTCTTACTAGCATATTTATACTACCTTCATCAATCTTATATTAATATTTTACAGTACAATCATTAAATTAATACATTACCTTATCATAGTCACTACCGGGACGAAATGTCCACGGGACGAAATGTCCGGCGACGAAATGTCCGGGGACGAAGTGTCCGCCATTCCTCTAAGAGATAAAAATCTGAAAATTTAATGGAACATGGTCACATCAGATTGCCGATATGCTTACTCATTATCGCACGATGACGTAATCACAAAAATTTCACATTGTTAATTTGACTATTTAGGCCTATTAATGCTTTATAATCAATATTAGGAGTATATAAACCACACACCAACCGCGAAGCGGTGGGTGTGGTTGTGTTCTGCCGCGAAGCGACCTAGCAAGCGAAGCGCGCTAGTAAGCTATTAAAACCCCTCCAATACATTATAATATTATTTTTAAATACGTTATATGTTTGATGTTAGTATAGCTAGATTTTTGATAGTAGTACCTTTTGATTGTAATACCGTTGATCTAATTTGTGTGCAATAAAATTTACATATTCAAATAGAAATTTCATTCTCAAAGCAATTCTCAAAGCAGAAAATAATTACGTTCTTAAACCGTTGAAGTGTTGCTCACTTTGTATTGTTACAAGTGCCTTTGATTTTACATGAAGTCAATATTCGGGAATTGTATATAAATGTGAGACTAGATTTCCTATTTATTCAATCATATAATTGACACATTGTCCAAATGTTGTACTAAAATGCAAAGTCATGAATTGCAATTCACTAATCTTGTAAATGCCAACAACATAAACAGAGTTCTCCTATCGCGAGAACAGATCTCGGAGATCGTCAATATCTTCTCTGCGCCATGTCCCAACACGTCTGCAGCAGCTAGACAGCGTTTCTACAGGATACAGAAAAAGTACACCGTTAATCATACCCAATCCTGTCAGATATTGTACCAAAGTAGTTCTGATACTTCTACGCTGCTTCGAGTTCTAGCGAAGGAAGAGCTTTTAGAGGTAATCTCCCGCTTAAACTGTGAAGGTGGGAAGCATCTAGGGAGAGATAGAATGGCTATCGAACTTAAAAAGGGATATTGCGGATACTCGAAGCCGTGTACAAGATTATGTCAACCTCTGTCAAGAATGTCAACTTAAGAAGGCCAAAAAGTCTCTTAAAGGTACCACTGTTAAACCTATTCACAGTCCAGACTTTGCATCGAGAGGTCAAGTTGATTTAATCGATTTCCAGAAAACGGATCAAGCTAACAGACCTTATAATTTTCTTTTGGTGTACCAGATCACCATACCAAGTTTCCGTATGAGTTTAATGAACCTACACAGACAGATAATGAAAGTCCATTTTCTTCACCTTATTCTGCTAACAATTCAGGTATTCATGACTCACCACGAGAGTTGCAGGATTCTCCGGACTCCTATGTGAGGGACATCAGTCAAACGTGTTATAATGCACAACAGTCTGAGCTGGGCGCTGTTAAGTATGACATACCTTTACCTTGTTCTCAGGATACGCTCATAACAGCGAGTATAACCCTTTCCGTTACATTTCATCCATTCTACCAGAAACTCCATATACCAGCCGCTGATCTCTAATACACCACCTATGAGGTTCAAATCAATACCAAACTACATGCATGGGATAATATTGTCTTAAATATACCCGAAGTCGACAGGAGATCGCCTTTCGACCCACCAAATATTCTTGGTGTTATCCTTAATCGTTCACAAGAGGGGTTTTATTGCATCAGTGATCGCATCGGTACAAAGTCAGGAAGAATAAATCGACTTTACATTGGAACGGAATTCGATCTGACACACGGTCACTTTCTTTCGTCAGATGATGTACATGACATAGAAGTCTCATTTAGATCGGCCGTATTTCGGGAATCGTTGAGCAATCGCAGGCAATTTTGTAACTGCACTAGTGGCTGCCGTACCAATCGGGGTAGATACAAAAGTGCTAATATTAAGTATAACTCTAATTGGCATAAGCAGTTAGCATGCCAAAATAAATAGCAAACAAAACCAAGGTAAAAATAGTTGCACACCTTATTCCTTATTTGTATTTCATTCTTTCAGGCATCTATGAAATCTTGAATCTAGTTAGAAATATATTTAGAACACGGTGTAAACTGCGGGAACTTCGGAGGGATATTAATTAAATGGACAGTTCGTTACCTGTCTGTAATTACTAAATCTTACCAATAACCAGGGCCGGATTTACCATTAGGCTAAGTAGGCTATAGCCTTCGGGCCACTACAGGACCACTACCGACCAATGTCGATCATGTTCGGGCCACTTCTGTGGTTCAGCCTTCAGGCCACTCAAGGGTAAATCCTGCCCTGCCAATAACTGTAGTAGATTTCAATTTATTGATAAAAACCACCTAGCTTCTTTGAAATACTAGTAAACATATCATGTCCATGTACCATGTAACGAGGACCACTGCATAAGCCTATAAGGGATAATTATGAAGTCTGTTATTTGCAACAGGTAAGAAGGATTTGTCTAGGGTCTTTGTAAAGTTTTTATAGATTTATTGTTACACCAGCCGGGTGCCCGCGCTTCGCCGCGGTATTCAAATTCACGGGATGTCTTATAATGAGTTTATGATTTGAAATATGACGGATGTGTAATATGACGGATATGACAGAAATTAACAATATTGTAAACAGTTGTATTAATATTACGGGACCATAGGAATGAGACTATTGACAACTCAATGCAAGCTGAAATTATATTGGTTAAATAGCTATAGCAAGTAGGGCTTACAATCCCGAACATATTTTGCAATCCCGGGATTTCGGGATTGAGGATTTTTTCTAATCCCGGGATTCCGGGATTCCGGGATTGACATTTTTCTAATCCCGGGATTTCGGGATTAGGTAAAGAATACCCAATAGTCTTGAATCCACGGGGTTTTATAATGTTATTATTTAGAGATTCGTAATTATGTTGAGCTATATTTTCCAATATCAGTTGTAAAACAAGCATTAATCAGATTCTAACAACAATTATCTGAAACGAAATAGATATGTGATTATTTGTTATTATTCTAATTAGGCAGAGAATATCTAAACTCTTGTCGCTGAGTGAACTTCAATATTTTGTTACAAGCTTTACATTGAGCCACCTTACCACATACAGATTTCAGGAAATGTTTCCATATTTCTGAACCTGCAAAATTTTGAAATTTAGTACTTTCAGCCATAAACACATATAATGTAGAATTTGTAGAAAATTTCTTAGTTATAGAAATCTATAATACTATTGGGTATGATATAAATGGAATCTTCAAGTATTGTTAGCTAAATTATAAATTTCTAACAACTATGACCACAAAGATTATCATCGAACAATGAGTCCAAAATATGTTGATAAAAAATTATGACTAAACTATATCGTTTGTCTAGACTATAGGAAACCTTCTTTGAAATCATACAAGCAAACCTGTCCCATTCTTTGAATAAAAAATTTATGCTATTGCAATTAAGTTCGGAATCCCGGGATTGAGAAAAAATCCCGGGATTGGAAATAGGGATCGGGATTAAGAAAACAAATCCCGGGATTTAATCCCGGAGGTAAAATTGACCGGGATTTCGGGATTCGGGATCCCGGGATTGTAAGCCCTAATAGCAAGGGATATTCAATTGTTGTTTTCTTTCATACACAATTGACCCATTGAATTATAGACCAATAAAACTCGAGTCAGAATAATGTGAGAACTCTGCAATCTGATAGGTCAAAGTCGGTACCCTCGCAAAGTGTGAAAAATATGCATGTGGTAAATTGCAAATTATGCATTATATTGACTTTAAAATATCATATTTGGATTCCTCATACACTAAAACCTAGATTGCAAGTTTGAAATGTTTTTCTAGCAGCACTGTGAACTTTTGATAATTCCCATTGAAATGTATGAGAAGGTGCCAAAAAATCACATATTTTGAGTTAACTTCGCGAGGAATGTAAATATCTCTTAAAAATTCATTATTCAGGGTGGTGGGGTAGCCTCTAAGTGACATACAATATTTGGTTCAGATCTGTTGAGAATTCCAGAGATGTGAGGACAAACACACACACGCACATACATACATACACACAAACAACTTTATATATATAGATATAAGTAACATATTTTGGAAAATGGCAACGCTTTTGAAATTAGTAATTTACAGTCAAATAATATAGATTGTGAGGTGTAAAAGGCTAAAAGCATGTAGTAATTATAGACTTACTATATAGTAAAGTTCCCGACTTGCTGTTAATTAATTAGAATTATATGTATTCAAAACTACAAATCAATTAATTAAATGTGCAAATCAAATACTGGTACAATACTATAGTTGTACTCAAATACTTACTGTTTGATGCCGAGAAAATCCACATAATTAACTGCGAAGAATAATAAGATCAAAACTATCAAACAAATATTAGTATAGGATGGTTATAAACAAAACACTGCCATTAGAAAAGGGTATTATGCATACATCCTGTTTGAAGGTAACCTTGACAATATAAATGTATATTTCGTTGACTAAGTTGGGTTCTTAGAAAATAGTGAATCAAGATATACTACGGTACAACAAACATATTATGTATTTTAATATTTTAGAATAACATTATAATGTATTGGAGGGGATTTATAACTTACCGTATATCATTATAATTATTAATTTATTTTAATTAAAAATGGTGAGAAAATGGATAAACGTTAATCTGTAGATTATTATTAAAACTCAATTGTTGTGAGAAGGCTCTTATATTCTTATAACTACTGAAGCTATTAAAATAATGTTACATAACTATCTAAACATGCTTTAATTAAAGCAAAATAATAATATAAATTATTTCAAAGTAAACGTACTTTGACTGAAAATTTCAGTCAGAACGCGTTTTGACTTAAAACGCACTTTGACTGCAACACCATTATCATCACCTCAAGGTCTCAAGACCCATTTGTAGAGGTGTTACATTGCATAATGATCAATTGATAAATTGATAGTTTGTTTCTACATTGCATAATCTCTGACTCTGATATTAATGCTATTCAGCAAATTAGTATAAATAATATAACACTAATTAAAATGTAAACTTAAATTTATTAAGTTTAATAAAACTAATTAGGCTACCATATTTCAATTCTGCACACTCAATAACTCCTAATAAACAAATTGAAAGCAGCTATATAATTCAAATAAAGACTGAATTAATTTTGATTAATTCCGCCAGTATATTTATAGTGCAAAATAATTTTTGGAGAAGGAAATATACTCACATAAATCTGTCATTGTTATGAAATATATAATATTAGTTTTCAATTAGAAAATAGAAGCCTACTCGATCTCACAAGTTGAATCAATAAATTTATTAAAAGTTAAAACAATAGAATTAGATTTAATACTTAAAATTGAACTGAAGTGGAGTAAACAAAGTAAATTAACAACTCAATTATGTCACAAGCGAAGCAAAATATGAAAATTTGGATTCGCCCATCAGGCGCAGATTTATATTCTGAATCCAATGGTCAAATAAAAAATGGGGTTTAGTATAAAGTTATTTGAGATATGGCCCAGACAAATTTTAGAAGGTATAAAATGTGTCTCAAATTTTTATTTAAAATTTTGGCCACGAGATGTACATTAATGAACTACCAGATACCTATCCTGAAATTTCAGACATTTGGCACTTACAGTCCAGGCTAGAGAGGCGACACGTAGACGGTCCTAGAGAGTCAACAGGGTTTGGTATAAAATATGGTCGAAATGAAAAAAAAAAAAGTTTCTGAAATTGTAAAAATTAACTTGCAAAATTAAAATAATTATGAATCTTCTTTGATATGAGTTATTTAAGAACAATTTAGATAAGTGAATGCGTGACTAGTAAATTATGAACTCATATATTTAAAATTAATACAAATAATCAAACTAATCAAAAAAATGATTAATTTATTGAACCAAAATGCTTTCACTTATCCTCTAGTTTGAACTTAAAATATAAGGAAGCTTAATTGATTTGATTTAACGAGCCCTACAGTCTCAGTTGTTTCGTTGTATTCATGAAAACAAGTTTTGATATTATCTACTTGCGCGCTTCTAACATATATTCTAACTTGTATAATACGCGTATTATAAATAAGAAAAAATAATTTTACATCCAAGATGTAAAACTATGGTATGAGGAGAAGAATCGAAATTTAGGTACTATAGTCAAGTTGAAAGACAGGATTTATTCATCGAAAATATCGGCACGGCTGGACAAAGGGCGAAATCTTGGGACGGTTTGCAGGTATTATATAAAAAGTGTACCTGTGTCCTTCCTATGCCATGCCGGATTTTGGTACACGAGAGACAATAGGCGGATCACCAATAGTGGTCAGCTTAATATTTCTCATCATTGAGGTTGTAAATCAGTGCCATTGCCAAATCGAAAATATATAATTAATACGGTAAGCAAAAAGAAAATAGGTTAACAGATGGACAAATAAACAAATTAAATACTTTGGTTGGGTGATGCAATGTAGCGTGGTGTAAAGGAAGCCGCCCATCTCCATCCTTTTGATTGACATCGCAATTGAAGTTTAATAACGCTTTGGCAATACGCAAATGTCCTAACTGACAAGCCCAATGTAGAGGAGATTTCCCATCAATATCAAGCAAATTTAAATTTGATCCAAAATGAGTAAGAATATCAAATGAACCGTACGAGTTTACAAAAATAGAATACATTAATGGTGATCTACCAAAATCATCTAAAATGTCAATATCGTAAGATCGATTCATTAGCAATTGCTTGAGGTAAGAAATATCATCCGATATAACTGCATCATGAAGTGGAGAATTGATATTTTGAAGAGAAAATAGATTAGTCAGAGATTTAGTTGAAGCATCGATCCCAGGGAATGACATGGTTTACTAAAATAAATTGCATGAGCCAGTAAATAGGAAAACTAAGGAATTTTGAATACGGAAGCTAAGGTAATCGATTATAAATGCACCATATATTACAATTAACATGGACTTCAAATTTTAGATAATTGTAATAAATTCAGCTCGAGATCCGGACCTCTCAGATACATACGGGCACATCGCTCAACCGGGCACCATTATTCGTCTGTTTTATGAGATTACTACTACCATGAGATTCTTACTACTTTGAATACAAGTACCATGGATGACAAATTGATATGAGATTCTTACTACCACTGTTATTCTTTCTCACCTGTTTTCTCAAGATCTATTCTCAATATAATTGAGTGTTAACCACATGAATAACCAATTTATAAAGGAATAGCAAGAATTTAATTGTGATATTGTAATGGAATAATTCCATTTGCTTATAGAATTATTATTATTTAGTGTACTAACTAATTTCTAAAAAGGATTACAAAAGAGTTTTGATTGCAAATATATACATTACTAAGACTGTAAATCGTAAAAAAAAGTTAACGACCATTTATGAGATCAGTTACAGGCTGAAAATGGTGATCCAAATTTGCTAACTACAGTCAACTCCGCTTAATAGAGCCACGTCGGGACCAGGTTGTTTTGACCCAATTAAGCGGAGAAACCGATTAACCGAAAATATTGTAAGGCAAACTTTAATTCTGTCCTATAAATCCTGTGAAATTTTGACCCGAATAAGTGAAGAAACCGATTAATCGGTGGCTCTAATAAGCGGAGTTGACTGTATATTGCTTGGTTGGTGTTTTCTCCACGTTTTCATTATATTGAAATTATAATTAGCAGAATCATCCACTAATTGTATATCTGTTACCAAAATCTGATTAGAATCCATTTGAGAATTCAGAAGATATTATGTTGGTGAGTGTCCACTAACTTGACTTCCAAGTAACGCAAATAAATTCAGCTCCTTGTATTCCAATGAATCTGTATTTCTTTATATAGTACAGTAGATGTTGTATATAAGAACGCCGGTTATAAGAACATTAACCGTTCTTCAGCTACGGTTGTGATTCGATTTCTCGACATGGTTAACCGATTAACCGCCCATGGTACTCAATACAACTAATCCTCTAGAAAATCCAGATTATAATACTGAATAAGACTATGCGTTAAAAAGTATTACCCAAAATAGTACATTAATTGATGCATTTCATAATTTGGGTAAGTTAAAAAGAAAAATATTATTTGGTGATGCCGTGATGGGAAATGGATTTATGATATCATTTTCTAACACAATTCAGATAATTTTAATTATTTATACAATTATTTTTAAGAATACTGCTGATTTTGAACAGACCGGAAAACTGGTTACCGAATTCTGTAACCACTAACCGATATTAGCAACGGCTAACCGAATTCAGCCTTGATATGCAGTTCCCGACGATGTTCTTATAACCGGCATCTACTGTTGTGTATTTTTCCGAATATAGCAGATATTGCTATTAAAAAAAGTTCCCATGTGGTTCAATAGCAGGGGTTATTTTAAGGATTTTTATAACTTCACATCTCCGAAAATGTACGAGTATATTACGTCACCGAGCGATCACGTCCGCCAATTCTTCCTTTTACTACCCAGGTAACTTTGTAGGGATCGCGTTAATGATGTATTATTGTATAAAATAGCAACATGTTCAGCTATATACTTGAGGAATCTAAAATGATCTCTTAATGATTCTATCTGAAATGATAGTATCTAAAGTTGAGTCAGATTTACTATGTTCGACACATTTTTTATACTTCACATTTTGCAATTTTATTACTACATATAATCATTTATAACTTCACATTTCTCCGAGCATCGGAGCTTAAAATAACCCCTGTTCAATAGGCTCAGGGCGAGTGGAATAAACATTGCCAATTATTGCTGGATTTAAAAATCGAGTAGGTTGCAATTTGATATTTGTCACTATAGTTACTGGAAAATTACCTAAATATATTTTGGATAGATAATATTATTGTAAGAAATTAACTCATTTTTTAGCCTATCTAAGTAGTTGCAAACGAACAAATATATACAAAATACACATAACAAACGATTTAAAATTAAATTGATACTGTACAATAACAATAAATATTGTAGCAATAATTATAATAGCAAATTGAGATAATGTAATGGAATTTATTCCATTACAATATCACAATTAAATGCTTGCTATTCCTTTATAAATTGGTTATTCATGTGGTTAACACTCAATTATATTGAGAATAGATCTTGAGAAAACAGGTGAGAAAGAATAACAAAGGTAGTAAGAATCTCATGGTAGCAAGAATCTAATAGCCATTTGTCATACATGGTCCTTGTATTCAAAGTAGTAAGAATCTCATGGTAGTAGAAATCTCATACAACAGTTCTAAAGACAAGCTAAATGTGTATTCATTTGAATGATAAAATAATATAACAAATACACATTAAATACTCCGCAACCCATTAAACAAATATTTTTTTGAATTTTAAAAAAATCAAGAAAATATAGATAATACACTTTGTATTTGGACATGTACAAGTCATTTTATTTCTGAGATCCGAGAAAATTCCAAGTTCGGGCACCGTCCAGACGACTATGATTGTACAGTCAACTCCAAAAAATCGTAAATATAGGTATATTGCAATGGAAATATCAATAATAAGTCTCAGGCAGGTATTTTAAGGAGTACAATAGATTTTAGTGCGAATTAACAAGGTTTGTACAATTTTGGTTCGTATTATCGAGATTCTCGTCTATAGATGCCCATAGAAAATACATTACTTCACTAATTCGAACGAATTCACTAATCCGAACACAAATTTTCTGAATCGGAACACCTGTGTTCGGATTAGCGAGGGTGTACTGCAGTATGTACATCAAAATCTACTGTATATTATTAAATCTCGATTGTTGTCTGTTGTGTGTGTTTGTTTGTTTGTCCGGATTGTATGAAAGAAGGGGCGGCCTTAGGGGGAGGCGAGGTGGGCGACCGCCAGGGGCGCCACTCCTTGGGGGGCGCCAAAGGTCTTTTTCTCGGCGCCATAAGCGCAGAGCCTGAATTTTCTAGGGGCGCTTAAGCCCCACCTTGTTTGGATGCGATCTCATATAGTTAATACAAAATACATACGTGACACGTAAAGAAGTCACATTGAAGCCCCTTTGCAACACATGTTGGGAAAGTAGAATCAACAGTGTAAAAGCCGTCAGGTATCAATTGTCTGAATTGTATGATGCACTAATGGAATTGGCGGAGTCACCCAATGCCGACACTGCGAAATCGTCATGAAGCAAAAAGTCTATCGAGCTATATCACAGAATTCAAGTTTCTGGTGTCAATAGTAATTTGGCACGATATCCTTCTCCAGGTGAATATTGTGAGTAAATCTATGCAAAGCCAATTTATGGATATCTCTACAGTCACTTATCTCTGAAGAGCTGTGTTAAATTTATTATAAGATACCAGGAAACAGGATACCAAGATGCTCTCTGTGCAGCGAGAGAATTGGCGGACACCCTAGAAGTTGATCCCATCTTTAAGGAAATTCGTCCTCGTCGTAGGAAAAAAGCTTTTGATTATGAAAGCAATGATAATGTATCAGAGACTTCTGAGGAAAAATACAAAAGAGAATTCTTTGATTCACATGTTAATACAACTCTAATTTCACTTGAAGAAAGGTTTGTACAACTTCAGAACCACAAAAACACTTGGGGATTCCTTTACAACTTCGGGATTCTACCAGAGAAGGAAACTCTCTTGAAACACTATGAACTTGCACCGAGCAGTAACTGACAGCGATGGGGTACATTCTGATTTCAATGGACATGAACTTTACGTTGAACTGGAAAATATACGTCATATTCTGCCTTCAGAAAAGCATACTACACAAGAAGTTCTCCAATTTATACTTGAGACAAAGTTGAACAACATCTTTCCAAATTTGTGGGTAGCACTAAGAATACTTCTAACACTACCTGTAACCGTCGCTAGTGGGGAACGTAGATTTTCAAAGCTTAAGCTCATAATACTTATCTCCGTTCAACAATGTCAGATGATAGATTATCATCACTGGCGATTTTATCAATTGAAAACTCTATTAGTCAATCGCTTGATTTCTCTAGCACAAGATTAGAATTCTCCAAGACAAAAGTAGAAAATAAAATTTTTGACGATTTATCTACCAGACAAGCATACGTTGCGATGTTTGAAGGCAATTATATAATTTATATTTATTGAATTTACTAGCTTTCAAATTATATTTTTGATAGATTATGGCAACTAGGGCTCTGTTGCAGGGCGCGCGAAATGTTGACCTCGCCCGGGGCGCCAATTTGGCTAAGGCCGGCCCTGCATGAAAGTGATTGGGGGAATAGAAACCGCATTTATAATTGAGATAAAAACTAACTTTCAAACGTTATAAAAGGTAAACAAATGTTACAATTTGTAAACAAGTATGCTAAATTCGAAATTCGAATTAAAAAATTTATTATATGAATATTTATTGTTGATGTTAACAAAAATAGTTTAACAAATTCATGAAATTCAAATTCAACCTAGAAGTTAGCTTTTAACGGGTATTACAGCTATACAGGTACAGGGTTTCATCCAAGCGTATGCAGCGCGCCCCGAGGCGCGTGAATTTGGAAGGAAACATTTCTAAGCGCGAGAAAATCGATAGATGCTTCCATAGACGTAATACAAAATGAGTAATTTAGGCGCGTGTGAGCAAGCTCAAACTAAATCTAGGCGCGCGGGAAATTATGTCTGGATGAAAGCCTGTACAGGTATGCAGTGATGTTTTGGGGGGGGGGGGGGGGGATAATTGGGGGGGCCCTGCCCCCCACTTATTTCGCTAGGGGCGCGCGCTTATATCCCAGGGGGGACGCTCCTTCCTATCAGTTATTTATAGAATGTAACATCAAGTTAATTTTTTTTGTCGCCATTTTAACTTACCCTCATTTAATATCTTTATAGTTCTCTATAGAACTATTATAAAAGACTTACGATTATTTTTTGAAAATTTCTAAATTTCCTATCATCCTATAATAATATATTTGTGAAATTTCAGCAGTGTTGACAGATCATGAACAAAGTTCCTAGATTTTGGCTTTGGCATGAACCTATGGCATGTACATGGCCCCCCACTTCATTATTAGGTTTCCGTTTTATCCTATGTTTTCTAAGAAAATGCTAAATTTGAAAAGGGAGCGCCCCCCCACTTCTTTTTTTGGCAAAACACCACTGCAGGTATGCTGAACACGAATTTCGCATTTATAAATTTCCAATGGGAATATTCAAATGCAAACTTATTGCTCTCCTGTTGCTTATCGATATTAAAAATCGTTTGAATGCATTTCTCTACCATTTCACTCAACTCTCCCACGTCTCTCAGAGAACATTGGTTTAGAAAATGATTATATTTCCAACCTTAGAAATTTAAGTCGAATTTAATCACCAACTCTTCATATGGATGAGATTTATTTGAAATGTGAATATACATACAAAGTCGAAAAATCATCGAATAATCCTACAAAGTTTCCAATCAACTTGTTATAGGTGGTAACCCATAGGCAACTAATCTATATATTAAAAGCGTAATTGTTGTCTGTGTGTGTGTCCAGAATTAATTGGAAATACGACTAGTCCTATAAAGCTGAAAATTTGTATACAGGGGTAATTTTGTACTGCGAAAAAATTTACCCTCTATTGGTGTTTAAAGTGAAATATTCACATTTAAAGGTGACAAAATATGTTAGTGAATTAAATTCGAGGGTTTGTTAGTATGGATTAGCTATACTTCATTCAATTTGTATGAATAGACTGCATAATAGAAAGATTTTCTGAGGCTGCAATTTGATTGATTGAAAATAAATTCATCTAACCAATCATTTATGCCTGTTTTACATTGCATGTTTTTCTTTAGTGCTATTTGGAATCGAGCTATCCTTAAGGAGCACCAAGTCACCTTTAATAACTTTGAGTTAATATTCAAACATTTTCAATGTAATTCCCGTATAAAATTTTGTCTCCAATTATCGGCAGATCCACATTACCTTGGACAATGGACATTGAAAGTTTTTGTGGTTATATGCCTAATTGCCTATCATAAGGTGATCAGGAAACTGAAACTATGCAAAAGTGTGAAGGTGAAGCTAGTGTACATACTTTCCTTTCATATAGGAAAATCCAGACTAATTGTTTCCATTGGCTAGTCTCTGACTCAGTAGGTTGATTGCCGTCCTAGAATCCCGGTCTCACCTATATCGAAAAGGAATATAGAAACTGTGCAACCTGGGCGAGTCTAGACTACAAATATTTGAGGCTACCCTTATCGTTGCAACTCCTTAATTGAATTTAGCTTTGAACAGAATCAATCTTTCAACTGCTTCACTTGTAGGCTTGACTGCTTTCAAAAAATGTTGTGGCGCAGAAATTTAGAATGCAAAATTTCAAAATTCCACTGCCGGGAAGTCCAAAAAAGAGTGCAGGTTCTTCATGTTACGCATTATGCTCGAAACTCAAGGAATACGGTGTAGTCAACAAGTTAGCATGTGTCTTCGGTATGTCCACTGTAAAATTCAGCAAGCGGAAATTTCTTTGGATTCTACAGTAGGAAAAACTGATGCAGAATCGCTACTCGATATTCTAAAGAGACAGTGTTGCAAGCAATGTTCCCCCGGAAATCATACATCCCTTGTTCTCTATATGGTTCTCCCTGATCGAATCTGAACGCTCCTTCAGTATGCTGCCTAGACTGCTTACCTCCTTACGTACGAAACAAGAACAGGAGAAAATGAGCAATCTCACGTTGGTTCACGGTCATTGGGAAATCGCGAGGACCGTAGACCAACTGCCGGTTCTGAAGAGGGTGTTCGTAAATAATACTCAAGTCAAAAGTAGTATGATAAACTAATGGCATAGATAGTGCCCAGAGATGCAGCGGTCCGGAAATTTCATGGACCGGACCGTCACGATTTATTTCTGGACGGTCCGGACCGTATGATAAAAATATTGGATCGGTCTGGACCGGTCTAGACCGTTATATCCCTTATTTGGACAGTTACAGACCGCATAGTAGAGTGGCTAATTATATCCACTTGTATTTATAAGATACTTATTACTCATGTGCTTGTAAACAATAGGAAATAACGGATTGGAGCCTGATCGTTTGTCCAATCTAGGATGAGTCCAGACCTATGAACGGTCTAGACAGATGAACCGGTCCAGACCGATGAACCGGTCCAGACCGTTATATCGTTAATTTGGACCGGTCCAGACCGCACTTGAAAATAAGCGGACCGGACCGACCTGAGACCGGTACGGTCCCGGTCTGGACCGCAGTCCGGCCCAGACCGCTGCATCTCTGAATTAGTGCCTTTTTCACAGGACATATAGTGTCAATTGTTGTGTCATGTATTCTTTGATATAATCACCGTCCGTAAATTATGAGTCTTTTTGCTATAAGAGTACTAATGGCGAAGCTAGCAAGAGTGATATAGTACATATATTCATCTGCTCTGTAGTCAGCTTTACTAGACCCAACTATTGTCTAGCTCAGCGATTCCCAACCTTTTCAACCGTGGACCACTATAGACATTATGTGGACCCCCTCCCATTGACCATAATACATCCTGTGGACCCCAGGTTGGGAACCACTGGTCTAGCTAATGACATTCGAAGTGTTGATATTTTGTTTAAGCGCATATGACCTGTAAATTTTTGAGCATGTTAAGTCTCGTAAATTCTATTCTTTGTCTATGAAAATATTTCGTTAGAAATCAAACATAATGGAATAGAATTGAATGAAAAAAGAAGTATAGTTCTGTCCATTTTTGGTTAAATACCAAATTTTCAGAGTCAAGTTTTAATTTATTGCTATAAAGAGGACGTTTTAGTAAAGTGGTACAATTTTTATCAATTATTTATCGATAAGAATGCCACAGTGGCTTAAAACTGCAGTTTATAGGAAATAGGCATTTGGGTTGCAGGTATCCAAAAGCGAAGTATTATTGACATATAGGTTATTAATAACTGGGAATTGAATGGCATCATCAAAAAGATCTACCCAGTCTCTTAAGTTTAGTTCTAGGTGATATATTGTAAATCAATGAAATACAAAAATTTTGGATGTTAACAATCTTTTAATATTTACCCATGATTATTGTTCAAATATTTAGAACATGGTGAAGATTTCAGAAAAGTCCAATTCCCAATGAATAAAAGGATTTATACACTCATGTAAAGGTGGTATATGTTTACTGAATGTAATGATGATGTGTATTAGAACCAGTGTATTATACAGCCATTTGTAAATCCGCTCCTAATCCTGGTCTAATCCAATTTTCATACGCCTAAATCACAAATTAATGTAACGGTATAGGAGAGGATTCCAAATTTTTGCGCTCCTAAATTCAAATTCCCAAAATCATGCTCCAAAAGGAGCGTCTCGCGCTCCTGGATAATTCCTTGATTAGAACACATAGAATACTTAGATCAATTTTTCTAGCATAGCAGTCTCTGGTGCATCACACTAAATCGCCTCCGAATTGTACAAAATTAACCTCAGGTAAGCGGGAAAAAAAATTTCATCAAACAACATCGCGAAATTTTGACAGGTTATAGATTAATGATGTAAGAATTAATTATGGAAATCTTAGCTCCCGAAACAGTGCGGAACTTTGAATATTTAGCGAATTCCATTGTCACTTTGTTGCTATGAATATTTAAAAACTAATTATTCGCTACTATTAAGTAGTATATCTTATTGGTCACGCAAATATATGGCAAATATTGTATAATAAGAACAACTGAGCACAGTGGTCTAAAATGGAAAATCAGGAGAAATCGCTATAAAAGCCATTCTAAACCTTTTTTAGTCATTCTAAACCTATTATTGTTGAATAGTAAATCAACCACGAGAAATCCACCATTACCTAAAAAACAGTGTATGACTTCAATTTTTCGAGTTATGACGTAATCACTTTATATATTATTAATATTAATTTCTAAAATTTGGTTGAGTTAATTTTTAATGCTGCCAAGTTATAGAGATATACATAGTATTGTATTTATATGCAACTATAAAGATATTACATTGATTATTCTCTAATTAACCTCAAGAATAGCTCATCATTCGTTAGATGAGAGATTTTTTGTTTATGTTTAAGTTCTATGTTCTTACTCAGTAAGAATGAAACATAATTACTCTGACAGAGGAGACGCTCGTCTTGAATAGAACATTGTGCCATGAACTTACGAGTCGAGGAACTAAGGTTTTCAGAATCATTCTCTTTCAAAAAGGTGTACACTTTGTCATTGTCCATGAGTCTTGTAATTTATATTCATAATGTAACATTTATAAACCAACAATAAAATTAAATCTTGCCAAATATATGTGAAATTTTAGGCGATTGGGCTTACTCTTAGCCTATGTTTAAGATTGTTTGCGGGTACCTGCGGGTATAAATATATTTTTAATTACTAGAATAGATATATAACTAATAATTTATGTTGGTATTACGCTTCTCAATTCACTTCAATTTGAGATTTTGCTCTCAGATTACCAGAAAATTAGTTAAATTAATACAACTGATTGGAAAATTTGAACAGCTCATAATAGGTTTAATAAGCAAATAAATCTGCAAGAAATTATTAATATCGAATAAAGGAGAAAAATGCATTCTAAATATGTTCACACTTTGCATTCACTATTTATAAAAAGTAACCTGGAGATTGGAATAGTCAATGGTATTTTGATAAACGTAATTTTACACTGTAGCTCAACATCATAGTCATGACTTCAGTCGAGTGTTATCGGAATGTAACCACACTCAATTTTAAAAATCAATGCATTTTTCTAAGTTTACAACTATGCATAATTTTATGAAGCTAAAAATACCCAAAATATGTATTGTCAAAATTTAGAATTTTTCTCCTGGTTTGACCACTGTGCTGAGCACTTAAGGACAATTTCATCATCAGCGCAACGCGGAATGAACTCATTAGGATTTTTGAAAATTGGAGTAAGATTTCAATTTTAATAATCTTAAACAATTTGGACATAAGAGCTTTTACCCCCTATCTATACTATTAAAACACAAGGCATATATAAATATATATATCTGTATCAGGGTTGCCAAACCAATCCAATCCAATCAACAATCCAGGCCAATCGAGCCAAATTTGGACAATCGGCAATCCAAATTTCGACAATCGATTATTCGGATGACAATCCAATCGCAATCGACAATCCAAAATATCCAAGATTTTTTTGGATTGTTTCTCCGATTTTTTTCGATCGTTTACTTCTCAGTATTATATCAAAAAGAGTTATGTTTCATAATATGTTCAAACTTAAAACATATATTATTGGGTTAAATTGACGAGCAATTGAGCATTTTAAATTTGGGCATTATTTAGAAATTAAAAACAAACAATCGAAGAAATCGATGAAAATTCATCGATTGCAATCCAATCGATAAAAATCGAAGCAATCCAATCTACAATCCAATCGATGAAAAATGCAGCAATCCAACCGATAATCCAATCGATGAAAAATGCACCAATCGGCAATCGAAAATCTTCTCGATTAGCAACCCTGATCTGATGTACTATGTGTGTATATATTTGTTTGTATGTTGCGTGTTGAATGAAGAAACTGGACGGTTTCCAAATGTGATTTTTGGCAAATAGGGGTAACTTTTAGCACCCGCCAACAAGTTGAGGTTTCCACTCAAAATTTATCACACCTCAACAAGTTATGACGTCATTATCACATTTAGAGAACCCTGAAAATCCACTTAATCGCCATAATTCGCGCCCTCTAAGAGATAAATATCTGAAAAATTTCAAGAATATGCACATTAATAATACGGACACGTTGGTCACAACAGATAACCAATATGATTACTCATTATCGCATGATGACGTAGTCACTAAATTTCACATTGTTAAATTCGATTATTTACGCTTTATAATCAATGTTAGAAGTATATAAACCACACACCCACCGCGAAGCGATTTGTGTGTGGTTGTGTTCTACGGCGAAGCGCGCTAGTAATTATTAAGCCTTGAATTTTAATTTGTCGTTGTTTTAGAGAAATTAAATACATGATGTGCAATGGGGACAAAGAATGGGTAGATAAATTACAGCCAGCAGTACTAGCAACCAATACGCAGACTACCGATCCACAGGCTACACACCATTTTATCTCATGTTCGGTAGAGATTTCGATTCCTCTAAGCTACTAAATCTTATCACCTCTCCAAATAACCCCGGCTTCAAATCACCAACCATTATTGAAACAGAGTTAGCCCAACCGAATATATATATATATATTACTCCAATGGACATTGATGAAATTAGTGTATTGATACGTCGATTTTACTATGTTTCACTTTGCTATTGTAATTCTAATAAAAAAGATTTTTTAGAATTCCTTTCATATTTTAAAAGTGTTTAGATATGTATTTATTGTTGTTTCCGACATAACATCTTACGAAACATAAATGAGTCAGTGATACTATCATGTGATTAGGGCTTACAATCCCGGACATATTTTGCAATCCCGGGATTTCGGGATTGAGGATTTTTTCTAATCCCGGAATACCGGGATTCCGGGATTGACATTTTTCTAATCCCGGGATCCCGGGATTTCGGGATTAGGTAAAGAATACCCAATAGTCTTGAATCCACGGGGTTTTATAATGTTATTATTTAGAGATTCGTAATTATGTTGAGCTATATTTTCCAATATCAGTTGTAAAACAAGCATTAGCCAGATTCTAACTAACAATTATCTGAAACGAAATAGATATGTGATTATTTGTTATTATTCTAATTAGGCAGAGAATATCTAAACTCTTGTCGCTGAGTGAACTTCAATATTTTGTTACAAGCTTTACATTGAGCCACCTTACCACATACAGATTTCAGGAAATGTTTCCATATTTCTGAACCTGCAAAATTTTGAAATTTAGTACTTTCAGCCATAAACACATATAATGTAGAATTTGTAGAAAATTTCTTAGTTATAGAAATCTATAATACTATTGGGTATAATATAAATGGAATCTTCAAGTAATTGTTAGCTAAATTATATATTTCTAACAACTATGACCACAAAGATTATCATTGAACAATGAGTCCAAAATATGTTGATAAAAAATTATGACTAATCTATATTGTTTGTCTAGACTCATGGAAACCTTCTTTGAAATCATACAAGCAAACCTGTCCCATTCTTTGATTAAAAAATTTATGCTATTGCAATTAAGTTCGGAATCCCGGGATTGAGAAAAAATCCCGGGATTGGTAATCGGGATCGGGATTAAGAAAACAAATCCCGGGAGTAAAATTGACCGGGATCCCGGGATTGTAAGCCCTGCATGTGATGTATAAAAATAGTAACCTTAGGTATTTAAATGTGTTATTGTTATTGCGAAAGTTCTGGTTCAATTACGCAATTTCCGAACTTCTTATTGTGCAATTCATTGAGTGACTGCTTTAGGTCAGAATTTGAAGAAGATCAGGTTATTGTACACAATATCAAGAAAGCAAAGAGACTCCCAGGAACAAAATAAGCAAATAAATACTTAGGCCCATATTCAGTAGAAAAAGGAACACCAAGCCACCTCTTAGCACGATAAGATCCAAACAGAAAAAAGTTAACAAAATTACAGTGGCGTCGTGCTTGAATACATTCTGGGGGGGCACAGAGTGTCGTAGTTAGATCCGGGATCAATGTTTTTCGGGAAAAGCCTCTAAAAAGGTGGGGGGGGGACAGGAAATTTGGGGGGGGGGGCCGGGCCCCCCGGCCCATAGAGCACGACGTCACTGCAAAATTACCTCTCCATCTCTCTCGAAAATATTACTCCGCAAACAACCGGTAAGTTAACTTTGGTTGATTGTTTACCCTCTTACTAATTTCTCATTCCTATTACATTTTAGGTTACAACAACGAAGAATCAAACACCCGAAATCACATCAACCGGATTTTCTAATCGCATGTAATTGGTAAGTATTTTCGATTGTTTACTGCTATATTAAAAATGTGTTATTAACAAGCACGGTTATGAATGGGTTGTAAATAAATCATTTTACATTTCAAATCAATTCAAATAATTAGCCACTCAAAATTATCTTAAATCAAATCAAATATTTGAAATATTTGATTTGATTTACAACACTGGTCATGATATTTCTACATACTATTCGAACTAGATCAATCCTAATATTTTAAAACACACTTTATTTTGAATTCATTTAGAACCATTTGAAGAGACCCTGACTTTAGGAGCAACTGAAGAAATCTATGAAATCCCTGAACAACGAGGAACAGAAGAAAGTACTGATGCTACATTAAAAAGTATTAATAGCCCTTAACAACCGTACCTATCTAACCCCACTACATAAAACGCTCGCCATCAAAGCTGATTCACTAACATCACTAAATCACTATATGATACCATCCATCGACTGGACTTGATTTTACGACCAAAGAAACAGTCGCCATCGATACCGAAAATTGGTACAACGAGTATCGCAATAGCCATCCCTGTAACGATCCAATACAAATTAGAAAAGACAAAGATTATCCACTCGCAGTTCTGTTACCTGTTGTGATTCAGTTAATAACACATAGCATCAAGTAGATTAAATAATTACCAACGAGACCTATCCATCATCATCTAACCTTCTGTATACCATCACACAGTTTTCATCTCAACCAATAGCATATCCTATGTGGGGGGAGAGCACAATGACATCATGCATATCCTATGTGGGGGGAGAGCACAAAGACATCATGCAATCCAATACCTGCTGTGGACAACATCCTAGCCATCCTAAGTTCTAAGAAAGTAACATCCTCGAAGCACTGAACTTAAGGGTGCTCTGTACTGATATTTTGACACCCGACGACCTAATGTTTTTATTGCGTTTTTGGATAGTACTAATATATCTAAGATATCCCTGAAAATATTAGAGTTCTACTATGTATATATCCTTAGTTATGAACTAGACAATGTCAATATAGGCCTAATCCATACTAGCCAAATATTTACAAAAAATTTTTATGTTAGTTTTTAGCGCGAAACATGTCAATTATAAAATATACCTGAGTCAATACTCAATGTTTTAAATCGAACCGAAATATGCTTTTTCTTTAATCTACTCTATGTTATTGTCATTTTTGTGAAATTGGTCAAAAAAAACCCACTATTTTTCATTAAAAGTATACTAATTCAATTTTTTTGTATTATATTGCCAAAACTGCCCGCTTTTAAAACATGCGTCTACATATACTGAGCATTTTAAAAAAAAGTTTGACTTTCTAGAATAAAAATTCTCTTTTTTACATCCATATGCCCAAATGGTCTTTTTTTACACCTTCATAATTAGCATTTAATTAATTTGTGTCGAAGTGGCTGAGTCCAGAATATGAAAGTGCGAGGAAAAGGAGTTCCTAAACTGCATAAAATAGATAATGTCATTTGAAATTGAATTAGACTATTTTTAGAAATTTAGAGCTAAGCTCTATCTCATTTGGATCAGAAGTTGGATTTTTGTCAGCTTTTTAACATATTGCAACTTTGACACCACCATATTTGGGCATTTGAAATCAGAACACATCATTCGAATTATAATATAATCCCAAAAGTTTATCCAATGAGTAAGAAATAGTATCATGATGTGACTAGAATTTTAGAGCTAGTCTCTGCTGTCCAGAGATCAAGAGTTACAAAATTTGCTTCGTCATCAAAATTGGGCACATCAAATTACCATATATGGTCATGTTAAAAAGTGTGACACCTAGAGTCCTAAAATGTATTATAAACGTATAGAAAGTCAGGTATTTACAGTATTTTCTAATGCCTATGATCATTTTATCTCAAAGCGTTTCTGAAATATCAACAGGTGTGAAATGTCAGATTTTTTGCCCCCTTCTGTGGCCCAAAAGTCCATAACTTATCGAATAATGATTGGATCGTGTTGATTAACGTCTCATTTTGTGCGCAAATGCTATTTCCATATTTGTATTACCAAAATTGGTGTTTTATATAATACTTTATTGTATATTTGAGGGCCTTGAGGTGTGAAAATATGACAAAACAGACAAAACCATAGTCATAAATTGGTCATAACTCATGATATATTATTGTAAAAGTGTTGAAAACAAATGCTACGCATAGATAAGAAGCTGGCGCATTTTTATGAAGAATAACAGAATTATTCTGCTGTCCAATTTCCCACAGTAATATATGATCACCGGGTACTTGCATACCCTTCATATTCTTTTATGCCCCTAATTTCCAAATTTTTGACATATTCCTGAACTTTTTGACGTGAACCTGTATATTTTGACCTGTAGATGCCGAAATTTTTAATTTTGGGAACAATATATGGCAGTGTAGAATTTTATCACCTCTTTTGATATTGAAATTCGGAAAAATTCGTGGGCCGCAGCCTTAGAATGCTTATAAAACCAAAAATAATAATCAGAAAGTCAAAAAATTTCTCTGGGGTAACACATGATGCATCCTCAGACCCTTGAACTAGAATTGAAAAAATTTTCTTCTAACATTTTATAACGATAGTTTAGTGCACGACTGCGTTTTATGATTATTTTGAAAAAATGCCCTTTAGCATCGTTTCTTCTGCAAAAATAAATAAAATAAAAATTATTACTGAGAGGAAATAGTCTCATAATAATATGTTCAAAAATTCAAAAAGATTCAACAATTTTGAAAAAATGTCATGCCCATATAAGGAATTCGACGTCTTATTTTATTAAAAAACACCATCTTGATTGAAAATTAAGAAAAAAAAAATCATAGAAGTCAATCTCTATCTCATCTAGAGTATTCCTAGTAGTAAATTATGCAATTCTGAGATTCACCGTGAACGCCCGAATATCAATACAGATTACCCTTAATCGGAATCTCACCAACTGACATCAAATTCTACCATCTGTTCAAACTGGCTGCTAGTAATAAATTCGACAAGGCTAAAGCTTTGTCACCTTCAGGAAGGGAAGATATAAATATTTCTATTTTTCAAAAATTATCTAAATAAACTATTCCCCAATCTCTATCAATTTGAATCAATAGCTCTCAATCAATCAAAAAACAAAAAATATTTGTGATTAATAATGTATGCAGTTTACACATTATTTAAATATTTTTTTGAATGATATAAATAGTCCATTTATCACCAAACTATAGTATTTTAGAGGAAGATATTTTTGTGAAGAAGTCCTAAGAAGATATATTTATATCTATATTTATATTAATAATTGCTAACAATAAAAACTCAATCAGTATTAGGAGAAAAAGAATCATAGTATATTCAAAGGGTTTCTTTAACTATATCAATTACATCATCTAAATGTGATTCAATTGTAGTAGATAGAAACGCTTTTAACTAAGATCTGAAACAAATGTACTCGGGAACATTCCTTGATTTCCGACAAGATCTTGTCCATACCACCATAATTCGTCTTCCTCGTAAATAACTATAACTTTATCACCAATCTTCAAATTTAGTTCTTGGTCTCCTTGCGCTGTATAGTCATATATGACACTAACTTTTTTCTTATCTGTTAGACAATCATAATGTACAGAATGATCTACCTTCATCATTACTTCGTCAGGTGAACTATAATTGTCTTGTAACTCTTGACTTTGAATTACACTAACAGCGGAGGTAATTTGAGATGGAGGAAGGGCTGGTAGAGGTCGCTTATCGCTAGATTTACTTTGAGTTAGAGACTCTTTCTTCGGTACATTAATTTGCTTTGGTTGGTAAAAGTTTTGGTATGAAATTTCAAAAGGATGTTCTGATCCTGTTTGGCTGTTACGTACAAACTCATCAATATCTTTATCAATATCACACACCTCTAAAACTTTACGAATCTGTTCCATACGCTCATCTACATGTACACATGCTTGGGAAAAAATATTAGTATAGATCCAAATATTATTCCTCAAAAAGTCAATACGTTCTTCCTCTAATGCTTGAAATTTAGTGCAACAGAGCTCATATTCTCTCTCCCAGTGAACTCGTGCCTCTTCTAATACAACAACAGTTTCCTTGTATTGGTGATCAGCAGCCTCAGAACTTTCTTTAGAACGTCGGTGTTTGTTGACCATTTTATCAGAATCTTTTGTGCCTTGGGATAACAATACCAATTCTTCAGCTTTATCTGTTTCTCGACATTTATTTTCATAATCTCTTTTAGCTCTGTTATGGTTATCAAAGCACCTTCTCTTATGTGCCTGGGCCCTTCTAACGGTATCTTCAGCTTTTTTACGTTCATCACGTTGGCGAATGTGAAACTCTTTCACTTTCAACTCCAGTTCATTTCTCATCTTGTTAGCCAAAAGCATGTGATACTGTGCGATATTTTCAGTATCCTCTTTCATTTTTAACCAAGAATCTTTCAAAGTGCCAATTTCATCTTTTGCACCCGGCTTCTTTGCTAGTGCTAACATATCTTTAGCATATCGTTCCTCAATTACAGCTCTCTGACGGAGGTATTCTTCAAAATCAATGCACATCCTCTTCCCTTCTTTCATCCGCTTGACTAGAATGTCAAACCCACGAGAGCCACAATATTCAAGTTCCCAAAAGCTATCAGCAAATATGTTAGAATTCATTCTTCCAAAAAATTTCTAAATATATCCAATGTGAAACCATAAGAAATAAGTAGACCAAAGTAAATCACGAATGGAAAAATCAACTAACATTGGAATGATAATTAATATCAGATACGAAAATAAGTAAAGAGCTTCCTTATATGTAGACGGTCTATAAACCCCAAGCAAAATTAACAAAAATATTTTAGACCGTCTATAAATTCTGTAGACCAAGAGCCCCTGCAGTCTGTGGATAATAGAATTTAAGTAAACAACTGGTCTAGAAATAGACGGTCTACAAATAAGTTTATTTTGAAATTAAAATAAATTAAACTATATAAACAAAATAGAAATTAATATACATTCTAACATTAAAACTGCAGAGACAAAATAAATATCAATATCACATATTTTCTGAACCAAACATTTGCATTGATAAACTCGAACTATGATGAAAATCTTCAAAAGAATGCATAGTGTACATGCACTAAAAAAATCCCTGAATGTTGAATTCGGTTTTCTCGTTAACTATAAATAAATGGTAAACGGAACTTTCGTCGCCGGAATTTTAGTCGCTCGGAATTTTAAGAGAATACAATATTGAAAGTTAAGAGTAGATAATAATGAAAATTTAAGTTAATTAACATAATATTGAAGATTAAGAATTTAAAATTAAGAGTAATAATAATGAAAGTTGAAAATAACAACTAGAATGTAAAATTTTGTGCTATGCCCCTTAAGAATGTTATTGTATCCCGTTTCTCGTAGTCTATCACTAAATTATACAATCTTTCATTACGCTCCTTGCTTGATTTTGATTGCGGATGTCTATTCCCTCCCTCCCATTTTGCATATTTTGCTTCTTGCACAGCTTGTTCCCGTTGAAAATGATTGACCAACTTGGGGAAACTGGGGTGAGAGATAGTTATCCCACTCTGGAAGGCATTATGCCATCCTTCTACACAATTATTGGTCCTAGAGGTAAGATTTAGTACAAGAGCGTACATAGTCCAAAACCTCATTGGAAATGGCGGTGTCTTCCTGGTTTGGTCTGGTAACCTTCTTCCCAGGTATGTTGTTTCAAAATATTCTGCAACTTCTAATGCATCTTGAGGAAACTCGCCCATTAGTATAAGAAAGCAATCACACACTTCATTTTCAGGGACAAATGCAAGACTTGGAAGCATTCTCATGTAGAGAGCGAAACCAGGGTCCTCCATATATTGATTAGTTAATCCCAGCGATTGGATCTTCCTAAAATATTCTGGGAAAAATGAAAGAAACATCCAGATAAAACCGCCAGGAATTCTTCTTCAAACGCATTAATAGCTGCCCTTTCAAAATCTAACATTAAATACGAAGGGTTTAATGCCGGTTGTATTTCTAACAACTTTCTAAGGAGTCAGGAAGTTAAATATGGCCAGTTTCTATAGAACATCTCTACAAAGTTACTCAGAACACTCCAATTTATATATCAGCATGACTGGAAGCACATAAAAAGTCATCAAATAAATTTCTAGAAGATTCAAATGTATATTCTTGCAGGAAAGTACAAAACGTCCCAAATTCGTCTGAAATTCGGACAAAAGGACACTAAACCACGTGGTACCCGTCAGTTATAACGGGTCTAAATACCTTTCTTATATAATTATAATCCTGGTAAATAAGTCTAAAATCTGCCGCTAATAGTTTCCGGGAGTTAGAACTAAGCTCTAACGAAGATTGTATTTTTGCTTACGTCATCAAATTGTGCCACATGACACATCCATATATGGTAAACAAAATCATAGAATGTAAACTACATGTTATGTAGTCCTAATTTGTTGCCGAGTGAATTTGTATTGATTAATTGACATCGTTACATGGTTAGAGCTAGTCGCAACGACTTCTCATTCGTGAGATAATTAATTGCTCCGTCATCAAAAGTGGCGCATACATATGACCATATATGGTCAAAGAAATTAAAATTTGCAGAAATGTGAATTTTATTATCTCAACTGTTTAGAGCCATTCTAATATGTCTAAATCCAAATTTGCTAAGCAATACGATTGAATTTGACGGACTTATAGCTGATGGTCCATTTTCTGCCCCCTGCTGGTCCTGCAGGTATTGGATTTATTGACGTTTTGATCCATCCTGACAAGAATATACTTCAGAATCTTCTAGAAATTTTTATGATGACTTTTTATGTGCTTCCAGTCATGCTGATATAAAAATTGGAGTGTTCTAATTAACTTTGTGGAGACGTTCTATAGAAACTGGCCATATTTAACTTTGTGACTCCTTAATATCCTCTTGTAAGTCAGTTCGGTTTTCTCTGTCAACAATATATAGACGCAAGGGAAGATATATCTATCTTTTTCCGCATGAATTGTATATAATTGGTAAATTGTTGGGTGCAACTTTAAAAGTTCCATCTGCGTACCAAGATTGCGATGACGTTAAAATTGAAAGCATTTTTGGTGTGGCAAACATAATTAATCTGTTACTGTCTCCTATACCTGAATCATATAGTAAAAATGGTTCTCCTTTTGAAGTTACTCTGTACTTGTCTTGAATCTGGATTTCTGATGCATGTGATGGATTGCTTAAACTTCAAGACCATTCTTGTGCTTACGTATCGTTCTTTTAATTGAATCTATGTTCGGTAATTTGGCAAGGCTTGAATCACCCATAGTTGCAACTCCGTAAGCGAAAATTAACCTCGTACTTTCCTCCGAATATCCATCGGCACGTTCCTTCATATGGTTATAACCTTTGAGCATTTCAATCCGAGGAGTATCAGGGCCGTGCGTGTGGCTGTTCTGAATTTCTTCTGGGTTAGTTTCATAATAACTAAATTAGCATTGGTTGTCACTCGTGCTTTACAACGACCACGCTTCTCACATACCCAATGTTACAAATCACTTGTTGATTTATTCACTGTATAAATAAACCGTTGCTGGTAAGTTTATCTTTACCTCTCGTGCTTCTGATAGTTTCTGCAATTAGATTGGTTGCCATTTTGTTGAATAAATGAAAACGGTACAAAAAGCAATTTATACTGTAAACTATCACAAGTCATATTTGTGAATTAACATATGATAGTGTTTATTCATAAGAAGCAGATTGTATTAGTGTGAAACCAATACTTTTCATCAACGAAGACATAATCCGGACGAAGTAACTTCTGGCGACGAAAATTCCGGCGACGAAAATTCCGCCATTCAAATAAATACCGAATATAAAAAAACTAGACAAGGTGAATTTACTTAATTAATTCATTACTAATTCTACTATAATCCACAAGGATATATGTAGCAATGTCTTGACGTAGCGGTTTTCCTTCATATATTTAATTAATTTAGTTGGATACAAGGACATTTTTGAAACATTTATGAAAAAGTTGGAAATTTGGTGTTGATTGATTGATGAAAGTGAACATATTATTTGGAAAGCTTATCTCATACGTGATGAAACAGTTATGCATCATTGTACAGTCAACTCCGCTTAATAGTGCCACCGGTTAATCGGTTTCCCCGCTTAATCGGGTCAAAATTTCACGGGAGATATAGGACAGAAATACAGTTTGGCTTAAAATATTTTCGGTTAATCGGTTTCTCTGTTTAATCGGGTCAAAACAACCTGGTCCCGAGGTAGCTCGATTAAGCGGAGTTGATTGTATATATTTATCTTAAAATTGCGTATTATCTCGAATAACAATTATAGGGGGGAAAGTCTCAACTAAGTTTTTATGAATAAAAATTCATAAAGATAAAAAATATGGGAATTTAGATAATTCAATTGGGGGATATTTATATACGTGCAGTACATATGTACTAGTAAAGTTTCCAACATAGAAACAAGTATAATATAGGAGGTCCAATAGCCTTATCTCCAATACCAATTATAAATAGAATTGTCTGTTACACTAATTTTTTTAATTGATTAGACTTCTAAGAACCAAAGCAAGTGTAGAATGTCAGAATTAAGATTGATACTTCTTAATAATGCAGCATCTTGAATCCTTACAACTTATACGATTTGTGCCACTTTTACCACATGCAAGAGTACATTGAGCACCTACGAGTTTAAGAGTAATATAGGTAAACCAAGTGCATATAATAGAGGTTTATTGTAAACAGTGAATTGAAAATTCCAATTCAAAGTTCTACTATATGGCTTGATATCAAGTGAGTTTAACATTTAGAATACATGTACTATATTCATTGATCTATGTACCAAATAATTTTTAATGGGGATACAGACAATTCGTGACAAGACAATTTGTGAAAGGACAATTCGTGATAGGACAATTCGTGAGAGAGATATTGGGGTTATGTTTATAAGATTTTTAGATGCCAATAACAAAGAAATGACGGTTATTAATATAATCCCTCCCGAACCTACCTCTCTAGATGCCCTTCCAATCACAGAAGCATATACAAGAACAAACAATGCGAACTTAGTTGCTATATGATTCAGGTTCTGTAGATGAAAATTCAAAGATAATTATATTGGGAAAAAAGTGTAATGTAGAAACTTTAAACACTACCAGCGTTTGGTTAGCAGAAGGATTTTTTAAAGTGGCTCCAAAGTTATTCTACCAATTATATGTTATCCATGGCTTGAAAGGGCCACAGTAGCATTAGAGAATGGACATAGATTGCCAAGTTTATTTGTGTTATTGCCATCCCACAAAGAGAACATATACAGAATTATGTGGAGCAAAATAAAGGTTTTATGTCTGATTCTAACAGGTTGCCCTACACACCAGGGTGTTATCCAGGCGTGCTGGGCGCGCCTAAAGGAGCGTAATTTGGCAGGATTTTTATCTAGGCGTACAAAAATCGATTCTAGGCCTACAATATCGAGAGTTGCTCCCATAGACTTAATACAAGATGACTAATCTAGGCGTACAAAATGAAAATTGAACGAGCTCTAACAAAAACAAGTAGCGGGGTAATTTTTCCTTGTTGAAAGCCTGCTACACACATAATTCTTGATTTTGAAAAGGGTTCCATTAATGCTTTAAGGACTTCTTTCCTCACACAATAGTCAAAGGATGTTTTGTCCACCTGACCCAAAATATGTGGCGTAAGATACAAGAATTTGGTCTCCAGTCCCGATACCAACAAGGTCCTATATTTGCGTTACAAATCAGGTAGCTACCAGCACTGGCGTTTGCTACTCCGACAAACGTAGCTGAATTATTTAGCGAAATTTATGCGACTGACTTCAGAAGCATACGAAGTGGCAGCATATTTTGAATCAACTTAGCTTATGTTCGGAGTATAGGTGCTGATGTTGGGGTTCTGGAGGGGTCAGGACCCCCCAGGTCGGGTGGCTGGGGGTCCACTTGGGAGTACACATAAACAACGCAAACAAACACACAAACAAACAAACAACAATCGAATTATAATAATATAGATGACCATTGTTAGTTCAGATGTACTTTGTATGGAAAACAAATTTACAATGAGTTAACAATAATTATGCGAACCGTTGAAAATTATATCATAACACTGAGTTTCAACGAAGCCCAATTGAAATCAATTCTTTTGGCCCATAAATAAATGCAAGTGATATACTAAGTGACAACTGCAGATTAAACGAACAAGTTTCGACCTTCCCCTGGTGTTCGTATTAACGAGAGTCATCTGTGTGAAGTATTTGAAATTTCCGTGCATATTAATTATTAATATTAATTTAAAATAGATTGGACTACAAAATTCAGCACATTTAGTATCCCTATAAACAAATTGAAAGCGGATTATAAACCAAATTTATTAAAATTAAATACGTACAGTAAATAAATTGTGCAATTATATTCGTGCAAAATAAAATTTAACAACATAATCTGTCGTTGTTATGGAATTTATAATATAAGCTACTCGATCTCAAAAAGTAAATAGAAGCTCCTCGATCTCACAAAGTGACATCGAATAGCTTCTATTTTCAATTTGAAAACTAAGATTGTATATAAGATTATAATGATAATCTTATTAAGATCTTAATTAGATAAAGATATTTACTCCGGGTAGCGGTAACAAATATTTAAATTCTACTTTGGGGGGCTATTATTCGAGTATATATGGTAACTCTGAAAATATTTATCACAATGACCCAATCCAAAATTCTACCAAACATTTGATCATTTCGTATTGTCTGGGTATAAGGAAATATTCCAGTTTGAACAATTTGTAAGACATGATAATATGACAAGGTCAAGACTAGTGTCAAGCATCCACAAAACAGTGGGACGAAATGGTAAAATCCTGGAAGTTGCTATTTAGGTATAAGATGGCGGGTCAAACTATAGTATTACTTATGGTAATCGCATTCATTGGTAAAATAAAAAAAATTCTAGGACTGTTGTATGACAGTTTAACTACCTTGTATTATTATAACAATGGATATTCTAGCCATGACAGTTTAACTACCAATGACAATTATACAACTTCTTTGTATGATTTCCTCAACTTGTAGTTTCTATTATACGATGACGCATTCTTTCTCACATGACCTATAAATTTGATAGGCTCTTATGATTGTGTTAGTTACACTATCATTTGTTTCTCAGCGATTTATAGTATGTGTACTAGCGTTGATTGAAAGAATACTATTATAAAGAATGCGCCAATATGCAATAGGAACTACAAATTGAGGAAGTCATACAAAGATGTTGTAGAATTGTCATTAGTAGTTAAACTGTAATGGCTAGAATATTCATGGTTATAATAATACAAGGTAGTTAAACTGTCATACTACAGGACTTCAGATGTGAAAAAATGTCAGATTTTTTGAAAGTGTTAAAATCCACCTAAATGCTCACAACTCACATTTCATAAGAGATAGAAAAGTTAAAATTTAAAATATGATGTATATCTATAGTGCAGGTGTGTGCAACCTCTTTTAACCCTGGGCCGCATTGTGCTTCAAGATCTGTTCACGGGCCGCGATTCGGATAGTTTTTTAATTATTAGATATGTAATAGACTTAGCATGTAGTATGAAAAGCCTATTTCCAAACTATTTTTAGATACTTGGTGAATTTTCCCTCGAAACATACGCGGGAAAGCCATTGCACTATTTAAAGGTAGGATGTTATTTAAATCTGCTCAAAATTCCACTCTAATGTCAACTCTCGGGCTGATCAAAGGCAGTATTCAGGATTGCTTGGCGGGCCGCAGCACAGAGCGCTGCGGACCGCATATGGCCAGCGGGCCGCAGGTTACACACACCTGCTATAGTGTCTACATATCCAGAGGTGTATGTAGGTGCCTGGAAGGAACTTTATGTGCCAGCCAGGCATCGGTTGAGGTGCAAAAGTGCTTGTAGAGTGATTCCAATTAGGTGCCGGATTGGCACTTAATTTAGGATATTCTACCTCCTTCAAATAATGCCTCATCATTGAATTATATCGATATGTATTGTGGCTGACACCTTTATGGTTCCGCGAAAATTAAACTTCTACAAAATAAGTGACGGCCAAGAATCCCAGATAAACCCCTGTACATATCCCCCACCCAAAATTACGAATATGCTTATTCATTATCAAAATTTAGGTCATCGTGATAATAATAAAATTGTGAAAATTCACTTAGTCACACCATAGCCTACTATACATAAGGCCCCACAGTAAAGTATGAAATTTGGACCAGGGATGCGGTCGCCGGCGGGAAACGAAAATTGTGTTACTAGTATTTTATTTCAAATTTGGTGACCTATTTCTTAAAAATAGCAAGTCCAATAATTAGTCACTGTCATAAATTGAGAAAAATTTGTGTACTGACCGCAAAAATATTTTTAGTTTTTGATGTTTTTAATCACCCATAATATATTTAAATGGATAATGTTATATAGCCTTCATTGCAAAAAATTCGTATTTATTATGTTCAGTGTATGTTGTTCGCTTCTGTTGCTCCAAGACTCACGATACTACAGGTTATCCTCCCAAAGAGGCACCCATCGGGAGAAGATTTTGTGCCGCTTCTCGGAGGTTGCTCGTAAGGTAAAACTCCCAAAGCGGCACCCATCGGGAGAATGATTTTGTGCCGCTTCTCGGAGGTTGCCGCTACTCGGAGGTGCCGCTTTGGGAGGTTTACCTGTACATATACTAATCATTTGATTTATACTATTATCTTTTCAAATTACCAATGCCGAACAGTTGCCCCGTTTTCGGATGTAGGAGTAACTACAAATCTGATGAAAATGTCCCAGTCTTCAAACTACCAATGAAACCAGATGAACTCAGGCACACATGGATTAGGGCTCTTCGGAGAGATGATTTACATTGCTTCAAGGGGGTTTACGTCTGTGTGAAGCATTTTCTCGAGGAGTATATTGAATACACCCAGAAAATTCCAAATGGAGATGGTACTTTTCGTGAAATTCCAAGAGTCAACCCCAGGGTAAAACAAGGTGCCATTCCAGCTTTTCTACTAGGCCATGCATCTATCCATTCGCAACCTACTACCACCAAAAAGCGTAGGCGTCTGTCCCTCGACTCTAAAGATGAAGAACTACTCAACAAAACTTTTACACTTAGCCTGACATCAGAGAGCGAGGAGAAAGAGAAGTTCAAAATCAACAGTTTCCAGGATGTGCAAGATAAGTTATCTTTGCTTTCTCTACCCAAAACATGGTCATTATGGTATCCAAATGAATATAGCATAATTTATATGCTCCCTATTTTAGCAGAAAACAATATCATAGTGAATACGCATTTATTAGTATCTTTCGACTTATCTGTTAGACAGTTAGAGCCTTTCACAATGGAGAAATTTTACCACTTTCGCTCTGCTCTATAAGCGATATACGACAAATTGAATTAATTCTCAGTGAGATTTCTGGATCGCCTCGTCCATGTAAACTCTCCAATGAATCCAAGATCATTAATGAGAAGGCTTGCAATTTATCTTTGGCCAAAGATCATATTGAACGAGGCATTAACAATTTAGATATATCTAATGTTGATTTAGAAACAGTCTTGTACCCAAGAACAGGCGTAGGTATAACATCCTCACACAAGTTTTGGCTCTTAAAACACACTTGATTTCTCCAGCTTGTTATAAATATCTTCAGCAAATGCCTTGTCTATCTCTTCCTCATTTCAATACTTTGGAAAAGTTATATTCTTCTTTTGGATTTGAGAGCGAATTCTTTCCTTTCCTTAAGCAAACGACCCATTCTTTCTCTGAAGCTGAGAAACATATTATTATTCAAATGGATGAAATACAGTAAAATCGGATATATCATTCAAAGGAGTCAAGAAATATAGTTCTAGTCTAAGTCCAGAAGATCCAATTAAAACTGTATTTGCTATTATGGTTTCAAGTCTTCAGAAAAAATTGTCTACTATAGTTCGTCTTTTACCTTGTGCATCTCTTTCAGCAGAAAAATATTTCCCATTATTCATTTTGTGTTGAAGATATAGAGCGTTGTGGTTTATTTATCGACATCATCTCAACTGACAACTATCCTCCTAATGTGAAGTTATTCAAGCTGTTCTCTCCTGTTGGTAAGCTTGAAACTTGTGTACCCCATCCTTGTGATGTTAATCGGCCTCTTTTTCTCAATTTCGATTTTGTCCACATTTTAAAAACGATACGAAACAATTGGTTGAATCTAAAGTCAGATAACAGATGTTATATTTATCCCGATTTTAATGATATTCCTCTATAACTCTGAGAAGCAAAAGTCTGGCGAAATTAGCCCCGCGTCTAACAATGAAATAATGTTATCCTTCAGTCTTAGAACGTCAAAATGTTAAATTAGTGTTGAAAGTAATCCATGAATCCACGATTGCTGCTTTAGCCATTCAAAACGACCAACGTTGTGATGCATTTAAAACAAATACCTCCAGCTTTGTCAAATTCTACTCTCTTTATGGAATATGTTCAATGTTAATGTGCCATATCAGATGTTCGATTAAATGATTCTTCCTGTCGCCCATTCACAGTTAATGACGAACGCTTTACTTTTTTATCCAGGATAGTCCATTGGTTAGATGCTTGGGAATCACTTCCTGCGAAAGATGGAAAATTAAGCAAATGTTTACAAGCTTTAGACATGCTTGCATTGTGTTACCTCAAATAACTAATTATCTAACCGAGAAATGTGGATATTCTTATCTTTTAACATCCTTCTTACAGACGGATCCATTAGAGCATCACTTTGGACTTGATCGTATGATGTCTGGAGAAAATAACCATGTTTCATATCTTCAAATCTTGGAAGCTGAAAGTCGTCTGAAAATTTCTAATATATTGAATCTATTTTCAACTTCCCAGGCTAAATCCGCTAATTTTACTATGCAGGAATTCATTAATTCTTTCTTACCTGTTGTTTGCCCACTTCCGATACCGAGATCGACTTTGATCCTTTCCTTGAAGAATTATCAGATCTATCAGTCATTGAGTGTAATACCCAAACACTCCAGTCATTAGTTTTTAGGTGTGTGGTTATGTTCTGCCGCGAAGCGAAATATTAAAATACATTACCTATTAAATTTTGAATATAGTAGGGTCAAAATCTGAGAATCCGTAACCAACCTCGGCAAGTTAAGTTTTATGCCTGATTCTGATACTTTAGTTTAAGATATATCTCGCGATTTAAGCTCCCATGCCGGTCTCGAAAATTTGGGCAAACTTTTTATAGCGACAAATTCAAAGGGCCTCCGGCAATCATTGAAAAATTAAGGCCCATTTTGAGATAATGAGATAAATAGCAAATAATTTTTCTAATCTAATCATTTTATTATCTCAAAAAGTTAATGAAATTAAGAATAAATTATGTATCATCAATGAATAGTAAGTTACATATTCCGGATAGATCAGAACTAGCCCAGTTTACATAAATTGATAGTCTTTGAGTCAGAGTTGTGGATTTGATTGATATTTCATTCAAATCCAAATCAAATCAAATCAAATCCAAATCAAATCCATCCAAATCAAATCCAAATCAAATCCATCCAAATCAAATCAAATCAAAATCAAAATTATCAAATCCAAATCAAATCCATCTAAATCAAATCCAAATACTACAGAGATAATTAATTGAGATGCGTACTTAGTTAGATATAATATAATATAATATATACTACTGTATTATACAGATATTTATTCACGTTAATACGAACGCCAGCCAACAAAATCTGTTCGAATTACCCAAAATTCGGATTTACGAGTCTACTGTTAGTGTAATATCATCAATATCATATGTATTACATATTGTATAGTACGTAAATTAATTTTTTAAAAGGATTTGACTCAAAAATTAAATCAAATCAAATAATAGTCAATCAAATCCAAATCAAATCAATTCATTTTCCTTTTAAAATGCATCAAATCCATCCAAATCACATCCAAATCAAATCCAAATCAAATCAAATCCACAACTCTGCTTTGAGTTATGGTTCATTTTAGGAAAGATACACTCCCTGGCCAAAAGTATTTGAACAAGAGGTATTTTAATGCAGACACATTATTCTTCTAGCAGAATGTTGAAGGCTATTTAAAATGCCCTAAAATTACTTTAAATTTAGTGCTATATTTAAAAAAATAAAAATAAATTGGATTCAGGACATTTTCAAAAAAGTATCCATTAAGTGGCAGTGTCGTTGAATGTGCCACTTGTGGCGCAAGTGGCATCTATGGGAATGAGGCTGTATCTCAGTATAAATGATCGTAATGATTAGATATTTAGCACCTAGAGTAGTTCGATTGTGAGGAATTCAAATCCGAAATCAGAATTTGTATATTTTAATTGCCTCATAATTATCCGAAATTAAATATTTAATTAGCTCATTATATAGTTAATGGGTTTATCACCTCTATAGAAATTAAAATTCATAAAAATTGCTATATTCTTATACTTAAGGTTAAATTACCCCACATAAATAATTTCTCGCATTTTTCTGTAATTGTGAGAAATAGATCCCCATACGATAGAAAGGTATAAACCAAAAAGAAAATGTATCTATCTATTATATTTTTTATTTTTTGTGGGTTTCAAAATTTGGCTAATACAAATCCTCCATAGGACATTACCAAAGTGTTGGTCGTTATTATGCGGTATTTTGGCAATGCGTCCATCTATGTTTGCTATCAGAATCAATATTTAAAGATTATAAGCGTACGGAGTTGGTAGACGGTTTACATTTTTGAATTATGACTCCGAATCTTTTTTTCAAACATTTTATCAAATATCACATAAAAAGATTTCCCTTAAATTCATTTTTTGAGTTCAAAAGGTCGCAATTTTTTTTATTTTGGTCAAATCAAAATTCTAAACCGGCCACCAACCGCCCATAACGATGATCTATGTGATATATCAAAGAGAATATGACTTTAGCAAATAATGATCTTGAAACCCACACACCTATCAGGTGGAGTATGAAGAAATCCCCCTATGGGACTTTTGTATTAGCATAAAACTGCACGCCCCATAAATCGAGGTTGTAGAAGATAATTTGATTCGTTTTCAGTTTGGATCTAGCTATAATGTCTTCCATCATATATGTGAAAAAGAAACACCTAACTTCAAAACGAAATTTATGTGTTTTTTGGGAGAATCTGCCGTTATTTAACCTTAACATATCGTTTCATATAAATAGTATTGTAGAAGCACCCGGTCCCGCAAAAGTTAGTTATGTGCTAGGTTTCCTGACTGTTTTTAAAATAATTATTGTTGTACGAATACTTTTGGCCAGGCAGTACATATCCCTGGAAACCGAGGAATGTGTCAACATTCCATATATAATTTCAAATACATATATTTCGTTTAATTAGTTCTGGCATCATCATGTTCCAATCTTGAACATTTATAACGCATTTAACTATGGTAAAAGCAGGTTATTAAAACACAATATTTCGCACCCAAAATAGGGATTACGTAATCATATGGTGAAATAGCACAATTCTGAAGGATGCTATGTATAACTTGATACCAAGTTCCTATATAGTTTTAGTACATTTATGACGTCTATCATTACTAGTTATGTAGACAAATATAAATAACCTATTTATCAATGGACTTTAAGTAATCCATGGTATACTCAGTGGGTATGGCATTATATATCGAAGGTCACGGATCATCTTATGAATACTCGTCAGTCTCAATTATATGTTTCAAATATTCCATTTTCTAATAAACGAAAGTTATAATCGTATTGATGTCACATTAAACACTATTTCAAAAGCATCGATATCACTCCAGTTAACGAAAGTTATATAAAAATATACAAACTCTAAAAACACATGGATCGAATTATATACAATCACTAAAATTAAGGGATAGCATTAATAACCATAGTTATCCCAGAATGTACAGAATTTACTGCGATATTCAGTACTTATTCTCAGCTTAGAAGCCTTAGTAGGAGGAACAATTAATCTGCTGAAGGAAGCGTTAAAGTTTGGCCATATGATTTTAGTGATACTCGAACCTGAAGGATCCGAATATTTAGCCATATTAGACCAATAAGATGTAATTTCGCATACGAGTGATTCTTCGTCACGGCTAAAACTAAATCCTTCAAGTTTTGCAGATGAAAATATAAAAGGAAGCTCAATTCCATGACAAGCATGTTTTTCGCAAAAAGGGAAACGTGAACCCCATGCCTGAAAACTTGCGGGGTGTTCCCATACATACAACCATATCCGTTTTAAAAAATCATCTCCATAAATTACTGAAATAGATTTTGTAATATTTAAGGTAGGACAATAAAATGAATAATCACCTACGATATCCGCAATATGAGTTCGGTAATCAGATAAATGATTTTGAATAGAATAGAGTTCCTTGATAGCATGAAGGTTATTAGCACCAAAAGAGACAATTACAAAAATTTCAAAATCAGCAATTGACATTTCATTATTATAGAGAGAGTATACAAAAAAACGCCCTTCATCATTAGTAGTCCCAATTATAATTGGTACTTGAGTGAACTTAGCTTCTCTAATCAATTTAAATGGATCATCAGTAATTTGAATACCATCAATAACTGGAGCCCAAGGAAGAGGAGAAGGAAAATTAGTTATCAGATGATTAGTTGCTAAATTTTGAGAAGCTTCTTGTGCTTCCATTATTTCAATCCATGTTCTTTTCATCAGACAATTAATTATTTCAATTTCTTTTTCGTGACTACAATGAATATTCTAAAATATAAACAATAAGAAGTAGAAACGTTTCCATAAAAAGTTTTTTTAACCATTGGCAAATTGTATCGAAATTTAGAAGGAATAGATTCAAGTATTAAACAAAAGTATATTATATCCATAACTTAGGTTATAAAAGGCCTATTCACTAAAAATGTATTTCGTGGAATAATGAATAATGAAAGCGCCATTATTTTAAACAATCTTAATACATATCGACAAAGTTGAAACCCTTCACTTGTATTTGGTTATTCGAATCTACAAATAGAGGATAGCTCAAATATGACTCAAAACTTCCAAAGGGGAAGGGGTGGTAAACCAATTTCTGAGATAAATTTTGTTACAAAATTCAGGGCAAATAAAAATGATGATCAGTGTTTCTTTCAGACATTTAGGCAAGGGGGAGCAAAGTGGAGTTTTGGGAATGTGAGGGAGCCGGCTTCAGCATTGATCAATATATGTTTTCAAATTCCAAGAAAGGCACTTAGGATCCAAGGGGGGAAAATGCCAATGCCCCCGCCCCCCCTAAATGAAACCCTGAAGATTTTTGAAATCTATACAACAATGGCATATATTATTTGGCTAATAAACTAATTGCATTGATAATGAGATACCAGTTTAATATTAGTATATTATTGATGTATTATGGTTTTAATTCAGCATGCCATGATAATTACAGTAGGAAAGTGTACGTAGAAGAGAAAATGTAGCAAGAAGATTTAAGTATTATAACTATTAACGAATTTTGATAGATTGAACCATAGCCTACTCTCTACATATGGCCTGAAATCAACCTAGAAAATATGGACCAAGGATGAAGGTGATGGTAATATTAATCAAACCACAATATTTAATTTCAAAATATAGAAAAATAATCAACCACATTTATTAGAAATCTTCTTGAATATATCAACTATAGATCAGATTTGATTCCATACTCTTCTATAGTATAGTGGCCCAGTTCTAATCTCACTTCCATTATTATTTCTAGGTAGAAAGAGCCATGGCCACACCCTATACATTGAGGGCAAAAAATTGGCATGTATGTGCGGATTGACCGTCTAGTTTGCACCTAGGGTTACGATTTTGAATAACAATTTTTTGACACCTTTCAAAATTTGTCTGGTCCATAACTCAAAAAATGTTATACTAAACCCCCATTTTAGATTTGACCAATGGATTCGCCTTAGAATTTCCGTCTGATGGATGGATAGAAATTTTCATATTGGGTTTAGTTTAAGCAGCAAATGGGATGTGAACTATCTTTGTTTACTCATGTTCAGTTTGAGCACAACTGTTATCTATATGAAATCATCCAAATACATCATATTGAGTGCAGTTTACATGTGTTTATTCATTAAGGCTGAAAAGTTACAGGAGAAAGTCATAAGTGCACTTTATAGTGATTATATTGAGTGACAAATCACTTGCTAACATAGCTAGATTTATAAATATTTGTAAATATTGTGGTTGATCAAATATTACCATCTATTAGTGCACCCATGAACTACTATATATACGGCTACACATCAGTGCTCGACAAATTAGGTGGTTTGGTGGCGTTAGCCACAAAAAATCTTTCTTAAGCCACCAAATTTAAACTTTGGTGGCTTAACTAATCCACCATTAATTGTGGAATTAATTGATGTTGTGTAGATTAAATTGTTCGCTGAATTATTGGTTATGAATATTAGTGTTATTTACGGCATCAGAATTTTGTGAAGCCATCAGCGGTTTGTTAAACCGGCCGTTGATTATTCCTTAGCCACCATCTAAATTTCATTTTGTCGAGCACTGCTACACATGCTGCCGAATCTTATCAAAAAATAGGAGTCCAGTTTTGTAAATCTCATAAACGAAAAAGTTAGCATCTAATGTATGCGAATACAACTTTCTGGGGTTAAAAAAATACAAGGAATCAATTAAGACTACTTAAAAAGTTCAAAAGGCCATCACTCATTTGATTTAGGCGCATTTTAATCATGAGTCAGCATTTTACATAATTGCTGTATATCATAAACATTTCTATACAATGATATATCTTATGTGTATTCCACGTATACTTCATAATAGAAGTGTCTAAATTTGTTGATAACATTTTCCATGTCCTCCTAAAATACATGAATAATGTTACCGAATCAACTTCAAAAAATAAGAGTCCAATTAAATATACAACCACAATATCAAAATATAGCTAAATTGATATATGTTCTGACTTTTCAATTGGTTATCTAGTTGTATCCCTTGCTAATTAGTAGTGTTTTTTTCTTTGATGATTGCCTATATCTTTCTTTTCTTAGGATATTTAATAGATTTTTCTATTTGTTTTGATTTTCTTAGCCCAAATGCCTAACAAGTGCGCCGTTTTCGGGAGTATGTCGGGTTACCTCAGTAGTCAAACAAAGCCTCTTTTCCATTTTCCAAATGACCAACACAGAGTACTCCAAGAAATGTGGATTAAATTTCTGAATCGTAAAGACTAGACAGTTACTCCGCAATCATGCATTTGCATTGACCATTTTCAGGAGAAGTTTGTTGTACGTCATGATAAGCGACTAAGATTAGTTCCTTTTTCCCAGAATCCTATACCTACTATTCATCCTGATACGATTCCTTTGAGTCAAGCAATTACACCAGCTTTACCTAGGCAAGCTCCGAAGAAACGAAATTTACAGGAATATGAATTGAAGCAATTTAGAATAAAATTTCTCGTTAATGATTTGGATGATGTTAAACGATTTATGGAATCAGCACCTGAATATCAAATGCTTCAATTGGTAATGACTGACTTTGGTTTGACAGCCTATATAATTCAAATCGATTCTGGTATTGCAAAAGTCAAGGAATTATTCACAATGATAACGAACTTCATGTCAAGCTCAGTTTTGAAGGTCTACCAATTCCACTCCCTGAATATATTAGGAACTCTGCACACTGTAAATTGACCTCTCTCGATATGTTGACAAATTTACCCAACTTTTGCAAAAATTATTCAGCTTCGCACAATAATTGTGATATTGGGGTAATAAAATAATAACTTGAATCAACATACTACCATCCTAAAGGAAGACCCAAATACTCTACGAATGCTCTCAGGTTTGCCTTGTTAATGCGCTACAGTTCGCACAATGCCTACCAGTTTTTGAAACATTTTCTCCCGTTGCCATCTGAAACACTGCTAACACAATTGAAATCTCCCTCAATCCAAAGTTCCGCAGCTCTTTGTGGACTTAGGGATAATCAATTGATTGGAAATGACGTGGTTTATTTTAGAATTTAATGTAATGATAATTTAGGCTATCACTGTTTATTAATGTATTCATGTAGGTTCAGTATGACGGTCGGACCATTGTTGGATGTGATGCAGATCTTCGAATGTATAAGAGTGTTTTCTGTCTTATGGTTATTTCGATTATGAAGAGCGTTCCCTATGTCCTGAAGGCGATACCAATTGTAAAACTCTCTCAAGAGATCATCTGTAACTATATTCTAAACTGTTTGATAGTTTTGAGTCAGGGAAACTTAGTCATCCGAGAAATTAACGCAGACAATCCTAGGACAAATTTAAGCCCATTTCAACATCTTTCCAAAGCTTATCCCATTACTGGAAAGCCAAACTGCATTAGCAATCCACACCGTTCTTCTCAGCATATTTTTCTAATGTTTGACACAGTCCATCTGATTAAAAATGTGAGAAATAATTTGTTAGCCGCGCGTACATTTCAAGTTCCTCATTGTAGGCTAGTTGTTTCAGATAAACTGCACGAATTTCCTGCTGGCGGTGTGTATTGGGCATGTTTACACAGAATTCATGAACATGATCTAAAAGAATGCGGAAAACTTAGAAAGGCTCCAAAGATTAACTTTTCCGTTTTACATCCAGAAATAACAAGCAATCTGTCTCTCTAGCTTTAGCTATCATTGATCCTACAACAACAACTGCTATCAGTAGCTACCATCCAGAAGAAGTAGCAACACCCGGATTTTTAGATATGTGCTACTCTTGGTGGCTTGTGTAAATTCTAAACAACGATTCCATCCAGATCCTATTGGAAAAGCTATTGTTCCTAATGATAATAAGCTAGGATTTTAGCGTGGTTTCGCTGATTGGCTAGAACAATGGTGAGAATCCAAAAAGACTGGTCTCACGAACCAAACCTTTGATGCCTTAATTACAACCAGTCGAGGAATCGCAAATTTATGTGATGATCTCTTTGCTGATGGCTATGAGTATATAATGACCATAAGAGAGACGATTCTCTCAATATAGGCAAATGAATGGTGGTCGATTTCTTGTTAGCCTGAAAGAAGTAATGAGATCTGAGTCAATAATTCAAGTGAAAAGAATCCGCCAAAATTGTTTGGAGCCAGTGGAATACTCAACTTCCAGCTCTTCAGAATCTGGTAAGCTTATTGAAGAATTTATCGCAGAATTTGTCCAAAGTGAAGAATTTGATAACTTAATCCTCTCTGACGATTGCCAAGAAGTTGTTGTTTATATTTCTGGGTATATCACACACTCTTTGATATCCACACTTATATGTAAATTTTGTTTGGAGTGTTTACATAATCACCTAGAAAGTTGTAAAAACCAGTCCTTATGTTGATAGTCTTAAGGTTAAATTACCCCAGGTGAATGAAATTTCTTGTATCAATCTGTAATTGTGAGAAATATATCCCTGTACTATACAATGCAATAAACCGAAAAGAAAATGTCCCTATCTATTTTACTTTTTATTTTTTGTCGGTTTCAAAATTTGGCTTATACAAATCTCTCATAGGGCGATTTCCAAAAGTAGTGGTAGATATTATGCGGTGTTTTGGCAATGCGGCCATCAATGTTTGTTATCAGAATCAATATTGAAATATTATAAGCGTACGGAGTTGGTAGACGGTTTACATTTCTGAATTAAGACTCCAAATTATTTTTTTCAAACATTTCATAAAATATGGCATCTATAGGTGACATTTTATTCATTTTTTTGCCTTCAAAAGGTCGCAATTTTTTTGAAATAGGTCAAATCAAAATTCTAAACCAGTCACCAACCGCCCATAACGATGATCTATGTGATACATAGCTCAGAATATGTCTATAACAAATATTGATTCCCAAAACCACTTTTCTATCTAGTGGAGTCCTAAGAAATCCCCCTAGGGTACTTTTGTATTAGCATAAAACTGCACGGCCCATAAATTCGAAATTATAGAAGATAATGTAATTTCGTCTTCAGATTGGATCTACCTATAATGTCTTCTAACATATATGTGAAAATCAAATACCTAACTTCAAAACGAAATTTATGTGTTTTTTTGCCCGAATCTGCCGTAATTTAACCTTAACAGAGCGGGGCTTACCTTGCCGCCACAATCTCTAAACATCTATGTCCAGAAAGCTTTTTGTGTTATTGAATCAATTGAGTCAAAGATACTACATTCTGAACTACCGACCAAAATTCTAACTGCTAGCATATTGGGCTATTTATCAGTTGATTGGAGTCAAGCTTTACATGTGAAAACCACATACAAAACATTCGAAAGCTGATCAATTCCAAAGTCTGCAACATCTACTTCTCGAATCTTGCGAATACGATAACTGAGACTAAGCGCAAGGAGCAGGTAGAGACTTTCAAATTGCGTCAACGTAACAAATTGTGATCTCAGTTGTCTAGTCATCATTTATAGATATTTTCATGACTAATCTAACTACAAATATTCCGATATTATATTTACATATTCATATCATCGTTATTTCTCTTTGCAAATCAATAAAAATATGCAATTGTATCTAAAAGGTCTAGAATATTTAATAGTGTATCCACAAGAAGAGAATTTCCTGATCACATGAAAATGTTTATGATAAACAGCAATAATGTAAAATGCTGACTCATGATTAAAATGCGCCTAAATCAAATGAGTGATGGCCTTTTGAACTTTTTAAGTAGTCTTAATTGATTCCTTGTATTTTTTTAACCCCAGAAAGTTGTATTCGCATACATTAGATGCTGAACTTTTTCGTTTATGAGATTTACAAAACTTGACTCTTATTTTTTGATAGGATTCGGCAGCATGTGTAGCCGTATATATAGTAGGCCATGGTGCACCCCAGTCCACAATTTCAAGGTGTATGTAGGCCTGATATTGAGTGGATATATAAATTCATTCCGTTCGAAGATGTTTGTCCGTTGTAGAGGGGTTGTCCCCTTCTCGGAGTGTCCGTTTTGGGAGACCTACACACAGTGGCACGAAATGGTCAAAACCTGGAAGTAGCTATTTAGGTGTAAGATAGCGCATTAAACTATATTATTTAACTATGGGAAATCGCATTCATAGAATCCATTAGTAAAGTTAGATTTTTTCTATGACTTCAGGTGTGAAAATTATGACGTAATCACATTTTTGAAAGTGTTAAAATCCACCTAATTTGCTCAAAACTCACATTTCATATCAGCTAGAAACGTGAAAATTAATAGACATTATGTATACTAATAGTGCCCACATATTCCTCACCCAAATTACGAATATACTTATTCATTATCAAATTATTAAGTCATCATGATAATACAATTTTTGGAAATTCACTTAATCGCACATATTTCGCGCCCTCTAAGAGATAAAAATCTTTAAATTTAATAAAACACGAGCCCTTCGGTCTCGGTCGCTTTGCGACGGATCGGTACTACGCACCTCAAGTTAACGGCCGCTATGCGGCCTTACTCCTCACCCTTTCTTCCATGGAAAATGGCAGAAAGTGAGTTATATACATCCATTTAGAAAATTTCCATAGTTTTAACTTTTTTTTCATATTATAAATTTATAAATGCGAATTTCGTGGAAAGCACACTTGTTTACCTATTATACCTGTTGAAAGCTAACTTCTAGGTTGATTTTTATTTTTAATCAATTTGTTTACCTATTTTTGTAAACAACAACAACAAATATTAATATGAGAAATTTATAAACGCGAAATTCGTCTTCAGCATACTTGTTTACCTATAATACCCGTTGGAAGCTAACTTCTAGGTTGATTTTGAATTTTCATTAATTTGTTTACCTATTTTGTGAAACAACAACAACAACAAATATTAATATGAGAAATTTATAAACGCGAAATTCGTGTTCGGCATACTTGTTTACCAATGATACCCGTTGGAAGCTAACTTCTAGGTTGATTTTGAATTTTCATTAATTTGTTTACCTATTTTGTGTAAACAACAACAACAAATATTATTATGAGAAATTTATAAACGCGAAATTCGTGTTCGGCATACTTGTTAACCTATTATAACATTTGAAAGTTAGTTTATATCCCAATATTAATTGCGGTTTCTAGTCCCCCATCACTTTAATACAATCCGGACAACACACAAACACACACACAAACACACAACAATCGAGATTTAATAATATAGATGTACATTAATGATGCGGACACGTTGGTCACACCAGATTTCCATTATGCTTGCTCATTATCGCATTATGACGTAATCACAAAATTTCGCATTGTTAAATTTGACTATTTTAGGCCTATTTACGCTATATAATCAATGTTAGAAGGTATAAACCACACACCTCCCATGAAAGCGGTTGGTGTGTGGTTGTGTTATGCCACGAAGCGACTTAGAAAGCGAAGCGCGCGCTAGTTACCTACTAAATTTTGAATATAATAGATGATTTTTTGTTATACCGGAAATCATTTGGTCCATATTTTAGACAAAAGTTGCTCTGCACACTTAATAACTTGTTAAATATATTTAAAATCAATCACTCAAGATTATTCCAATAGAAAATATCGAAAACTAATAATTAAAACACGAAAGCCGCCTTTTCAAAATTCACCTAACCAACCAGCTAACCAACCAAAATGTTTACATACAACATCAAAATTGGAATTTATAGTCAATTTCAAGTGGCCCAGTAGGTTCGAGGTAACTAAACGAAGTTATCGGGAAATTTCGGGAAATGAGAACTGGCTTTATTAAATAGAGAATTTAAAATGCTTAAATATAAAACTTATGAGAAAACTTGACAGAACGAAAGTTTTGATGCTTTGTAGTCAACTAACGGATGAAATATCTAATATTAAATTTAGCAATTTATTGAACGTGATTATTTTATGTGCTATTAGAACTAGGATTAAATACTCATTGTATTATGAAATTCGTATATAATAGGTACAAAAAGAAGTCGTTAGAATGCACAAGTTGTATATATTTTAAGAAAAAGTGTGATGATAAATACTGTGGATTCGTGGTTTTGAAAAAAAATTCTGAACAATAAGTATAGTCACACTAGACGAATTCCAATTGTGGCTAAATGAAGTGAGATATTCGAGTTATTTATATATTTTTGAAGTAATGGGATATTGCGCTTTCAGTTTAGCATTAAATAATAATGATTTTTGACATAAGAAAAATGGCCTACTTCCAGGTGGTGTGCCACTGTGAGCTACTCAACTGTACATATGTAGAGCACCCTAGAGCCTAGATTATTTATTTCGAAGAAAAATTAAATTGCACATATTTAGTTGACTATACTAACCAATCCCTGGTCCAGAAATTTGAGTGAGTGTCATTGCCTTATGTATAGAATGTGATGACTAGATAAATAAATGCGAATTAACTCAGAGATGGTGCTTGATAAATCAAACTTCGAATTTATCAATTGATCATTATGCCACGACTACCTATACAAATCGGAACCTACCGAAACACCTTTCTGAAATAGTTTATATAATTTATAGTGCTGATGACGTGAGTAAATTTAAAACATGACTGTACCGACAGCATGTTCTCTGGAGGCACATGCTGTCGGCACAGGTGTAATTTTAGATTTTTAAGTCTCGCTCTGGTATTTTATTCATATTAGCTTCTACACTCATGCCTAATTCTTGTTCTGTCCCTGGGTGTAACCCGGATGTCCATTTCCTGTTTTCAAGATGCCTCTAAGTCCACCAACAACCCTGAATCATGCCTGGACATGCGCTCTTCGTCGTGAGGATATTGGTGCCCTGAAGGTGGTCTATATATGTATCAATCATTTACAGAAATAACACATATACTACACTTTCAAAGTCCCAAATTGAGATGGTACTTTTAATGAAGTACCGCGGGGGAAGCTAAAGCTGAAGGAGGCGCTGTCCAAGTTTATTGTCTGGCTGTCCAGCGGATTACTCAACCAAAACTACCAAACGGAATCGCTTCTCATACGATGCAAAAGAGGAACAAAACACTACAACTCAGCTTGAGATCCGAGAGTCAAGCGAAAGAGAAGTTTGTGGCAAACTTTCTAAAGGACTTGTAAGATAAGTTAACCTTGATTAATTTACCTGATAATTGATTGGTCCGTAATGAGAGAAACATCACGTTAGTTTTCGCTAAAATGGCTGAAACAAATATCTCATAGATTTGTTGAAATCAATGCTTATCTATCCACCTCAGCCTAACTAATGGACAGAATATTTCAGTTTCCATTGTTGCATAGAATTACATCCGACAAATTGAATCTGATATGCAGGAACTTGCTTTAAAATACAACTCTAGTTCTAAAAATACTAAGGAGACAATTCATTTACCTCGAGCCAACGAATATTAAGGGGGTCACCAATTATTTACTACTTAATAATAACATAATAATTATACCTAAGAATTAGCGTGTTTGCAATTCATACTCGGTCAATTATAAAATAAATTTAATCTCAAGAACATACAAAGGTACAAGATTTTAACACAAATCAAGGCGAATAAAACTCATTTAAATTTTCCTGCTTGTTAAAAGTATCTCCCGAACTTAAACTGAATCTCTCTTCCTCATGTTGATACATTAATTAAACTGTATGCTTCATTTGGTCTTGAAAACGATTTTTGTATAAATGCCACTTCCAACTTTAGTCCAGTGGAAAGAACACTCAAAGTTCAAATGGATGAGATTCATGTTAAATCTGATATTTCCTATAAGGGTGGACAAATCTTTGGTCCAAACTTAACGCCTGATGATCCAACGAGAACTGTATTCGCCATTATTGTCTCCAGTTTCCTTAAATAATAGTCTTGTATCTCTCGTTTATTACCCTGTGCATCCATCTCTGCTGAAAAGATATTCCCAATCATTAAATCTTGCATAATAGATATCGTTCACTGAGGTCTGAAGGTGCAAGTCATTTCAACTTATAATTATTCTTTAAAGGTGAATGTATTCAAATTATATTCGTATAATGGAAAGTTAGAGACCAATGTATCTCATCCATTTGATAGGAATATAATACTTTTTCTGACATTTGAGTTTATACAGATATTGAAGTAAACGTAATAGCTGGTTAAATCAACGTCTCAACGTTAAAACAACATTTAAAGGAATAAGTTTAACGATAATTTCTCTAGACCTTTGACTTTGAATGAAGAGCGATTTCTATTTTTTACTCGTGTAGCAAATTTTACCAAAAAAATTGGCAAACTGAGCAAACAAACATACACGAGTTTTATACATGCTTGTATTGCCTTACCACAAATTAATAAGTATTAGACTCAATAGTGTGACTTTACATATGTGCTGTCCTCCTTTCTACAGACGGATCCCTTGGAACATCTTTTTCGGTCTGTACCGTATGATGTCGGGTTCTAATAATCACATCTCTTATCTTCAGATTCTTGAAAGCGAGCGTCGACTTAACTTGTAGCATATTGAATATATTTAAAGACCAACAAGACACTTGCTTTCAATCAATTCAGTCATTAGTAAAGTAATTTTCTTCTCCATACCCACTAGTTATGGTGGTTCAATATGGAACCATTTCTTGATGAGAGCCATTTCTTGATATTTTAATATCATAGTAGTAATTAAATATTTCTCACTAGTACAATATACGTATTCAATAAACAATGGAAAATTTCAAACAGTAGAAGATTTATACATGAAACATGGGGGAAACTTATGTAAAACTGAGTCGATCTATCGACAACATAGTCAGAAACTGAGTCGAGCTATCGACAACATATGTAAAATGAGTCAAGCTATCGACAACATAGTCAAAAACCGAGTCGAGCTATCGACAACAGTCAAAAACTGAGTCGAGCTATCGACAACTTATGTAAAATGAGTCGAGCTATCGACAACATAGTCAGAAACTGGGTCGAGCTATCGACAAAATATGTAAACTGAGTCGATCTATCGATAACATGGTTAATTCGAGCTTAAGTATGCGCCCCCAATTTACACTTAGCTTCCAAATCAGAGAGCTCAGGAACTTCAAATCTATCGAAATGTACCCATATAGGGTATTGTTTCCTTCCTGACATCAACGAAAATGCAATAATATTATAAAAATGACGAACGTTGTACTATATTTTTGTTATATACTGTGCGCAGGCTTTCATCCAAGCCAAAAAATCTGCGCTCCTAGATTAAGTTTGAGCTTAATCATACCCGCCTATAATACTTAATTTGTATGTCTTTCGGAGCATCTCGATTTTCGCAGGCTAAATTTTCAAAATTACGTGCCTAGACCCCCGGATGAAATCCTGACTGTGCGTACATCTTTGATCAGTCTATCTCAATATTTGCTAATGAAATTATTCAGGAACGGATTATGTTGTTTAATACGAAAATTTAGTCCACGTATCACGTATAATACGTATAATACATATTTACGTATTATAGTATAAATAAATAAACTAAGGTTGCCATATTCTGAAAGACTTAATTGAATGAAAGGGAATTAATTACATTACTTTAGCAATAAAAGGTGCTAACTAAATTTCGAAAACTACCTTATTATAGGAAATTAACGCGAATTTCTCCAAATCGCGTTCATTTCCTTCGCGTTAATTACATGGCGCGTTAATTTCCTATAATAAGGTATATTATACATTGCCGGCGCAACGTATTATGAGGTATGGGTGTAGTGGGTGTCACTGTATAGTCTAGTGGGTGTCACTGTCCAAGCACCGCTTCATTTCCTTGAGGCAGTGGGTGTCCGGACACCCAGGACACCACCGGTGGCGCCAACCCTGTTATACTAGCATTCAAATCATGATTTAAATCATTTGATGCAAGTCAAACAACCTTGCACAAAATGGACAAGAAAGCGTGACATAAGGAGGGTAGTGTCTAAATTTTAGAGAGATTAGTGTTACGGTATTATTGACTGGCCCCATAAGACTGACATATAAAATAATAAAATAGTCCCCAAATACCCCCAAAACTCAATCAATAACACGCAGTATATACATAGGAGTAGTTTCTAATCTCAGACATACTTAACAGGCTCAGCGCAACGTATTATGAGGTATGGGTGAAGATCAATAGGTGGCTGTTGCGGCATTCGTTCTTAATCGGGTATAAACAGTAGGGGTGAATGGGGCTGTTGAAATTATGCCCTCTTTGGGCACACATTTAAGATATTTGAATATTTGTCTGTATTTACGAAACTAGAGTGCTACGCTTGCTCGGTCGCTTCTGAACGTGACGCTCCCCACACAATAACCGATTCGCGGTGGTTGTGTGTTGCACTTGGCACTTCGTGCCACGAGAAGGAGAAAACTTAATTTTTTCCGAATTAAAGTATTTTGCAAATTTTGTATTATCTGATGACGTCATATTTTGACAATGAGTGGGCATATTAGTGATTTTGTATGGAGGATAAATTGGTTCGATTAATGTAATCTCTCATGGAGTGTGAGTTATAAGCAATTAGTTGGCAGGTTGGGCCGATTACGATTACAATCGTCCGATTGTAATCGATTATACATTTAGCTGTAATCATAGACGTAATCGTATTCAGATGATTCAATTAGAGTGTAATCGTATAGTAATCGTAATCATGCTAATTTATTAGCGTATTTTTCTTTGAAATTAAAGATATATTATCAATTCCTGGGATTGCACTGCAATAGTGTTTATAGTCATTAGTCAATAACAGTCACATTAATTTGAATTCCATCATAATATATATGGGGGACCTGCATTTGTCAGAATTTTGAAGTTGCCATTTGTCAGAATTTTCATCACTGGCATTTGTCAGAATGGTTTTTATTGAGTTTTGACTTTGTCAGAATAGTTTTCATTGAGTTTTGACTTTGTCAGAAAAGTTTTTATCAAGCACTGACTTTGTCAGAATAGTTTTTATTGAGTTATGACTTTGTCAGAATGGTTTTTATAGAGTTCTGACTTTGTCAGAATAGTTTTTATTGAGTTTTGACTTTGTCAGAATAGTTTTTATCAAGTTCTGACTTTGTCAGAATAGTTTTTATTGAGTTCTGAATTTGATATAATAGTTTTTATTGAGTTTTGACTTTGTCAGAATAGTTTTTATAGAGTTCTGACTTTGTCAGAATAGTTTTTATAGAGTTCTGACTTTGTCAGAATAGTTTTATTGGGTTCTGACTTTGTCAGAATAGTTTTTATTGAGTTCTGACTTTGTCAGAATAGTTTTTATTGAGTTCTGACTTTGTCATATTGGATCTTACCCAGTTTTGACTTTTGTAAGAATTTGTAGGTGATTGATACTATTATCATGATGTGTATTTAATTAGTACGAGCCCTTCGGTCTCGGTCGCTTTGCGACAGATCGGTGCTACGCACCTCAAGTTAACGGCCGCTGTGCGGCCTTACTCCTCACCCTTCTGCCATGGAAAATGGTAGAAAGGGACGTTATATACATCCCTTTATAAGATTTCCATAGTTTTAACTTATTTTTCCTGTTCTAAATTTATAAACGCGAAATTCGGGTTCAGCATACTTGTTAACCTATAATACCCGTTGGAAGCTAACTTCTAGGTTGATTTTGAATTTCATTAATTTGTTTACCTATTTTGTGTAAACAACAACAATAAATATTCATATTAGAAATTTCTAAACGCGAAATTCGTGTTCAGCATACTTGTTTACCTATAATACCCGTTGAAAGCTAACTTCTAGGTCGATTTTGAATTTCATTAATTTGATTACCTATTTTTGTAAACAACAACAATAAATATTCACATTATAAATTTGTAAATGCGAAATTTGTGATCAGCATACTTGTTTACATATTATAACAATTGTTTACATATTATAACATTTGGAAGTTAATTCTATCAAAATTATAAATGCGGTTTCTTATCCCCCATCACTTTAATACAATCCGGACAAACAAACACACACACAAACAAACAAACAACAATCGAGATTTAATAATATGGATTTGTAAACTTATTAGAAAAAATAATAAATAAAAATATATATAGTACGTATGCTTAATTTAACTTGTGAATATTTGAAAACTATCTTCTATTTGTGTACGACATATACGACAAGTTTGCCCCAGCCCTCTTAGCTATCGCTGCAATCTCCACAGAAATTTGCGTGCCTACATGGCATGAAAATCCAGGTGGTCACGCGTTGTAGAAGACAAACAACACAGGCCTTCTCTGCAATTTCAACGTCTTCTCCTTCTGACTCACTAGAAATATCCTCTTTTAGAGATACTCTATCATGGATTTTACCAATTGTGTGGCTGATTTTATGAATAAACTCCAATGGATCTAAGAGTCCACTCCTTAGCTTCTCCTTATAAGTTCTTCTCAGATCATCATTTCTCAAATGAGCTTTCTTTCTTGCCCTGGAGATATCTTTCCCTAAGCGCAAACGACCGATATCATTGTCCGTATCTTGAATGAGATTATTGAGTGCTGACATAAATGTCCATATCCTTGGGTGACAAGTTCTAATAATCGACTTAAGTTCGGACTGAACACTCTCGGCAGCATTGTTTGAACAGATGTTTAGTTCATTGATTGAGAGTTCTTCAGGAGTAATTTTGGTGATCCAATGCTTCTTGTAATATTGCTGCAACTTCTTTAGTTTGCTCAGCTCAGAAGGCTCAATTTCAGGTAATTCAATGCAACTATAAGTTGGATTAATCAAGCTAGCGGGAAGAAATGGAATAGTCATCAAGAGTCGGACAAATGTTGATACTTCACTATTTGTCTTGAATGAGTGGCTGAGGCCTAATTTCTGTGTCGTCCTCCAAATACACTGCGTTTAATGAAACCAACAACCATAAATTCCAATTTTAGGATAAATTTCTTTCAAAGCATTCCTAGGTGCAATTTCCCAATCAGACATCGATGCGGATGGTTTAAAGTGAGGAACCTTGGAGCTAATCCTTTCTAAAACAGCAATATATAATGCTTGACTCTTACTGGTCATCAGGCAATGTATGGCTGGCAAAGAATGTCTGTCCACAGCAACGAAAATGGTCCATAACTGTGCAAATTGAATGGGCACTGTGTAAAAGGTACCATCAAATTGTATGTGAACGACTTGATGTAATAAAATATTCATCTCCTCAGAAAAGAAAATCGCAGCAGTGTCAGTACACATGTTACTGAAAATTGATAAAATTTCCCAAAACTCGTTGTAGAAATCATCTCGCAAAATTCACTAGCTCCTAATGGGATTTTAGGTTGCAATTTTCGTCTAGCGCGATACATTGCTGACTCGCACTCGGTGAAGGAAACTTCACAAGCTCTAGGGTCAATTCTTGTTGTCTCATCAAAAACTTGTCTAAGATTATCTTGGCTGTGCATAGCAACTGTTTTGCATTTAGTTTTCAACTCGTAGACATCTGATTTGTATTCTTCAACACAATGATTGTGTTGGAATAGAGGAGTGATAAGATTTGTTTCCCTATTGAGTCTGGCAGTTCCTTTGCATCCAAGGCGAAAAATTGCACACTTAAGATAAATATACTTATCCTGTTTTTTAGAACTGATAAATTTAAAGCCATCAGAAGTACAATATACTCTTCCAACTACCTTTTTGTAAGAATTTAAAGTGTATTCCATCAGATAATGATGTCATTAATACCAAATAACCGTTTATACTAACATTTAGAAATAGAATGGAAGCCAGTTTGTTTATTGAAAACAAAACAACAATTGAAAACAAATAGATTATCCAAACTTGCTAAGAATTATCAAATTGAGACAAGGGTAATGTCAAAAACAAATTGAATAGTTTTCCATTACAAACCTTTGAAAAACTATTCTGACAAAGTCAAAACTAAATAAAAACTATTCTGACAAAGTCAGAACTCTATAAAAACTATTCTGACAAAGTCAGAACTCTATAAAAACTATTCTGACAAAGTCAGAACCCAATAAAACTATTCTGACAAAGTCAGAACTCTATAAAAACTATACTGACAAAGTCAAAACTCAATAAAAACTATTCTGACAAAGTCAAAACTCAATAAAAACTATTCTGACAAAGTCAAAACTCAATAAAAACCATTCTGACAAATGCCAGTGATGAAAATTCTGACAAGTGACAACTTCAAAATTCTGACAAATGCATGTCCCCCATATATATAGTAACAGTTAGTTTATTGAAATTGACACTTTCCCTTATTGTTAGTACTTTTAGATTCGAATTTATCAGACTTAGCCAGACCGCATTTAGTTACATTTTGGGTTGTTTTCATAATCATTATCATATACAAGTTTATAGTATAGTAATCGTAATCGTAATCGCTTAAAATTTTTAGATCGTATTCGTAATCAAAACCATAATCGTTTAAAAAATATAGATCGTAATCGTAATCGTAATCATCTGAAAGTAATCGGCCCCAACCCTGTTAGGTGGATTTTCACACTTTCAAAAATGTGACAAATACGTAATAATTCCATGGTAGGTAATGAATTTTCGTTCAAGGCTCGAACTTGTCCGATCCAGATCCAAAATACCCCTGCATGCCAAAAATCAGCCCTGTGGGTAATGTAGTTTCTTCAATCAATTCTATACATACATACAACAAATACATTATATATACAAACCAGGCCTGGGGTCAATTACTCTAAAATGTAATATATTACTATTACTATTACTTATATTTCTTCCTATTACTATTACTATTACAATTACATTATAATAATATGTAATATATTACTATTACTATTACTATTACTATTACTATTACTTTTAATATTACTATTACAAATTACTAGACATTTACTAAGACTCTGCTATGATTCAGAATGTCTGAAGTTTATTATTTTAATTGATTATCCCACACAAACAAAACATATATTATCTAACCTAAGCAAACAACTAATTTCAATAAAGTGACAAATTCAAATCGATAATCATCTTGCCTTAATTTATTTTAACAACTTCCTATTTCTTCACGAAAAATCAAATAAGCCAGTCCGAAGTTGTAGAATTGTAATAGATAATTCCTATTACAATAGGTTCTATTACTATTACTATTACTATTACATCCTATTTGAAACACTATTACTTATTACTATTACTATTACTTCTAAAATGTAATCGTTACTAATACAATTACTATTACATATTACTATTACCCCAGGCCTGATACAAACACACACAACAATTGCTCTTTTAATATATAGATAGCTAGATAGAGACTCAACGAAAGAGTGAAACTGTAACCGTCCGAGCACCATACATATTCAACCGCTTTACAATCAAGTATACCAATGCCTTGGTTAGCCTTTTTCCTTTCATTTATAAGACGCTTTTAGTTGTTCTGAAAAGATTGTCTTAGGCTAGCTGATCATACTTTTAGATAGTAGATTATGATCTAATTATATACCAAAAGCTTGAAAATAAGTATGAAAGCCTGGAAGCAATGTATAATAATAAGTAATAGACAGTTGAAGCAAGTCGGGGCCAGTTTATGATCAGAAGTTAAATAATTGCAATACAAGTCTCCCTTCACATCTGCACCAAAAATTTTGGAAATTATTCACATTAAATTAATGCTTTTAAGCAGGATATCAAAATCAAGCAATCTAGAAAGCATAATGAATTATATTTCATGAATTTGTATTCGAAACGTATAACGAATGAGCCTATAACTTGATATTCATGGTTCTTAGAAATATTTAAGGATCATTACTATCAAAAATAAGTTAATTAAGGGGAAATATACAACTTTCGAATTACGCAATAATTTGGAATCTTGGTTAAAAACCAAAAATCGTTGAAAGTCACAAAAGTGGCCCGATTTAATACCAATTTGCAGCCTGTTAATTAAGGTATTTTTAATGTAGATATACGTACTTCAAACGTATGGATGCGGATATGGTTCCTTAATTGGTATTGAGTTCGAGATAAATGAAATTTGTTCCCAGGGTAAATTAGATGCATATATTTCAAATCAATGGTCAAAATTGGCTTACCTACCATAGCTTTACAGATACTTGATGTATTAGAGATAATTTCATCATCTTGATTACATTAAAATATACAAAAAAGTAAAATTAGCAAATCGCATATTGAAGGAAGAAAACGAAATGTGTGGAAAGTTTCAATACACATAAAGTAGTAGTAATATACAAATTCAAAATAAATAAACTAACTTACATATAGAAAATGATCCCCAATTATAGCGGCTTGTTCAATTGAATTCAATGGTGTTGACCAAGGATTACTCTGAACAATGACTGATGTAAATTTAAATAGGTTCATTGATTCAGAAGAAACCAAGTGAAAAGCAATTGACATAGCTCCAGCGCTTTGACCATATAGACTAATAGAAGATTTGTTACCTCCAAAAGATGGAATATATTTACTAACCCATTCAAATGATAAACGCTGGTCCTTTATTCCTATATTGCCATTTATTCCAGTATTTTTCAGATAAAGGAAACCCAGAGCACCTAATCGATAATTGATGGTTACCACAATAATTTTCTTCAGATTTGCAAGATATCTAAACAAAACATCTATGAAAAGGTCATTTACCATGCGTTAAGAATATACTAGCCAGAATGAGCAATAATGGAGCATAAATAATACAATTACTTAATGGATGTTATTATTTTGTTTAATCTGGATAAAATTTAGCCTCACGCATGGGAGGCGCGGCCGCACCCCGCACGGGTGATTCATCCGCGGGCCCCTCAACCGATTACAAAGGGGGCCCCCTTGTTCAGGCCCCCGGGGCCCTGGATAAAGGGGACTAGAGGTCGATCACCCGGGGGCCCCCAAAAGCCGCGCCGCCTCTGGCCTCACGCGCTGTTAGATAATGCCAAATTGATAGCCAACTTAACACAAAACACTGCAATACCAAAAGTACTAGTACATCACATGCATTTACATCTTATATACAATTAGTTGACTAATTGTGACCTCCTTTTTCAGAGATAGGGTGTTAGATATACTGAATATTCGACCTGTAATGAGTATTTTATCTAGATGGCACCAATTTAAAACTTGTACCACTCAGTACAATATGCAACGTTGCACAGGCCACTAAATTAATTAAATAAAGTGACTGTTAAAGTTTAGAAAGAGCTAACTACAGTGTATATACTTTTTCAATATGATAATCAATTGTACATTAGATAAGTCATATGTTAAATTCGATTGAAGGAAAGAATACCGAATAATCTCGTCAAATCACGTTTTAGACTTAAGAGGGTCGGTATGGGTATAATTATACAAGTGGAGTTGAACGAGGGGTCACTCGATTGGAAAGGTACACAATTTGAGAATGGAATGTTTGCACATTCCTGATCGACAATTCTCTCCTCTGCTGTAGCCAGTGGCGGCGCTAGCCAGCCGCCACTGGTGGGGCACAATTACGTCACAGGTGGGGGACATGCTATATAACTGGGGCACACTTACATTAATGAGGTGGGTCACACTTAAATTCAGGTGGGGCACAGGCCCCACCTGGCCCCACCCTCGCGCCGCCTCTGGCTGTAGCTCCTTTATTACCATAAATTTGATGGATTTCTTAAACTTTATACTATAGTCTTGTAATGGAGCATTAAAAAATATAAATTAATTGCGCCCCCCCCCCTGAAACCCCCTGCCCCCAAAGAGCCCCTCCCCCCTTATTTAAAATCTTCGCGACTCCACTGATTCAAGACTAAGAATAAAAAACTAAGAGTATTAAATAAATTTTTGATATAATTAAGTATAGATGTATCAAAAAATACAAGAAATAAATAGTTTCTAAATTGATTTTAAACTATAAAAAACGTGAGATTTCGAAAGTAAGCGTGAGTGTGTGTGTGTGTGTGTGTGTGTGTGTGTGTGTGTGTGTGTGTGTGTGTGTGTGTGTGTGTGTGTGTGTGTGTGTGTGTGTATGTGTGCGTGTGTAATATTCAGTTTTCAAAATATGGAAATTTGGCCCGAATTTTCGGGCTTAGTCAATAAATGAATAAATTAATTAATTAATTAATCCGGAATGACCATATGCTGTAGAAATCTGAAAATTTATATGCAGGGGTAATTTCTTTGCTGACAACGATCTATAGGTTTCTAAACGAAATACCGGGGTTATGTCGTCATAAAAGCACATATTTGGGAATAAATCTTTCAGTTTTTAGCCGATTCGCCCACGATTTCAAATGAGAAGACAACATCAAATACACACATATACCGATTTATGGGAATATGAAGTCACGTAGGAACGAATTTGGATTCAGCTCTTACAATTTTTACTCAGTCGTTACACAATATATTATATATTTTATTGCATGTCTTTATAAATTTTCACAATTAATCTGCATCAGGCATTAACAAAAATGCACCTCCTACTGCTGCCTCATTGCACATATTGAGGTTTGGTTATTTAATCTTCACCTACAAAATTTCCGAAATTGCATACTTTGATTAATCCAGTTTGGCTTCCATTTTATTAGTGACGAGCTATTCAGTCTAGGTCGCTTTGCAACAGATCGGTGCTACGCACCTCAAATTAACGGCCGCTGTGCGGCCTTACTCCTCACCCTTTCTGCCATGGAAATGGTAGAAAGGGACGTTATATAGATCCCTATATAAGATTTCCATTTTTTTAACTTGTTTTGCATATTCAAAATTTATAAATGCGAAATTCGTGTACAGCATACTTGTTTACTTATAATACCCGTTGAAAGCAAACTTCTAGGTTAATTTTGAATTTTCATTAATTTGTTTACCTATTTAGTGTAAACAACAACAATAAATATTCATATCAGAAATTTGTAAATGCGAAGTTCGTGATCAGCATACATTTTACCTATAATACTCGGTGAAAGCTAACTCCTAGGTTGATTTGGAATTTCATCAATTTGTTTACCAATTTTTGTAAACAACAACAACAAATATCAATATTATAATTTATAAACGCGAAATTCGTGTTCAGCATATGTACTTGTTTACCTATAATACCCGTTGAAAGGAAACTTCTAGGTTGATTTTGAATTTCATTAATTTGTTTACCTATTTTTGTGTAAACAACAAAAACAACATTCATATCATCTATATATATATAAAAGACAATATCTGTCTATCTGTCTGTCTGTCTGTCTGTCTGTCCTCACATCTCACAGTGGGCGAGAATGACAATTTATGGGAAATAGGCATTTTAGTAGCAGATAGCCAATCAAGAAGTATTATTGACATATAGTTTATTGATAGCTAGGAACTCATTAGTATCATTGAAATGATGTATCTAGTTCCTAGTAAAGTTCTGAATGATTTAATGTGATTTGATTAACAATTATATTTTTGGTTGGTTAACAGCCCTTTATTATTCACCCATGATTATTGATAAAGTATTTTATCCTGGGAAAAATAACTAAATCTAGTCTTACCCCAAGAAATTTAATAATGCAACAAATGTAAGCAGGTTAGATGTATACTGGGTGACAGTCTCGCAAGTGTAAGTACTCCTAGCATTCTTAGATATTTTTATAACGTAGTTCTCTGTTTTTGATTATAGCTAGCTCACTAAATATCCTCCCAACCATATAAAACCCACTTATTGGCATTTTGAGAGCCTGGTTGAGTTCAAGGCTGTTGCCTGGTTGCTGGTTTTGCACTTAATATATGGTATACTATTTTTAGATTCTAGAAGGTAAGTAGGGTAAACAAACATGCATTACTACGTACGTATATGCATTACTATATGCCCAAGCAATATGCAAAATTTGACCTATCCAGCTTATAAGTCATGATAAATTTTTGCGGGAGGTTGAGGAACCCTGCAGTTGAGTTTATATAAACGCTAATATACCCATGTAGTACAGCAATATGGTGAAAGATTGTGCATTTTCGAGATAAAAGTACCAAATTTTGCACAATTGTAGTATTATAGATAGGTTCTGATCAACTTTAGCTATGGCCATAGCAGAATTTTTGGAAGAACAAATTTTTCAGGGGGTCAAAAATTGGTGGCCGATTGAATCGCCGGAAGTATAAATACAGGATAGCTCATTCAAATGCATTCTTAACGACTTTATATTGTCAGATTCGTGCTCAGCACTTAATTTCCAGCATCTTGATAGGTATATTGACTATATCTGGTGAGAATATTTTAGGTTTCCATAGCAACGGTAAGAATGTGTTGAACATTCCGATCTCCCAATTTGAAGTAACCATATCGAGTGACCCCTTGTTTTTCTCGGGTATGCGTACTGCGAAAATATAGTTCAAATGTCTTCGAAATAGGCGCATTCTTTAAGAAGAACATATTATGTACAATTCCTGGAAATCTTAGAAGAATAACTCTTATGATAAAGAAGTATTAGAAAATAAGAAATCACTAGTTGAATTTAAACACAAATAATTCAAAGTTTAAAAATATTACGTCAATGTATAAGAATTCAGAAAGTGTCTAATAATTCGATCTTAGCATCAATCGGTCAGTTTTATAAGTTCTAGAATATGCTTGTTACGATTATCATATTTTTAATTGGATTCAAGCTACTTAAAAATTTACTCAAATTCCCGTGACTTCCCACTGTGATCTCCTCTGAGATGCCTGAACCGATCTCTACCAAATTTTGCATATTATCTAGGAATTACCTGACCACTCCAGATAAGGAATTTTTAAGAAAAATATTCCCATCTTCCATCCCCAAGGTAAAAAAACCTTTAACCAATTAAATTCGAGGGTTGTCCCAGTATGGATTAGCATCTAGCATTCAATTAGTATAAAAGGATTTTTAAGTCTCCATCAATTGTTAAGTGTGATGTATAGAATGCTTAAGTGAGACTGTAGTTTAATTGGGCAAGAGTAAATAAATTCATCCAATCAGTTATTTGTGTTCCGTTTGTATATCCATTCAGTTATTTGTATTCCGTTTGTATAGCTGTTGTATTCCTATATGATTTCCCATAATATAAACAACAATTGAATATACATATAGACCAATATAATTCAACCTTACATATGTGTTGTTGGACAATTTAATAGTCATACCTATTACTATATATAGATCGGGTTGACATATTTTGCCAACTTCACTCATAATTGACATACTAAATCCAAACCTGTTATTCAACTATTACGTATGCCACTTAAAAAACGTTCGATTGTTGGCAACCATTGTAAACAAACGCCCAATACAACGTGATAGCGATTAAAACGTGGAAATGAAACTTACCACCAAATACAAAGCGTAGAAAAGCGTAGTAAACTAGCAGAAAAACGCCGCCCGGAGGGCGGCATTACGGCTAGTAAATTTATAAATGCGAAATTCGTGTTCAGCATACTTGTTTACCTATAACCCCCGTTGAGAGCAAACTTCTAGGTTGATTTTGAATTTTCATTAATTTGTTTATCTATTTTTGTAAACAACAACAATAAATATTGATATTATAAATTTGTAAATGCGAAATTCGAATTCAGCATACTCGTTTACCTATTATAACATTTGGAACTTAGTTTCTATCAAAATTATAAATGCGGTTTCTAGTCCCCATCAGTGATGGATCATGACTTTTACCTCAAGGGGGGTGGGGGGGGGTAATTTACATTTCGCTATAGTTAATTAAAAAACCCCACCCCCCCCTAAGAGGGGGGTCAGAAAAAATCTCAGGGAGTCCTTTTTCTCAAAAAATACTGTCAGGGGGGGGTATAGATGAAACCCTGTCCAGTGTCTTTGTCCGGATTGTATTAAAGTGATTGTATGTTCTTGTATGTTTGTGGATTGTATGTCTTTGTCCGGATTGTATTAAAGTGATGGGGGACAGTGTCCCCCATCACTTTAATACAATCCGGACAAACACACAACAATCGAGATTTAATAATATAGATGTATTGTTAGCTTCCACTTCTATGTGATGTATTATTAACTTACGTCAATCACATAAGTATGTATAATAATACTATCAAAGTTATCCAACGATTTATTAAACTATATCTTTCAGAGGCGGGTCCAGGAGGCCAAGGCCCCTTCGAAACTGAAATTGACTGAAATTGAGACTGAAATTGAGGCTGAAATTGACAAAATAAATAAGTAACTTCAGCCGTGAACTACGTAATATAAGGACTGGAAACGACAAATAAAAACTGGACCATGGATAGGTTAGAAGGGTATCCCTCAGCTATTATTTCCTCATAATTGCCCAAAGTAGTGTAGCTATTATTGAATTTTACCTTATGGTTGCATAATATTATTATTTTCGTCATAATAAGCAACCTTAAATGGATTGTTCGAATCTTTCCTATGTGAGTCCCTACCTTTTCCTCGTTACTTTACTGTGCCGAACTATACTACTTATTATTTTATCTTTTCTAAAAACTGTAGCACTAGCATAGCATTTCATGCTTAATACTTGTTCTGTTTTTGGATGCAAGACCAATAACAAAGGTCATCCGAAAGCCACTGTCTTTCGATTACCTAAAGGCCCACCTGAATTAGTTCACGATTGGATCCGAGCTTTACATAGAACAGGAACAGAAGACTTACAGTTGGATAACATATTCATCTGTATTCACCATTTTCGAGAGGAGGACCTGATACGAGTAGACAGAGTCTTACAAGCTGATGGTACTTACTCTGAAGTACCACGTGAAAGACCTACTTATCGTCTCAATGCTGTTCCTGTAATTTTTCAAGGTTGTCCATCTTATTTTACCTCCAATTCTGCTACTTGTAAGCGTTATAGCAGAGAATCAAAGGAAGAAGCACACTTTGCTAAAAGTCTCAAGTATAGTTTAATTGAAGAAAAGCATGAAAAATTTCTTTACTCCTTAGATAGTTTTGAAGATCTCAGACAAAAATTATCCACCTTGAAACTAAAGCAGGATTGGGTCATTTGGTATTCTTCTAATAAGTTACATATATTCAGGCTGCAATCGTTCGATCAGTTCGTCAAAGTTGAATCCACTCTTCATAGGCGCCGAGGCATGCATTCTGGGATGGCTATTCCATCCCAGGAATTGGACTGAGATGGCTAGACTATCCCAGGAATTGGACTGGGATGGCTAATGGTCATCCCTGGATTCATCAAACCTCGGCGCCTATGCTCTTGCAATTAATTCAGATTTAACCGTCTCAGCTAATAGTTTTGAGCAACAGGTACCTTTGCCACTGGATAAAATAAACGACTTACGACAGATTGAGACTCTTATTGATTATATTATTAACTTTCTACCAGATTCGGTTATATTTCAATCAGATTCTGTTCTGGTGAATATCAAGGAAGCGTCACAGAAATTATCTTCAGCAGTTTCTATTCTACAAGATACAGATCAAATGAATGAAAATAGTATGAAATCTCTAAACATACCTCACTTGCCCAGTTTGCAATTTATTATTTGTCAGCTCGAAAACTCGCTTGTTCCCATAAAACAACGGCGGGTTAACATTGTTACACAGGTTAGCATTTCTCTAAACATGTTAATTTTGACATTATTTATTTTAATTAGGTCACTCAATATTAATTATAGTTTCAATTCTAGACTATTGCATTAAAAGCGCACCTAATCTCACCAGCCTGCTACAAATTTCTACAATCATTAGATTGCCTATTCCTACCGACAACAAAGTCTATTCGTATTCTATCATCGAGTATTGGATTGGAAAATGAATACACTAATTTGCTTAAAAACATAACTGCTGATTTTTTAGAGAAGGAACGGCATCTTGTACTCAACATGGACGAAATCCACGTTGCATCAGATATCTCGTACCAAGGTAATGAGAGCATACGTATGTACATATAATATAATTTGACTATGTATCTACTTAGACACTTTATATATTGTCTGTTATTTAGGTGGAAGAATAATCGGAGAGATAGATCCTACAACTCCAACTAAAAAAGTTTTTGCTCTGATGGTGTCTAGTTTATCAAAAAAATGGTAACAAGTTGTGAGGCTTTTCCCCTCAAATTTTTCTACTGCGGAGGAACTTTATCCGATAGTTAAATCTGTGATATTGGATATCGAAAAATGCAACCTATTTGTTGAATTACTTGTTACAGATAACTATTCACTGAATGTTCGTTTATTCAAACTCTTTTCTTCTGACCAAATGACATTAACTTCTGCAGTTCCACATCCTGTGTCCTCCGTCCGAAAATTGTATAATCTATTTGATTTCGTACACATATTAAAATCTATCAGAAACAATTGCTAAACTTGAAGGATTATGATCATACGTTCAAATATCCAGACATGCTCTTATTTCCTTCAATTTACGATACTAGTAAATCGAATGAGGCTAAGTTTGAGGATATTCGTTTACTGTACAAGTCTGAAGAACACTCGATCGTTAAACAAGCCCACAGATTGAATTCTAAGGCATGTTGGCCAACTAGATTTGAACGCCAGAATGTTAATCTAGCACTCCGCGTTTTCAATGATTCAACTTGTGCAGCTCTTAAAATACAGAACGATTCACGCTCAAGGTTTAAAAACGATACTCCGAATTTCGTGGATATTATTGGTAAGATATGGAAGATCTTTAATGTGAATATTCCCCTTAAACATGTTCACTTGAATGATAAATATTCTGCGCCACTTACGGAAGACGATTGGCGTTTCGGTTTTCTTAACTTAATCTCTAATTGGATTGAGAGATGAAATTTATCAAATGGCAAGAATGGTAAACTTAGTGCTCAAACTTTCGTAAGTTTGCGCGCCATTCTTGTATTACTCTGCCACTAATAGTTTCTCATCTGATTCAAAATTGCAAGTTTAAATATGTTCTTACTTCCAGGCTTCAAAATGATCCAATAGAACACCAATTCGGATTATATCGAATGATGAGCGGAGCTCAATACCATGTTGCTTATTCCAAAATATTAGAAAGTCAACGGCGTATGAACATATCGAATATTCTTAAATTGTTTTCACAACAACAAAACAAGAGTGAACTATCCCTTAGAAGATTTATTCAGTCTTTTACTCTAGCACCAGATGAATGCAATAAGATTTGTTATGATCAATATCTTGGTGCGTTACATGATCTTAACTCTATCAAACTTGAAATTCCTATTCTCCAATCTATTGTCTTTATTGGAGGTTACGCTGTTTATTCTTACATTAAAACTTCAAAATGCCAACACTGTCTTGTATCTCTTACTGAGAACAAAGATATAGATTTAAGTGATGCTGTTAAATTTGACCTGATAAAGTATGTTGATCGTGGTTCTCTGAAGTGGCCCTCAGATCTTGTAGTTGACTCCATAGTGGTCTTATGGAAAATTTTCATGAAAATTGATGATGATGAGATATTGAAAATGCAATTTTACACCTCCCCTTCGCGTACAATATTAATTCAGTTAGCTGAAAGAGTGCTAGTGACTGAACAGAGTGAACACTGGAGATCTAACTGCGCTCATTGCAACATTTTAGGTTGGAGGATATTACACAAGATTCTTAACATATGCGCTAATTGCATATTAGCCAATAAAACTAGAAATGTGAATTCTCGTATAGCATCGATATAAAAAGATACACGTAATTTAAGAAATTTTAATCTACGTGAATAATGCTCGAGTCTCCAGTTAATTATATTTAATAATAATTACTGTACTAGTATTTGACAAATGTAATCATGTTTTGTTCATTGCATTACTTTTACTGTAGTTCAATATTCGCGAAATATACATTATAAGAACTTGATGTCCTATATTTACTTTTTCTATCGAATTTAAATGTAAATTAGTTTACCCTTCTAACCTATCCATGGTCCAGTTTTTATTTGTCGTTTCCAGTCCTTATATTACGTAGTTCACGCTTCAGCCTCAAGTTTGAATTAGGGCTCCTTAAAAAAAATACGCTTAAAATTACTTCTGTGTATATTTGGCCCACTATGTATATTAGTGGGCAAAGTAAATACGCTAAAATTTAAATCATGAATTTTATTAATTATACCTTCCATCATATAATAGACAACCAGCACTTCCAGAAGTAAAGCTCCCGCCATGGATGAAAATCATTACATCATAACTTTCTAAGGATTGGGGACTCCATTCAAGTGGTGTATAAATATTAAGAAATAGACAATCCTCACTGATAAAACTAGGACAAGAGCCAGGTGGCAACAAACAATCCTGAGGACAACCTGGTGGATGCTTTGCACCATCTAAAATACCATCCCAAGGGAGAACAGGCATAGGATCAGACCATCTAAGATCATCTACAGGGGGCTGAGCATAAGGGATGCTTAGAAATTGCCAAGACAAACCATTAGAATATCCTCGAACAGCACCAAGTACAGTTTCAACAATGATAGTCCCATTTTCAAATGAGTATAGAGAAGAGATGGAAATAAAAAATAATATTAATATGTAAAACAGGTTCCGCATCATTTATCTAATACTAGACAAATATTATTGTGAGTAGAACAAATTGAAAATTAGAGTTGTGATACAGTATGTACTCTTGGCAATACATTGACATATGGAAGTGAGCGCATGATGTGAAATATTATTGTCTCCAATGTTATACGGGGGCTTTATTGGCAAAGAACAGTGGCCTTACTTGAAATGAAGGTGTAATAGTGGGAATAATGACAATAATGACAATATTCGTGCGGGAGTGAAATCTGACGCGGGAGGTGGAGCTGAAACAAGATTCCAACAAACAGTGGCCTAACTTAAAAGCAACTCAAGGTTACTAATAGACGAACAGCAAATACATTACTCGCACAAAAAAATAATGATTTACTATAAAAATTAGCACGTACACATACATTTTGTGTCGGCATATTTAATTAAGTTAGTCATCTGCATTGATCATTTTTCCAAGTAGGACTTGCTCAATATATATATGCTCTCATGATTTCAATACTTTATAGTATTTTTATATTATTATATTCTCATTTTCAAAATGTTTAACTTTTCCATGTGGAGTTTAGCTATATACTTTTTCCGGTTCATTGCTCATTTCACCATTTCCAAGAAAACTGTATGCTCTTATGAAACCAGTAGCTGATCAAGAAATACCGTGAGGAGGTGATAATATGTATTTTCATTATCAGTTTTAGTACTTACTATATACTACAGTTTTAAAGAAAATTCCTTTATTAGCAACTTCGCCTATTAGCAACTATTTTGCAACAAAACCCGAGTTGCTAATAAAACAACTTCACTGATGTAAATACATAAGTTTTAAATCAACTGTGTTTGATTGCTCATGTCACTATAAAGAAATAATCCAGGAGAAATCCGGGGACAAAGTTTAAATTTAACGCGAAGCATGCAATATATATTAAATTAATACCTTATTACACCAGTAATTCAGAGAATGCATTTAAATGCCTAACTTCGCTATTTTTTGGGATATTATATATTGAGTGCATTACCTAATAATGATTCAGTGTTAATAATCTCATTATGTCAAAGATTATTGAAGTTAGCATATAAAATGTATTATCAATGAATAGGAAGATACCAATTGCGGATATTTCTGTACTAGCCTAGTTTAAATAACATTGATACTTTTTGAGTTATGTGTCATTTTAGGAAATATCCGATTCCCTAGCAACTGAGGAATGTGTTAACATTCAATATATAATTTCGATATAATTTATTCAACCAGTTTTTAGTATTACTATGTAGCTTAGTCGTCGACCATGCCGGGGGGGCGTTGTACTAAAAAAGTTTGAGAAACACTGGCTATCAGGTAACTTTTTGAGGGACAGTCGTCGCTCGGGTTACCCCCCTAGTTCTTCTCATATCTCCAGACCAAAGTTTTTGCCGCTTGACGCCGAGAGAATCTGAACGACTAGTCTGATTTACAAAAATTCGGCGGTTTTCGATAGATCTCAAAAGTAAATGGCGATTAAGTGGAGCAATTCAAAGCTATTAGATAAAACGTATTTATTAATGATCCATAAATCTCAAATTTAGGATTTATTTCTATCATAGGTTCAGGAACATGAGAAATTTTCACTGTGCCGACTATACTATAGTATAGTGGCCCAGTTCTAATTTTACTGCCTTTAATATTATTTTTTACTGTGCCGACTATACTATAGCAGGGGTGGCGCCAGGATTTCCCCGACAGGGGGGAAAAGATCCCCGACGGGGGGGGGGGGGGCTAAATAGAGGGACGCGATCAGCTGCCCCGTATAAATTTAACCTTTAAAATGTTTTGCTGTTTTTTAGCGGAAATAGATGTAAACACTCACACTTTTTAGAACGTATTTGTAGCCTTGTGTACAGATATATTTAGGTAAATAGCCTATAGAATTGCTATCCCCGCTACTCAATAAACAAATTCAGTTAAATAGCGTCGTTAGAAATTATCATATGAGCAGAGTTGCTGGTAAATGAAGAGTTTTCAATTACGATAATCGAAATGACTTAACTACTGTATTTCTCGGTCAATTATCCGATTCGGGCAACCAATGATCCGATTGGGTCAACCAAATATCCGATTCGGGCAACCAATTATCCGATTCGAGCAACCAATTATCCGATTCAAGAAATCAACAATTATAGTGATATATTTGATATAATAGTGATAATGAATACAGTTAATTAATATAGGATAAATGATTTATTGGATATATATATTGGATAATGTAGCTACTAGAGATTTTTTAGGCGTATTGCTCTCGGAACTGTTGCTGTCAATACATGGTAGAACGAATTCAGGCAAGTTGCTGGAGTAATTTGAGCCAAAGCATTTGGGCATAATTGCAATAGTTTATCTCTCCTTGCACTTACCATAGTTTGGCCCTCAATTGGTATAATTGGTCCTTGAGCGCTGAGAGTTCGTTTTATATAGGATTTTAGACTTTGGAAGCACAACTCAATCGGATTCGGGGCGCCTGCATTAGTTCGAATTTTATGTTGGCCTTACTTCGAATTTCCGATCTTGGCATTAGTTCGAAAGTTAGATATGCAATAGTTCGAATTAATTCTGATGTTGGCATTAGTTCGAAAGTTAGACTGATATTACTCCGAATTATATCTTAACGTATATTAATCAAATGAATAAAATAACATGTTTATATTTGTTTAGAATTTTAATGGAGAAAATGAAATGGAAAATGAAGAGCAGTAGTATATAATATATTGCTTAGTGGGCTAAATAAAACAAACAAGAAATAGACCAATAAAAATAAAAGAAATAATTAATTAATTAATATCTGAAACTTCTCTTCAATGGGGCTTCTGCACGTAGGACAATTCTGACCCAACTGGTCAATCGCTGCAATACATTGTGCACAGCAATTCGCATGCCTACATGGCATGAATATCCATGTATCCAACCGTTCTTGAAGGCAAACAACACATAAATTTTTACTAGATGTATCTGGCTCATCATCTACATCTGAATCATCTGACAAGAAATCAGTAGACTGATTTAAAGAAATACAATTCGCTGATGATTGACTGAAACATTCTAGGTATTTCAACGGAGTGTAAATACCACTAATAAGCCTCTCCTTGCATACTGTTCGTAATTCATCATTTATTCTGTTTTTCTTCTTTCTACATCTGGTTATTTCTCTTCCCTGTTCCAAACTAGATAATTCATTATCATAATCAGCAATCAGCTCACTTCAATCTTGCATGGTAACTTTCGGCTCCATTATTTGTTCCATTGTCTAAATAAAAAATTGACAACTCTTCCGGGTTAATTTGAGTTAGCCAGTACTTTTTGTAGTATCTAAAAAATGCTTCAAGTTTTGGCCCGACATCGTGGAAGTTGGTTGTAGCTGAGGAATCAGAGCTTTGATCTTGAAAAGAACCGCTGTGTAAAGTTCTTCGTCTTTATTAGTAAGTAGGCAATGGATCAAAGGAATAGTATGTCTTCCAATCGTAATAAAAAGCGTCCATAATTGATAAAATTGTTTAGGGACGGCGTAAAATGTACCATCAAAATCTATTTTGTTACCATCTGCAAGTATTTCGTATATCCTATCAGAGAAAAAGATAACAGCAATTCGATCTTCGAGTACAACGGTAGCCTTTAGGTGTAATGCAAAATTTGTCGATGGGAGCTGCTTACAGAATTCGATGGCAGATTGAGGGATTTTAGGCTGCAATGATTTCCTTGCCCGAAACATAGAAGATTCGCATTCTCTGAATGTGACCAATGAACCTGCAGGATCTGACCTTGTAATTTCATTGAAAATTTCTCTGAGATTGTCTCTAGAAGTCATAGCTTTCTCTTTATTTTTGTCTTAATTTCAGGAATTTCAGCATTATATTCTTCAACATTGTGGTTATGCTGTGATTTGGGGTAAACTAGATTAACTTCTATATTTAATTTTGCACTTCCTTTACATCCATTCTTGAAAAAGTACATTTTAGGTAATGTATATCATTTTTTGATTTATGACAAAAGTATTATATCCATCCGAGCTAGTAAAACTTTTCCACCTTTGCGCCGATATTGATCCAGGGTATACTCCATACGATTAAATGAATTAAATAGATTAATATATATACGTAACTGAAATGAAAACAGATTTTATAGAGGAATGAATATCATTATTCATTAACACATTGCGAAATTGTATATAATACTATATTAATGCAAGTGAAAATTTGTAAACGTAAATCACATTTAATTGATTAATTAAATGGAATACTTGCAAATATACTATGTATTCGAATCAATGTCCCTTTGAGGGATTCATGTAACATCAAATTAATTCGAACTAATGCCAACATCATAATTCATTAGAACTAATGCGTATCTAACTTTCGAACTAACGCCAACATCAGAATTCATTAGAACTAATGCGTATCTAACTTTCGAACTAATGCCAACATCAGAATTAATTCGAACTAATGCGTATATCTAACATTCGAACTAATGCCGAGATAAGAATTAATTCGAACTATAGGCCAACATCAGAAATTCGAACTAATGCCAACATATAAATTCGAACTAATGCAGCGTCCCCGATGGATTCAACTCGCAACTGTATGGAGGGAGGCGTTTCAATTCGATGTGTGAAGGGATAGAAGCTTCAAGTCTATTTTCAATCCCACGGTGACAAGGAGCGTTGTCAAGTACGATAAAAGCCGTGTCAACTGAGCTACTTGGTTCCAATTCCAAACCAAACGAGAGAAGGAAAATTCACTTATAAATTGATCAAAATGTGTTTGTTTAGCACCTCCGAACAGGATCTTTGAATGGACGAGTCCAACACCTGGACAGATAGCACATATCAGAGTGACATGGGGAGTTCGTTGATTGTCAGCAACAAGTTGGCAATCCTTGAATTGATCGACCACGATTCCGAGAGGTATATAAGCCAAATCCACACTCGTCAACGTAACAGAATCTTGCTCCTATTTCATGCTGTTCTTGCAACCATAGAGCATGAGTTCTTCTACAATCTTTGTTTGCAGGTGAATTACGTACACTTGGAAGTAATTCAAGTTTTTTTACTGTAATTAAGCATCCTTCAAGACACCGAGCAATCGTAGATATCGAAACAGCTATCCCTCGTTCGAGAAGTAGTTTATTTCTCATCTCGCCAAGAGTGATATCGGGACGGGCTTCAATGGAAATTAAGAGAAGACTTATCGAATCCTCGTCCAACTTTTTTCCTCTTGGACCACCGCGAGGTTTTGTAGAATATTGTCTGATGCTACAAATTCTGTAAGCGGTATCCTTCTTAACGCCAAACAATCTGGTCATCTGTTTATAGGTTACTCCCGACTCATGGGCATCGATAAGTCTTTGCCGTAATTCATTTGAAATTGCTCTCCCACCTCGTGAAATAGCAACTGATGATGTGGCAGAGTGTTGTCCTGCATCGTATGAACTCGAAGCCATAATTTATGATGAATATTTGAATATTTAGGAATATATTTATTTCGACTACTTTGTTTTATACTATTCAACCCAGAATCCTAAATAGATAAACCAATGAAAATCAAAAGTAATTCCGATCGGATAATTGGTTGACCCAATCGGATAATTGGTTGCCCGAATCGGATAATTGACCGAGAAATACAGTAGTATAATACTGATAATAAGGATACAAGTAAATGAGTTCCAAATAAATGAACAGACAATATAGCATATAAAATGTCTATATTATACTATTATAGTGCTGTTTCGTGATATTCAGGGGGGGCTCAAGCCCCCCTTGAATTTTATGTGCCCCCCTCTGAGGGGGGGCACAAAGGTATGATATTGAGTTATGTATAGGCTGAAATATATATTTCCAACACTGGCGGAGATTTAATTAAATTTGTGCCCTTCCTAATATTTTTCAGCCCCCCTGTGCCCCCCCAGAGCTGGAATCCTGGCGCCGCCACTGTTTCATCTAAAATCGTTTATTTTTGCTAGGCATTCCAATATATCAATAAGATGCTGTGGGAAACTCTTGAAGAAGGGTGGCCGATACATGGACCTGAGTTGCACAAGAATCCGAAAATAATCGTCGTGAATGCAGACTGGCACCAGGAAAAATGTAAATTCCTTGATTTGACATTCCATTCAACATCTAACCAACCCGCCATTTTTGCCGGGCAGAAGCTATGTAACTACAGGCCATGGGATACTGAAAGTATCATCGGAGATGGAAATTGCCTATATCGCTGCCTGTCGCAAATAATAACTGGCAATCAACACCAACATCTTAAGATTCGCTCCATAATTGCTAACTTTATTGCGAGTGAGAGTACAACACAGCTTGCATGGTATTTCCACCAAAAACAAACAAACAACCCATGTGAGTATCTAATGAATGAAAACCCAGTATTCCTTGAATCAACCTGGGGTGGGGGTGTAGAGTTGATGAAAGCATCTGCAATACTACAGACGGATATTTATGTCGCAAATGATTCTTACAGGAGTCAAGGTTCTAGTATTATTGAAGTCCGCTGGAGTCTATTGAAAGCAGCTAACTATGCTTACAACGGTTCTATCTACATCACCAATTTCAATATTCATTACGAACCAGTCAAATCAATGGTAAAATGTTCATACTTAACATACGGAAATAAGATTTGTAGTTAGACCTTTCAGAGATTTAGCATTTAGTATATTTTCTATTGTTAGGTAATTACTATACCAATATCGAATGTTAACTGATTAACTTATTTTCAATGCTTGAATAAATATTTTATTAATGTAGGCGAGCGAAAAATCTCATTATCTCCTTAATTTATCGATTCAGTAACGAACTAAAATAATCCAAAAATGTCTGCCAATATTATAGGGAATACTTAAATCTGCAGGTGAAGCATTTCAACTAAGAGTGATTAGCTACAAAGTCAACTACGTAGTTATAACGTAAAACACATTTATATACTTATTTTTAGTGTCATAATGCAAGTACATGTCTAACGACAAAGTCATCATAGCGGTTGCACAGTTGCTGTTACGTAATACAATTGACTCAAAAATATCACGACAGCTTGACAGTAACACTAATGACTCTATAAAACGCTTGTAGTGTCCATGGTTCACCAATACAATTGACTCAAAATATTATGTGACTCAAAATATCACGAAACAGTGCAATTCTACAATTAGGGAATTTAGCCTTAAACCTATTGACTACTATATTTAAATCAAGCTTGCTGCCTCGATCACGATGAATCCCAAGCATCAATAGACTGTCCAGACGTTCCTGTTTCATTACGGTGCGAAGTTCATTATTTAATATCCGTATTGAGCTAAAATTTCGTTCACACTCAGCAGTTAGTACGGGTATTGTGCATGCGATTATAGCAATACGCTGAAGTTCAAAAAGGCTTCCTTTAACTTCTGCAAGTAGGTCTGTAATTGAAGTAGACTCTTAGGTCTTTCTTCCTCCGATTTTCTTCTAATCATGTGCTTAAAGGTGGAAATTTCACATTTCAGAGTTCTGGCGTCGGCATTGAATAGTTTTGCAAAAGCGACGAGTGAATTTTCATCCATGAAACTGGTAGAGCTAGGGCACAAAGATATGATTCCTCTCATCATGACAATGTTCTTCTCGCCAAATCTCTTCTGAAGCTCTGTAATAACTTTGTCTATGATCTCACAAACATCACAAAATGTCCATCGAATCCAAATCCTGAAACTTTTCAACATTAGCATCTACCACATAATCTTGCAACCCTGCTGGTAGTCGTTTTCGTCTGACAGGTCGTGCATTGTGAGGCAGGTTTAATCGTTCGCGAACTTCTTCGACATCATCCCAGAACTGAGTGTAACTGTTTGAAATACTTAACTGAGTTTACCACATCGACAATAACCAGATTTAATCTGTGACAAAAGCAATGGATGTAGTAGGCCATTTGACAACCAATTTTTCAGGAATTTTCTTTTGAACTACGTTCAAATGACCAGAGACACCAGATGCACCATCATAACCTTGTCCAATACAGTTCTTCATGTTCGCATCAACCCTTCCTAACTGGTGGATAATGGTGTCGGACAGGCCATTGGCATCCAAACTTTGTGCTTCAGCAACAGCGATAAATTCTTCGTGGATAGCGTTTTTGAAGCAGTATCGTACAGCGACAACTACCTGTTCCTTTTTGCTGGTATGTTTAGATTCATCTGCAAGTGATGTGAAATATTCCGCCTCATGAAGTTCCTGTTTTATCTGTTCTAAGATCATATCCTTCATGATATCCAAAAAGGCATTCTGAACTGTATGGTGGGTGTACTTCGCATTCATAGGACCAGAGCGAATTATTTCTGCAAACTGGATCATGTTTAGCAATACGAGAAATATAGCAAGGAAATTTCCGCAAGATGGGCCAAAATCGAGATTCTCTTCGTTGATGTCATCGACTCGAAATGATCTACCAGTCTCACGTTGGGAAATTTTACGTTGAGCAGTCAGCAGCAAAACTTCACATGTTGTGATTCCTATTTTTTGTTGTAAACTTTGCATGTGCAGAGTCCTGAAGTTCAGCAACTGATTGAAAACTACCAGACTTTACATCCTGGTAGTTCGCATAAGCATCAACACATTCTGGATGTTGAAGGCTTGCTTGATGCTGCATAAGTATATTGTCGCGAACTCTGGTTCCAAAGCATATTTTTCCAATTGCGCATACCTTGGCTTACAAATGTGGGCTCTTTTCTGTTTTTGGAAAAATGTCTACATTGATAGCAGTAAATAGCATCTTCACATTCCGAATACTCTATCCATGGGTATTTATCATACAGGGATGAAGTAAATGCTTTGAATACCTATCCAATCATAGCAAAGGAAACTTTATGCACGAGGCTGTACTGGATGACAGTCTTTCTTCGTTGAAATATCTTTCTAAACTGGCAATCAACTATCGCACTAGATTGTATTCGAAAATTCGCCGACTCATTGCTAACATTGTCTTCATCATTCAATGTACCTAAAATTAAGATAAGAATAAAATCAAATAATTTATTTACAGCTGAGCTCGGTAGAAATTAGTTTTTATTATAATTACTAGTATTTGTATTTATTGTGCCATCTTAAACATATATATTATCGTTACCATACAAGTCCCCAACAATGACTTAATTAATATGGATTTCAAAATACTTATTAATTGCAACACAATTAGTAAATACCTTCGCCGATGTCGTCGAGTTCAGCTGGATCGATCTCTTCAGACAGCTCACCAATCAAACTCCCTACACTTTCATCAAACTCTCTTATCTCTTCGTTAGGGATTTCCTTTTGAGAATCAGTATGTGTATTGGGAAATACAAAAGTATCAGATATGTTATAACACCTCTCTTCAGTCAATAGTTCTCTTTCAAAATATTCTGTCATTTCTATTCTTGTTCTTTTCAAAGTAGGGGCGTCGACACCGGAACTAAAGAATGAATCCATTGTCCTTAGTCGACCAACACTCTCTTCAAGAATAACTGTAGTCGGTACTATGCGACCAGACAAGTCTAAATCTATATGTTTAGATTTCGTATGTATTTCAAAATAGTCGTTTTGAAATATTTCATTACAAATAGTGCAACGCACCCTGAAGCGGACATCCTTTGCCATTAGTATGAAATAAGGATCTACTTTATTGAATTCGTATACTATCTCTCTCTATATACCATTTAGTTATATACATACCATTTAGTTCAAGCAAAGAAGCGACATCACGAGTCATTGTAGATTATTATTCAATAGCTGTGATATTGTGATTATGATTCTTTGTCGATTGTTATTCAATAACTGTCATATTGTGATCATGATTCTTTGTCGATTATAATTCAATAGCTGTGATATTGTGATCAAGCGTGAACTACGTAATATATCGACTGGAATCAACAATTAAAAAATGGACCATGGATGAAACAGAAGTGCATTGGATATTTTTGTATAATACATTCAGTTAGGAACTTTACAGGTGAAATATACTATATTTAGCTGAATTTAACTAAACGAGAAATATGCATCATGATCATATCATTGAGGTCCATTCATTGTAAATATAACGTATTAATACGTATGTGAGAAACCGTACAGAATGCAGAATATGTGAAAAACACAATACAAATTATGTGAAAACACAATTGCACAATACAGAATACTATGTGAAACACTACAGAAACTTTAAGGTTTAAATTTCTTTATTTTCCGGATACAGTGCAACCTCTATAAGTGGGGTCTCTATAAATGGGGAACCTCCATAAGTGGGGAATTTTTTTACCATATTCGTATATATCCATACAAATGAACCTCTATAAGCGGGGAAGTGGGGAATGGGGGACCATAAATTTCAAGGAGTTTTTATCTGCATACAAAACAACCTCCATAAATGGGGGGAATGGACAAATCCTAACATGATTCTTATAAAATAATACAATATTTCCAATAAATCGACTCAAAAGTTCTACAGAAAAAATATTTTCGATTGATCTACTCTGATGTTTTTGGAAGAAATCACCTAGTGTAGATCAGCAGTTAACTAAATTGTCATAATATACAAATAAGAACTAGAACGTGCATTAATGTGTGTGTTATAAGAATATTTTGTATAATATAGCATATATAATGTTTTTCCAATTGAATTTTATAACCGGGGAATGGGGGGCAATTGAAATTTTCCCCGTCCCAGCTCCCCCACTTATAGAGGTTCCACTGTATCTTTCTTTGCAGATGTTATTTCAGAGTTTATATTGCGAACCTTATTGGCTAATATACAATTAGTGCATGTAGTTAGTATCTTCCTTATGATATTCCATCCAGAATTACTACAACCATCACAGTTATTCCTCCAATGCTCGCTATACCCATCAACCAATACGTATTCAGCTAAATGAATTAACACTTTTCTTGAAGGTGAGGAGTAGAATTGTTTCTTCAAAGATTCGTTTTCATCAAGTTTGGTAAATATTTTCCACAATACAATAATTGACTCAATTACAATATCTGAAGGCCATTTCAGAGAACCACGATCGATATATCTTACAAGGTCATACTTTGTAGTTTCTGAAATTTCAATATCTTTGTTCTCAGTTAGTTTTTGAACACAATGATGGCAGTTTGTGGTTTTAAGGTAGGAATATACAGCGTAACCACCAATAAACACAATAGATTGAAGAATTTGAATGTCGAGGTTAATAGAGTCTAGATCATGAATAACATCAATATATTGATCATAGGATATGTGAATGGGTTCATCTGCTGTTGGGGAAAATGTGTTGATAAATTGCTTAAGGGTAAGTTCACTTTTGCATTGTTGTAATGAAAATAACTTAAGAATATTCGACAGGTTTAAGCGCCGTTGACTCTCTAAAATTTGAGAATATGTGATGTGATATTGAGCACCACTCATCATCCGATATAGTCCAAATTGATGCTCAATGGGATCATTCTGGAGTCTAGAGCTAAGAACATACTCAAATCCACAATTCTGAATGAGATGGGCAATGATTAATGGGAAAGTAATACAAGAATGGCGAAAACTAATGAAAGTTTGTGCACTAAGTTTCCCACCCTTCCCAATAGTAGAACTCCACCGCTTAAGCCAATTCGAAACTAAATCAAGAAAAACAAAACGCCAATCTTTGTCAGTAAGAGGTCTAGAATACTCGTCATTCAAGCGCACATGCTTAAAAGGTGTATTTATGTTGAAGATCTTCCAAATTTACTTAATACATCAACAAAGTTTGAAGTGTCATTTATAGAATCCGGATGTAAATCATTTTGAATTTTAAGAGCTGCACAAGTTGACTCGTTGAATACACGAAGTGCTAAATTAACGTTCTGACGTTCTAAACTAGTGGGCCAACATACCTTAGAACTTAGCCGGTGAGCTTGCTTCATAGTAGAATGTTGTTCACTCTTGTACAATTTTCGTATATCATTAAACTTTGCCTCATTCAGTTTAGTAGTAGAATTAGTGATTGAAGGAAAGAGTTGCATATCTGGATATGAAAACGTAAGATCATAATCCTTCAAGTTTAACCAATTGTTTCTTATCGATTTGATAATGTGAACAAAATCAAACAAGATATAAAGCTTTATCTCTGGACAAGTTGGATGTTGAATAGCAGGAAGTAATGTCTTTTGATCAGAAGAAAACAATTTAAATAAACGTACATTCAGGGGATAATTATCTGTAACAAGAACTTCAACAAATAAATCACACTTTTCTATATCGTTGATTACAGAACTGACCATTGGGTATAATTCCTCAGCAGTAGAAAAGTTTGATGGGAGCAACCGTACAACTTGTGACCATTTTTTGGATAGACTAGAAATCATTATGGCAAAAACTTTTTTAGTTGGAGAAGTTGGATCAGTATCACCAATAACCTTTCCACCTAAAAAATTAAATTTGCTTAACCCTCGTCTGGCTAGGAATGTAAAATTGAAACTGAAAGTTAATTGAATTTCAATTGAAAGTGAAAGTGGGGTTTTTCTATTTATACCTTTTACCCCAAGCCAGCAGAGGGTTAAAAGTGCATAAGTATGTACTGCAAGTGAAACAACAGTATTTACCTTGATAAGAAATTGCTGGTGAAACGTGGATTTCGTCCATATTGAGAATAACATGTCGGTGCCTCTCACAAAAATCAGCAGTTAACTTTTTAAGCAGATGTAAATATTCGGTATCCAATCCTATACAGGAGGATAGAACTCGAATTGACTTTGTTGTTGGAAGAATAAGACAATCCAACGATTGAAAAAAACGATAGCAAGCGGGTGATATCAAATGTGCTTTTAAGGCAATGGCCTAGAAGGAAATAAGAGGTAAACAATAAAGCACTACATGAGGTTAGAAAATTATAATCTCACCTGGGTAACTACGTTATATCTCCGTCATTTTTCTGAAACTAGCGAGTTTTCAAGTTGGCATATAACGAACTGGAGGAAGGGTAATAAAGGTGTCCTGTGTTGCAATTGCAGCTCACAGTGCTCAGTTAGTTCTGTATCTTCTAAAATTGATATAGAGGACTGTAATTTAATGGCTGCTTCTTTGATATTTACCAGAACAAGGCTTGAATCAAATATCTCAGGGTTTGGCTCGAAATTTGAAATATCATCAATTAGGGATTCGATCTGTCGTAGGTCTGATATTCGCTTAAGATGCAAGGGCACTTGGTGTTGGCAACTAACGGCTGAAACCATTAAATCTGAATTGATTGTTAACGTAGATTCGATGTTAACGGATTGGTCAAGGAGTTTCAGCTGTAAGATTTGCAAGGTGTTACTAGATGAGTACCACACTATCCAATCTGGGCTTAGACGTAAATCAGGCAACTTAGTTTTAAGTTCCTCAAAAGAATCCAGAGCGAATCGTAATTTATCTTGTTGGTCTTGAACAATGCTATCATGAAGACCTTGAGCAAAATATTCTTCTTCCTTAGATTCTCGACTAAAACGCTTTGATGTCTGAGCAGTTGAAGTAAAATGAGATGGAAAACCATGGAAAATAACTGGTACAGCATTAGGACTGTACGTTGGTCTAATGCGTGGTGTTTCAGTGTAGGTACCATCAGCTTGGAGAACCCTGTCAACTCTTATAATGTCTTCCTCTCTAAAGTGGTTAATACAAATAAATGTGTTGTTCTCTGATAGGTCACCAGCTATATCTCTATGGAGAGCTCGAATCCATTGATTCTTCAATTCAGATGGCCTTTCGGCAATCTGAAAACAGTAGCACTGGGGTGACCTCTGTAATTCGTCTTGCAGCCAAATACAGAACACATGTTAGGCATTACGTATAAGGTTTAGACTAACAAATATCAGTGAAAGATATAAAAAGTATTAAAAAAGTCTAAACAAATTAAATAAGGACGAAGATTCGAGTAAGCTTGAACAACATATTAATCGGTAATGGCTATTAAATGATAATTGCTAAGAAAATCTCCCGAGAAATCTCAAATTCATACTGTATCGATAATTTGAAAATTAATAAAATATATAGTAAAATATAATTTTAAAGTTTATGGGTCATTAATAATATCTTACATTATTACATTTAAAATGCATTCCTAACCAATTTTAAAAGTTAAATTCAGCTAAATATAGTATATTTCACCTGTAAAGTTCCTAACTGAATGTATTATACAAAAATATCCAATGCACTTCTGTTTCATCCATGGTCCATTTTTAAATTGTTGATTCCAGTCCTTATATTACGTAGTTCACGCATCAAGATTTACTTCATCTGATGGTTATAAATTTTTCTTTCAAAGTATTGGAAATCAAACTTATGTAGGACTCATTTACTTACTCTATTCAAGTTTCATTAAGGGGAGAGCTAAATTAAAAATAGCCAAATTCCCCACATAATTATACACTAGTAGAAAGTTATAAATCCGAAATGTATGCATTGGAAACAAAACGCTTGGTCCAGTATGTAGTAATTACGTAAAATAGCTATTCTAACTAAATTTTCAAAAAAATTTATAACTCTTCCCCGATAGATTTGTGTGACTTTTCCCCGACGGGGGGCTGTTACCCGCCATGCCCCCCCCCCCATAGCGCGTACCCTGTAGTATAGTGGCCCAGTATTGAAACCACTGCCTTTATTTCTATATTATTATTATTAATGTGGAGACCATACTATAGTATAGTGGCCCAGTTGTAATCTTACTATCTTTAATTGTATATATTTTTATTTTACTGTGTCGACTATACTATAGCATAGTGCAGGCTTTCATCCAGACAAAAATTTCTGCGCGCCTAGATTTAGTTTGAGCTCGTTCATTTTTCATTTGTACGCCTAGTTTGCACATTTTGTATTAAGTCTATGGGAGCATCTCTCGATATTGTACGCCTAGACACGATGTTTGTACGCCTAGATTATAATCCATCCAAATTACGCTCCTTTAGGAGCGCTCATAACGCCTGGATAACACCCTGGCATAGTGGCCCAGTTCTAATCTTACTGCCTTTAATATTTATTTTTTACTGTGCCGACTATACTATAGTATAGTGGCCCAGGATTGATCTTACTGCCTTTATTATTATTATTATTACTGTGCCGACTATACTATAGTATAGTGGCCCAGTATTGGTCTTAGTGTTTTGGTTACCGATTATTACTGTGCCGACTATACTATAGTATAGTGGCCCAGTTCTAATCTTAGTGCTTTGGTTAGTTATTATTACTGTGCCGACTATACTATAGTATAGTAGCCCAGTATTGGAATCACTGCCTTTATTATTTTTTTACTGTGCCGACTATACTATAGTATAGTGGCCCAGTTCTAATCTTACTGCCTTTATTTTTATTTTTATTATTTTTATTTCTCCGTAGCAGGTGCCCTGGCCACACCTATATACTTAGAGGGCTGAAACTTGGAATGTAGGTTCGGAGTCGACGTCTAATTTGCACCTGGGGTTACGATTTTTGATTACGAAATTTTGCACACATCTTTAACACCTTTCAAAATTTGTCTGGTCCATAACTCAAAATATGTTTTACTAAACCCCCAAATTTTATTTCATATTTGGATTCATCTTAAAATTCTGCGTCTGTTGGGAGAAGAAATTTTTCAATAAAGGGGTCAATTTCTGCCATAAATGGGGGTTAAAATTTCTTTGTTTACTCACACTTCAATTTCAGTAAAGTGTTAAATCTAATTCTATTGTTTCAACTTGTAATAATTATATTGATTTAACTTGTTAAATCCTACTCTAGTGATTCAACTTGCGATAATTATATTGATTTTACTTATAAATTCCAGCTGGTTTCTATTTAATTGTAGTATTACTATACAATGGATTAAATAAAATAATATAATATAAGGAATTTGTTGACTCACTCAACCAACCATGGATAACATTGCTAAAATAAATAACAGATAATATACCTTATTATCAATACATAATGAATGAATGGCATTAAACTCAAGATGGTTTATGATAGAACTGTTAAGATTTTACATTCCACAACTACGACAGATTAAGTGATTATATTTATTTCGGCGAGAATATTCTTGCACAATTAATGTACTGACGTAATTAATTATAATTAATTCCTTTTGTATTTAACTTATAGACGGTTCCAATTGGATTATTGGGGTTATCGAGTACGTAGAATTCAAATTTTATAGTGAAATTCAATTTAAATTAATAATAATTGCAAATAATTGAACTTAATTTATTTTGCTGTATATAATAATGGTGTTAAATAATTATAAATTAATTAAATATTTATACTAATTAGCTAAATTTCATTAATTTCAGAGATGATTCAGGATAGAAACAAACTTTCAATTTATCAATTGGTCCTTATGCCACGTACCACCTATACAAGTGGGTCCTGACACCTTGAGGTGATTATGACATCGTCAAAAAAATGTGTTTTTACAATTTAGTTAATTCGATATTTAAAATGGGTTAGTTGATGTTGGGTGATGACCCAACACTCACATAAAAAATGCTGAGTCATCAGCTATTATATTCTACTGAAACTTGAATATCTTTGAAATGAAGTGATCAAAAACGAAACTTGCATCTCAATAAGGGTCGTTGCCTTCTGTAACACCTTTTTGAAATAATTTAACACCTTCATAGTGATGATGACATGGCGAAAAAAAATCCAAAATTGCAGCTTGTGCCGACAGCATGTTCCTTTGGAGGCACTGTCAATAAACCACAACCAAAATATAGTGCCCCCCAAGGAACATGCGTCGGCACAGGCTGCAATTTTGGATTTTTTTTATTTTTATTTTTTCTCCGTAGACGGTGCCCTGGCCAGAGCTTTATAGTTGATGGGCTGAAACTTGGCATGTTGGTGCGATGGGACCGTCTAATTTGCACCTGGGGTTACGATATTTGATTAACAAATTTTGGACACATCTTTAACACCTTTCAAATTTTGTCTGGTCCATAACTCAAAAAATGTTTTACTAAACCCCCAATTTTTATTTCATATTTGGATTCACCGTAAAATTCTGCGTCTGATGGGAGAAGAAATCTTTCAATAAGGGGCTTAATCTCTGCCACAAATGGGGGTTGAAATTTCTTTGTTTACTCACACTTCAATTTCAGTAAAACTGTGAAATCTATTTCCATTGTTTCAACTTGTAATAATTATATTGATTTAACTTGTTAAATCTTTCACTATTGTTTCAACTTGCAATAATTATATTGATTTAACTTGTGAATTCAAGCTGGCTTCTATTTTGCAATTGAAAATTAAGATTATATATTTCATAACAACGACATATTATGTGATTATATTTACTTCTGCGAGAATATAATTGCACTGTTAATATACTGACGTAATTAATTATAAATAATTCAGTTTGTATTTAACTTATATAGAAGCTTCCAATTTGTATATTAGAGGTTATCGAGTGTGCGGAATTGAAATTTGATAGATAAATTAATTAATTAATTATTTATGACAAAATAATTGAACTTAATAATTGTATGTTGACATTGAAATTGGTGTCATATTATAAATAATATTAATAATTATTTACACTAATTAATTAAATATCATAAATCTCAGAGATCATAGAAGATAGAAACAAACTTTCAATATATCAATTGGTCCTTATGACACGTGCCACCTATACAAGTGGGTCTTGACACCTTGATGTGATGATGACATCGTTAAAAAAATGTGTTTTTACAATTTTGTTAATTCGATATTTAAAATGGGTTCGTTAATGTTGGGTGATGACCCAACACCCACTTAAAAAATGCTGAGTCATTACAGATTATATTCTACTGAAACTTGAATATCTCTTTAATGAAGTGAGCTGAATGGAAACTTCCACCACTCTAAAGGGTCGTTGCCTTCTGAAACACCTTTCTGAAATAATTTAACACCTTCATAGTGATGATGACATGGCGAAAAAAAAAATCCAAAATTGCAGCCTGTGCCGACAGCATGTTCCTTTGGAGGCACTATCAATAAACCAACAACAAAATATAGTGCCACCAAAGGATCATGCGTCGGCACAGGCTGCAATTTTGGATTTTTTTTTATTATTATTATTTTTTATCCGTAGCCACTCCACAGAACAGAGTTTTATAAACTAAGAGCCCAAATTTTCTGGATATGTGTCTCATGGGTTACAGATGTGCACCTGGGGTTACGATTTTTGATTAACAAATTTTGGACACATCTTTGACACCTTTCAAAATTTGTCTGATCCATAACTCAAAAGATGTTTTACTAAACCCCAAAATTATATTTCATATTTGGATTCACCATAAAATTCTGCGTCTAATGGGTGAAGAAAATTTTCAATAAATGGTTTAATTTCTGCCATAAATGGGGGTTGAAATTTCTTTGTTTACTAACACTTCAGATTAATTAAAAGTGTTAAATCTAATTCTATTGTTTCAACTTGTGATAATTATATTGATTCTACTTGTGAGATCGAGTAGGCTTCCATTTCTAATTGAAAACTAAGATTCTACATTCCATAACAACGACAGATTATGTGATTATATTTACTTCTCCGTGAATATTCTTGCACAATGGATACATGACATATTTAATTCTAACTAATTCGCTCTGTGTTTAACTTATAGAGACGGTTCCAAATAGATTAGTGGGGTTATCGAGTGCGCTGAATTCAAATATGATAGTGAAATTCAATTTAGATTAATAATAATATACAAATAATTGAACTTAATTTATTTTGATGTACATAATATTGGTGTTAAATTATTAATAGATTAATTAAATATTATACTAATTATCTAAATTTCATTAATCTCAGAAATGATATAAGATGGAAACAAACTTTCAATTTATCAATTGGTCCTTATGGCACGTGCCACCTATACAAGTGGGTCTTGACACCTTGAGGTGATGATGACATCGTTAAAAAAATGTGTTTTTACAATTTTGTTAATTCGATATTTAAAATGGGTTAGTTGATGTTGGGTGATGACCCAACACTCACATAAAAATGCTGAGTCATCAGCTATTATAATCTACTCAAACTTGAATATCTCTAAAATGAAGTGAGCTAAATGGAAACTTCCACCACTCTAAGGGTCGATGCCTTCTGAAACACCTTTTTGAAATAATTTAACACCTTCATAGTGATGATGACATGGCGAAAAAAAAATCCAAAATAGCAGCTGTGCCGACAGCATGTTCCATTGGAGGCACTATCAATAAGCCACCACCAAAATATAGTGCCACCAAAGGAACATGCGTCGGCACAGGCTGCAATTTTGGATTTTATTAGTGCGTAGATCGTCCACAGAACAGAGTTTTATTAACTAAGAGCCCAAATATTCAGGATATGTGTCTCATGGGTTACAGATGTGCACCTGGGGTCACGATTTTTGATTATTTTTTTTGGACACATTTTTGCACCTGTTAAATATTTAAACAGGAACAATAAATAGTGCGCGAATATTTAATTTATATGCATTCGATAGAGAATTAAATTCTACACCTTTTCACAGTGCATAAATTTTTAAATTGGGTTTCGTTTGTGCCACAATTGAGTTGCAAGTTTCCTTTGTTTACTAACACTTCAGTTCAATTGAAAGTGTTAATCTAATTCGATTGTTTCAACGAGTTATTATTATATTGATTCAACTTGTGAGATCGAGTAGGCTTCTATTTTCAAATTGAAAAAAAAGATTATATATTTCATAACAACGACAGATTATGTGATTATATTTACTTCTGCGAGAATATTATTGCACTATTAATATACTGACGTAATTAATTATAATTAATTCAGTCAGTATATTACTTATATAGATGCTTCCAATTTGTTTATTAGGGGTTATCGAGTGTGCGGAATTGAAATTTGATAGCCAAATTAATTAATTAATTATTTATGACAAAATAATTGAAATTGTTGTTAAATTATAAGTAATATAAATAATTATTTATACTAATTAATTAAATATCATAAATCTCGGAGATTATAGAAGATAGAAACAAGTTTCAAATTTATCAATTGATCCTTATGCCACATAACACCTCTACAAATGGATCTTGACACCTTGAGGTGATGATGACATCGTCAAAAAATGTGTTTTTACAATTTTGTGATTTCTATATTTCGAATGGGTTAGTTGGTGTTGTGTCATCACCCAACACGCACATAAACAAAATTGCAGCCTGTGCCGACGCATGTTCCTTTGGTGGCACTATATTTGTTGGTGGTTTATAGATAGTGCCTCCAAAGGAACATGCTGTCGGCGCAGGCTGCAATTTTGGATTTTTTCGCCAAGTCATTAACGTCCAAGGTGTGAAGAACCATTTGTTCATTGTTCGGAGTCACAAGGAACGGTAGATAAATTTGAAGTTTGTTTCTATCATAAACCATCTTGAGTTTAATGCCATTCATTCATTATGTATTGATAATAAATTATATTATTAGTTATTTATTCTAGCAATGTTATCCACGGTGATTTGAGTTTAGTCAACAAATTCCTTATATTATTATATTTTATTTAATCCATTGTATAGTAATACTACAATTAAATAGAAGCCAGCTGGAATTTATAAGTTGAATCAATTTAATTATCGCAAGTTGAAACAATAGTGAAAGATTTAACAAGTTAAATCAATATAATTATTACAAGTTAAAAGAATGGAATTAGATTTCACAGTTTTATTGAAATTGAAGTGTTGAGTAAACAAAGGAATTTCACCTCCCATTTATGGCAGAAATTAAACCAATTTTAATAAAATTTCTTCTCCCATCAGACGCAGAATTTTAAGATGAATCTAAATATGAAATAAAATTTGGGGTTTATTAAAACATATTTTGAGTTATGGACCAGACAAATTTTGAAAGGTGTTAAAGATGTGTCAAAAATTTCTTAATAAAAATTCGTAACCCCATGTACAAATTAGACGGTCCCTCCGCAACTACATGCCAAGTTTCAGCCCTCAATGTATACAGGTGTGGCCAGGGCACCTGCTACTGAGAAATAAAAATAATAAAAATAATAAAAATAATAAAGGCAGTAAGATTAGAACTGGGCCACTATACTATAGTATAGTCGGCACAGTAAAAATGCTGACTCATCACTTATTATATTCTACTGAAACTTGAATATCTTTGAAATGAAGTGATCTAAAATGAAACTTCCAACTCACTAAGGGTCGTTGCCTTTTGAAACACCTTTCTGAAATAATTTAACACCTTCATAGTGATGATCACATGGCGGAAAAAAAATCCAAAATTGCAGCCTTTGCCGACAGCATGTTTCTTTGGAGCAAGGTTGAAACCGCTCGAACCGAATATTAGCATTCATGAATAGTTGCCCTATCGAATACTGATACTGATATTCGGTTGCTTCAACCGAATACTGATAATGATAATATTTGTTTACGTCAACCAAATACGAATATTGATGATATTCGGTTGCTAGAACGAATACGAATACCTATGATCTTTGGTTGCCCTAACCGAATACGAATACACGTAATTAGAATATTCGGATGGAAAAACTAATATGAATACTGATCATATTCGCATGGGTGACCGAATACCGAATAATGATATTCTGTCGGGCAACCGAATACCGAATAATGATATTCGGTCGGGCAACCGAATACCGAATAATGATATCCGGTTGACAACCGAATATCAATTATTCGCGAATAAGATTCGGTTCAACCAAATATATCAGTATTCGGTTGCAACCTTGCTTTGCAGGCACTATCAATAAACTACCAACAAAATATAGTGCCACCAAAGGAACATGCGTCGGCACAGGCTGCAATTTTGGATTTTTTTTCCTCCGTAGACAGTCCCCTGGTCAGAGCTTTATAGTTGATGGGCTGAAACTTGGCATGTAGGTGCGAATGGACAGTCTAATTTGCACCTGGGGTTACGATTTTTAAAAAAAGAATTCAAAGAATTTCTTGTCCATAACTAAAGAAATGTTATACTAAACCCTCAATTTCTATTTCACCATAGGATTCAGCATAAAATTATGCGTCTGATGGGAGAAGACAAATTTAAAGAATAGGTTTAATTCATGCCATAAATGGAGGGTGAAATTTCTTTGTTTACTCACACTTCAGTTTCAGTAAAAGTGTTAAATCTAATTCTATTGTTTCAACTTGTAATAATTATATCGATTTAACTTGTTAAATCTTACTCTATTGATTCAACTCGCGATTATTATACTGATTTAACCGTGACCTTCGTTATATAAGGCCTTACTACTACTCCGAACCATGGATTACTTAAAGGCCATTGATCATTAGCTGACATATCTTTATCTCAATAGCTAGTAATGACAGACCTGAGAAATGCATTATAATTATATAGGAAGTTAGGTAACATGATATAAGGGATACTTAACACCCTTTAGAATTGTGATATATCACCATTTGATTACGTAATCGCTATTTTTCGTTGGAATTATCGTGTTTTTATAGCCTGCTTTTAACATAGTTAAAACTAGGATCTTAAGGGAAATAATAGAGTATAAATCCGGTATATGACTAGTCCAACCATTGGAGAGGTCAATGTACGACAATTTACCAATAATATCAGCAATTAACGAAATTGAAAACTTAGCTTTTGTGGTTGCACTCCCTTCTCTGCTTAGTTTCATTGCTGTTTCAGTCAGGGTTACTTCTTTCTGTTCTCTTGAGAATCTCCTCGGTCTTTCATTGGTGACAGAGAGGTTTGGGAAAATGCATGGTATCGCAGACTTAGATAACGGCATATTTTTGGCGAGGTACATCAACATATTTACTTCCATCAAAATATCTTATTGATTTTTCGATATCTTCCTCTTTAAAGTGGAGTATGCATATCTAGATGTATACAAAAATACAGTTGAAGTGGAACCTTGTTAATCAATTATTACCTACACGGTTAAATAAGGTGTATTTGAGGTCAAACTAAGGAAAATTTCAATAACGAGGTTCAGATTGCATAATCAACACTTGTACTTGTAATTAAGGAGATAGAATATCAAATTGAATGTATATTATCAAAACATGCAAAATGCTTCTTTAAGCATTCCAAACATACTTTGATAGACTATCTATTCAATTCCGAAAGGAAAATTGGATTCGGACATTTTTAACCTTTTTGACATCATCCAAAGGTCAAAATCATCGTCTTATAGAAAAAGATGGCCATAGAATCCTGAATTATTGTAAATTCATGAAAAATGATATATTTTAATTTAGCCACTCCTAGCAATACTTTGACTTGCCATCTATCCAAATCCGAAAGAAAAATTTGATTCGGCCATTTATTTGACCTTTTTGACGTCACTAAAGGTCAAAATTTGCGTTTTTGGACAGTACTAATTATTCTAAGAAGGACGTAGACTTGTTGTTTTGGTAGTCTTCTCTGGGTCTGGGAATAGCCTTGAACCATTTTTCCCGAAGATCCTCATCTTTTGGGAAATTAAAAATTTTCGTGAAATCTTCTCCTCTGGCACAACACAAGACATCGTATTCAGATAGATAATATACTGGTTGAGTATGTATTTGGAATAAGTGCGAGTGGATTGGAATAGAATAGAAGGGGCAATTTAAAAAAATTAGAATCCCATTAAAAGCCTTATAAATTATTGTCCCAATGAACAATTCAAATAGGAAAAGTATTCGTGTTAGTATATTATTAAATTTGTGCAAAATGAACACAATTCATACTACACGAGGCTGATTGTAACTATTCAATAAGGATTTTATTAAACTAATGTACAAAATAACGAAAAAGCATTTTGTCAAATTGAAGTATTTAACCAATCCCTGCTCCAAAATTTTTAGTGACCACCATTGCCTTAGTGTATAGAATGCTATGACCCAGGCTTGTGTTTTAATAGTATAGATTACAATTATGACAAATAATTAAATAAATAAATTCAAGTTGACATTGAAATTGGTGTTAAATTATTAATGATATAAATAATTATTATACTAATTAATTGTATATCATAAATTTCAGAGATGTTACAAGATACTAGATACAAACTTCCAATTTATCAATTGATCGTTGTGCCACGTAACACCTCTACAAATGGGTCTTGACACCTTGAGGTGATGATGACATTGTCAAAAAAATGTGTTTTTACAATTTTGTGAATTGTATAATTCGAATGGGTTGGTTGGTGGGGAATGAACACCCAACACGCAGTGCCCGATTAACCATGAGGCACCTGAGGCACAGGCCTCAGGCCCCCAGCCTCTAGGGGCTCTATCGGGAGGTCTAAGGGGCCCCAAATTGAGCTGTGCCTCAGGCCCCCATCTAGCTTAATCGGGCCCTGCCAACACGCACATAAAAAATGCTGACTCATCACCTATTATTCTTCTGAAATTTGAATATCTCTGAAATGAAGTGAGCTAAAACGAAACTTCCAACTCACAAATGGTCGTTCCCTTCCGAAACACCTTTCTGAATTGGTTTAACACCTTCATGGTATGATGAGATGGCGAAAAATCCAAAATTTCAGCTGTACTGACAGCATTTACTTTGGAGGCACTATCCATTAACCAGCTAGTAGCCACCAAAAAATGTGCCTACAAAAGGAAATGCGTCGCCACAGCTGCAATTTGGGATTTTTTTACTCAGTAGTTAGATTATATCTGATGCACTTTTAGCACTCATAGTCTCATATGTGCTATAAACACAGAAAATTCAATTCGATCGGTCTAGTAGTTGGCTATGAACTACCCGATACCCTACTCACCCCTTGAGGCTTGAACTGGGTCGGCAGTAAATCTCGCCAAAATTTACTATAATTATTATGCTAAATCAGATTATCTCGTTTATTCTTTTCGATGAATTTTTAATTTTAATTGAAATAAGTTGTTACGTTTATTGACTTTAGTATTTATATATTGCTAGCCACTCATGCACCGTTTCCTTTCAGTTACCACTCGTTGTTTATCCACCTATTCATTTACTAAATTTTTCTCTCCTTTTCGGAATTGTTTCATTTTACCATCACGTAATCAACAGTATTCTTCTCAACTCAAATTGGAGGATGGAGAGAGCTTTATGATTGGAAACAATGCTCTATATTTGGAAGAACTTTATTCTAGATGGACCAATGATCCAATTTCTGTACACAATGTAAGTATATTTTGTTGAATGAAATTTAATTACCGATAACTGACTTGTCTTTATTTCAATGATTTTGCCCAACATTCCTCCATCGGGGCAAATCGATTCCACCTAGTATAAGGCTCTATTCTAGTGATAAATATTTGTTAATCAACTTGTTCCGCTCTCTTGAACATTACCCGCGATTTGAATAAGTAATACAGACTGGATATAATACTGTTTATTTTTGTAATTTGACTGGGATGTGCGTTATTTATGATTTGTTTGCGTAATTGTTTTATCTTAACTTCCTTAATCAATATAGACTTGGAATAATTTATTCCTCAGTTTATCAAATGAAGAGGACAGTACCTATTCAGATTTGAAGAAGGGCGATCTCTTTGTAACTATGGATACCAAAGAAATTCATGATCATTTGCGGGTACAAGGCCTCATAAAAGCTTACCAGGTACACTTATTCAGATTCATTTTTCATCTCTGCCCTAGGGCTCCTTCTGAGATAATGCGCGAAAGGTTCAGCTTGTAGTTAATTCATTCATTTACACACAAACGGGATAAAAATCTATGTATTATTTTCTCCATATTTTGGATTTCACTCTAGACCCATAAGCTAATAGATCCTTTACAGTTGCTGCCTGGGAGATAATTAATATACAATCATTTTTTGCAGTAAATGAATCCCATTCACGTATCAATAAATTAGTTTTACATTCCAATTGCAATTATATCAGCGTTTTTAATATTGATAGATATTTTTAAGTCAACTAATTCCAGAGCTTCGTATACTTAATAGTCTAAGATGGTATTATAATTGCGTAAACTTTAAAATATTTCTGTTGTTTTTTGTACTTTTTATAGAGATTTATATTTATACATTTATTTGTGTTTTTATATTATTTTATTTTTTTAGTTAAGTATTTGATTAACTAAAAATATATATATATAAAAATATATCATACAGTATACTCCGCCATAGCCTACTCTATATATGGCCTGACAGTAGATGTACCAGGGATGCACAAGAAGATGGGAAATTTTAATTTTTTAATGTTTTCTATATTGAACTACTAAGTTCTTTATACGTCTCTAGGTCGTAAACATAACTCAGCCCTGCTAGCCCGTGATTAGTATTAGCTGTAATGAGAAGGGTGATTGGATTTTCATATTTTAATAGTATTAATAAACACAAACAGTACGATTTCTAATATTAATATACAGTAAATAATACACAATTATTTGCTTTCTTTCCTCTCTCCTCTTTCTCTCTCTGGCTCTAACAGTGACACACGACACACTTAACTACATAATAGAAATAAGAATAAACCGAGTAATTCAAATATTGGTATTAAAATACAAATAAGTAGAGACATAATTAAGATAATTTCTTTAATTTAGTACGCTTTTCTATACTTTTTGAAAGAACCAGCGAGTTATACTTCCTACACTTTGTTTACAAGAAAGCAATTCGCTGTGGTAAAGACTAGCTTCGATCAAATGTTCCAACTAAACACACCACAGCTAATACAAGTAGACTTCCAAATACTTGGATCACGATTATCACTATCTTCCAAATACCGTATTTACTCGAATAGTAGCCTAGGCGATTATTGTTTTTTACTCCATTTTTCGACCAATAATTTTGAGCAATTTTCTAGAATATCACATTTTATTTCAATTTAATTATGATAATCGGTTGATAATCGTATTGTGAGTTATATTAGATGTAAATGTTTACTCCGGGTAGCAGTAATAAATTTTTATTTGCTACTTTAGGGGGGCGATTATTGGAGGTAGGCGATTATTCGAATAGAGGCTACTATTCGAATAAATACGGTACATCAACGTGAGTTCAACTAGTATTTTTCTAGAAGGTCCACTTACAAGCTTTGCCAACAGCTCTTTATTGTTTTCGATGGCACTAAAGGACTTCCATATAACAAATATGGAATTTAAACTGGCTCAGATGGATATTTAAGTCCGCCACGGTCCGTTAGAAGCAGAAGTTTTATACTGAGGGTCCAGGTCAAAATCAAGGAGAAATTATTTATCAACTGTTAACATATGTAGACAGACATGACACGGTTTTGTTTGTTTCGGGTACTGATGGACAGTATAGCCTACAATAAAGGCTAATGATTGAAGCAACTGTGAACTACCTCGGTTCAAGGATTTGAAGATAGGAGATGTAATAATTAGAACCCGACATCATACGGTATAGACCGAAATGGTGTTCCAAGGGATCCGTCTGTAGAAAGGAGGACAACACATATGTAAAGCCACAAGATTGAGTCAAATGGTTAGTAATTTGTGGTAAGGCAATACAAGCATGTCTAAAACTGGTGTATGTTTGTTTACTCAGTCTGCCAATTTTTTCTGCTTAAGTTTGCCAAGCATCTAACCAAAAACTACACGAGTCAAAAATAGAAATCGTTCGTCATTAAAAGTCAAAGGTCTAGAGAATTTATCGTTCAAACGTATTCCTTTAAATGGTGTGTTAATGTTGAATAATTACCAAAAGTAAGAAGGGTATCAACAAACTCAGGATTATTATTCCTATATTCTGGATAACGCAAGATAGTTCTGGACAGTTAGCGCAGATATTGTTAATTCGTTAGCGACTTTCAAAACCAGTTTGACATTTTGACGCTCTATGCTAGACGGAAAACACGACTTCATAGTCAAATGAGGAGCTAACTTGGCTAAACTTGTTCTTTCTGAATTAGATAATTGACATACATCTTAAAAGGATACACAACCGAACTTAAGGGGATAATCACAATAAGAACTAGAGTTGTATTTTAAAGCAAGTTCCTGCAAAACAGATTCAATTTCTCGGATGTCACTAATTGCAGCAATGGGAACGGATATACTCTGTCCATTAAAATAGGCTGAGGTGGATAAATAAACATTGATTTCAAAGAACAAATCTACTGAGATATTTTTTTCAGCCATTTTAGCGGGAACAAACGTTATGTTGCTCTCATTAAGCAAACCACACCAACCAACTATTAGGTAAATAAATAAGGTTAACTTATCTTTCAAGTCCTGTCGAGAGTTGACCACAAACTTCTCTTTCTCTTGACTCTCGGATCTCAAGCTGAGTTGTAGTGTTTGGTTCATCAAGTCTTCCTCTTTTGCATCGTATGACAAGCAATTCCGTTTGTTAGGTTTGGATGAGTAATACGCTGGGCAGCCGGGCAGCAAACTTGGTACAGCGCCTTCCTTCAGGTTTGGCTTCGCCCGCGGTGCTTCAGTAAAAGTACCATCTCCTCTTGGGACTTGGAAAGTGCAGTCTATGTCTTCTTTCTGAAAATGGTTAATACTTACATAGACCACCTTCAGGTCACTGACATTCTCGCGACGAAGAGCGCATGTCCAGGCATGATTCAGGGTTGGTGGATTTTGAGACATCTTGAACACAGGAGAATGGTCATCTGGGTTGTAGTTGCTCTTGCATCCGGGGACAGAACACATGTTAGGGATGAATAGAAGTTAATATGAATAATACCAAAGCGAAATTAAAAGGATGAGATTTTACGTCGATAGAAGAGTTTGGAATAAAATCTGATCAATAGTTGTATATACTATTTCAAGAATATTTCTAATTAATGTGGTTGATTATAATTATTATTTTTGAAATTAAATATTGTGGTTGGATAAATATTACCATCTTCTCCTTCATCCTTGGTCCACATTTTCTAGGTTACTGTCAGGCCATACATAGAGTAGGCTATGACTCCGCTTAATTGGACAACGATTAATCGGGACAACCGCTTAATTGGGACAACTTCCAAAGAACCGACTCCTTTCCATAGAAGCTCATACTAAAAAATTTCGGTTAATCGGGACAAACTCCGCTTAATCAAGACAAACTCAACAAATTGGGTTCAAAATAGGTGCTCGCTCAAAAGAAATTCATATTGATAAGAACAAATTCTAATAATCTTGATCAATTATGATAAAGGCATAACAAAATATCTAAATAGGGTTTATTTTCTTATTGATTTCCGTATCGAAATTTAGCAGAGAATATGACCTTGTGGTTCAGGGATAATTCCAAACAGTCCATTGAATATTAAGGCTCATACTATGGTTGTGAGTAGCCTCCACGGGTCGCAGGTAGTGGAGGAATCGTTATAACAGGTTTAAACCTGAAATTGTTGTAAATCGCTAGTAGATGCCTACTTTACATAAATTTTAGGTTAATTGGGAACTCTGCTTAATTGGAACAAGAGGCCAGAACAAACCTTTCCCAATTAAGCGGTGTAGACGTATTTAATACGATTGTATTGTAGTATTAATTCATGATGTTTTATTTTATTTTTATAACATGATCCATAGACTACTTAATATACAGATGGGCAACTAACCGAAAATGGAAAAAAAAGAGAGGCCATTCTTAAATACTCTCTCTCGTGTAATATAATCCTCTTATCACCTAGATAATATCCACTACTAGGTAGTCAGGTATGGCGAATCTATTGGGACCATTTTCGAGGTCCTTAGGAATGTAGTTTTGTGGTTTTGGCCCTATTTTATGATGACGGTAGCATTATTTCTATTCATTAGATATATCCAAATATCTCGACATTTATTCATATTTTATACTGCAATCCTATAAATTGTTGAAAGCGCTACTATATAGCACTTCCTTCTGGGAGTTATTAACTAGTTTGCATGAAATTTAGAACAACATAATATAACCATCATTATATATTATGTAATTTTAATGCAACCACAATTGAACGATATATGTGATTTATAAGGTACTGTTTGCAATAAATTTGTTTATATATTTATTTTCACTCAATTTCTTTTCCCCCTCTTCCCATGTGACTCGAGTCGTTTTAATATAGGGCATTAAGGGTTTATTCTCAATAGTTTCGTCTCCATTGGGACTCCTTTACTAATTTTCTTATTTCGTTTTGATTATTAGATAATGCCTCACAAATGTTCTGTTGTCCAGTGTCGTGCTGGTTATACTAATGGACCTGTGAGACCAATGTTTTCATTTCCTTCCAATACTGATCTCAGACAAAGATGGATACAATTTATTAACCGTGAAGGTTTTTCTGTTACTTCTTCAAGAATTTGTATCGATCACTTCGAATCTAAGTACATTCTACGTCATTTATACAAAACTAGACTCAATATGGCAATGAATCCTATACCAACTATTCATCATTACTCAATTCCTAAAAGCCAAGCAACTGTTCCTAAATCCATCAGAAAACCACCTACTAAACGTGTTGTACAGTCTGACCAACTTCCTCTATTCCGAGATCAATTTAGGTGTGCTGATATTGAGGACATTGTAAAATATATTAACACAGCAAGAGAATATCTAAATTTCACTCATTGTATAACAGAAAGTGGTGTCACTGCATATCGCGTTGAAATCAATCAGGAATAGCTCAGGTAAAAGAATGCATTCACATCACTAGTGACTTGCATGTTAAGCTAAGTTTTCAAAGTTCTTCCATACCACTACCAGATTATATTACCAAATCAGTGAACTCTAAAATTACCTCTTTAGACATGCTCACCAATTTACCAAACTATTGCAGAAACTTTACACATAATTTTGATTCTGAGCCTGTTAAAGAACTCCTCCATCTTTGTAATTACCACCCTAAGTCTTGTAAATATTCTTCACATGTTATTAGATTCGTTCTCCAATTACGTTACACATCTCATGCCGCATATAGATTACTACATCATCACATGCCCTTACCTAGTGAACGACTATTGCGTAATCTTAAATCAGAATCTATTGACAGTATTAGTGCACTTTGTAAACTTCGAGATGAAGGATTTTGTGGGAATGATGTGGTACTTCTCTTAGACGAAATTCATCTTCAACAGCAAGTGCAATTTGATGGCCGAGATCTCATTGGTTGTAACGAAAGTCTTGAGATGTTTAAGAGCATTCTATGCTTCATGGTTGAATCTCTTAAAAAATCAATTCCCTATATTATTAAAGCGATACCGATTGTCAAGTTATCAAAACATATCATATGTGATGGAATACTCAATTGTATCAAGATTCTGAATGATGCTGATTTCCAACTTCGTTGTGTAATTTCGGACAATCACCAGTCTAATGTTTCCTCTTTCAATACACTAATGAAAGATTTCCCTATCAATGGCAAAAACTATTGCATGAAGAATCCTATGACAGAAAAAATTATTTACTTATTTTATGATACTGTTCATCTCGTAAAGAATATTCGAAATAATCTACTTGGCTGGCGTTTCTTTACTGTCCCCTAAATTTGAACTCTCTCTCTTGGATGTATTATTCAGCGTTCCAAAGGGTCATGTCCGATGGTGTAGCCTCCACAAAGTGCACGACTTTGATCATTCTTTGAATTGTCACCTTCGCAAAGCTCCTGCACTGAACTATTCAGTACTACATCCAGGTAATAACAAACAATCAGTTCCTCTAGCGCTAGCCATATTTGATTCTAAAACGACGACTGCAATGAGGCAATATCTAAAGGATTCAGATTACGTAACCCCAGCTTTTTTAGAACTTATGAATGCATGGTGGTTAATTGTTAATGCGAAAGAACGGTATCATCCAAACCCAATTGGTAATGCGATACATGCCAATACCTATGAAAGCATATGCAAGTTTATCCAAGGCATGAATCAATGGCTTACAATTTGGAAAGATTCTGAAAGACTTGGTTTGTCGAAACAAACCTTTAACGCATTGATCACCACCAACAATGCTATTTCTGACTTGTCATCTGAATTAATCCAAGAAGGTTATATATGTGTTATTAACTGACCGATTTCAAACGGATCCTTTGGAAAGGCGTTTCTCGCAATACAGGCAAATGAGTGGTGGCCGTTTCCTAGTCAGCTTGACTGAAGTTCTTAGGTCTGAATTAATTTTATCGTACAAGATATTACTCAAACACGATATAGATTATACCAAATTACAATACTCTTCAACTGATGCTATCAATAAGAAAATTACTGAGTTTTTGGCTATAAATCTCCATAGTAACTTACTCGAACAGCTTGTAATATCACATGATACAAAAGACGTTGTAGCCTACATTTCAGGTTATATTACTCGTTCACTTCTTAAACAATCTAAATGCCAAAACTGTTCTGATCTTCTTCATAAAGATCCCATGACAACTTCTTTTGTTAGCGCATTAAATAGGGGCGGCCTTCAATTACCTTCGTCAGTCCTCTACAGTTATGTAGAAACAGCATTTTGCGTTGTTCAGTATTTAGAAACAAAGATCCTAGCTACTATGTTGCCATTGAAGATTCTCATTTACCGTCTACTTGAGGTGATGTCAAACGGTAATCGGACACTTCGTCGCTTGGACACTTCGTCGCCGGACATTTCGTCCCGGACACTTCGTCGCTTGGACAATTCGTCGACGGACACTTCGTCGCTCGGACACTTCGTCGCTCGGAAAACTCAATTTCAGATAGTATTTGATTATTCCATTCGCTGGATATATCAGGTGTCAATCTGCAACTTTATTGAAAACACCTAAATTTGTTTTTGTTTTGTCTTGCTAATAAATACTTTAATGGATTCAAAATGAGAAATTGAGAGTAGTATAAAATAGGAACAAATCAAAAAATTTTAATCAAATCAAAAATTCTTAATCTACTTACTTCACCACTTTTTTCGGATGGCTACACCTTTAGTTATTCAGATTACCAAGACAAGCAAAAATAAAGAGAAAGCTTATATTGAAGGATTTTTGTATACTCTTAACAAATGTTCTTCCCAACTCTCACATTGGGTTTGCGAAAAACGAGGCACTTGTAAAGCCCGTCTAACTACTAATCTTCGAATTGTTGTCAAACCCTGCCAAATAGCTGATATCAACTCATCTCATTCACATGGACCAGATACTACAAGATTTGAAATTGTTCAAAGTATTTCTCAAATGAAAGATCGAGCTACAAATTCTGAAGACAGTACGAGATCAATATTAGCCAGTGGAGTGGGAACAATGAGTAACTCCAGTATCGCTGCGCTACCAAGATTCGATTCTGTGAAACGTACAATACGCCGTGTAAAATCCTCTACGACAGATAACGTTAGTAATACTACATTGTTGGAAGAAATCATTATACCAGAGAAATACAAATATACTCTAAAAGGACACCCATTCTTGTTATTTGATTCAGGGATTGGGGATATAAATAGGCTCATGATCTTTGGGAGTCCTAATATGCTCTCACTATTGCGTGATGCAAGCAATTGGTTTGCTGACGGAACTTTTAAAGTTGTACCCAGCCAATTCTACCAGATGTATACAATTCATTGCGAAAAGGATGGATATACTATCCCCTGCATATATGCGCTAATGAAAGACAAGCGTGAATCGACATACGATAAACTCTTCAAACAATTAATCCAACTTGAACCCGGATTGAACCCATCACATATCATGGTTGATTTTGAAAAAGCTACGCACAATGCTTTGGAAGAAAATTTCATTGCAGTAATTTCTGGGTGTTTTTTCCATTTAGCGCAAAATGTTTTCCGCCAAATTCAATCAAATGGGTTGACAGCACGATATCTAGAAGATGAAGAATTTTCAATTCAAATGAAAATGCTTCCGAGTCTTGCATTTGTGCCCGAACACGATGTTATTGATTCTTTTACGTTGCTTATGGCGGATTTTCCTGAATCAGCTAAAGGTATAGCAGAATATTTTGAGATCAACTATATCGGCAGAAAACTCCCTGACCAAAGCAGAAGGGTACCTCCCTTTCCTATAAGGATATGGAACATGTATGAGCGAGCAACATCAAGATCAGCCAGAACCAACAATTCAGTTGAAGGATGGCATAACGCATTCTCTTCTGGAATAAACTGTTCTCATCCTAATATTGGTAGGCTCTTAAGTTACTTTCAACGAGAACAGTCGTTACAAGAAGCAATACTAGTAAAATGGGAAACAGGGGAAATTCCAAAGATGTCAAAACTTAGCAAATGCAGAAATGAAAGAATAATGAGCCTAGTAGCAGATTATGAGCACAGGGACATCTTCACTTACTTGAAAGGAATCGCTTATAATTTTCAATTCTAACATATTTCATACTTTCCTATTATCTCAATGTGTTTTCATTCGTATTCATTATTAAATATATCTCTTTTACATAACCTTCGGGGACCAAATATCCGGGCGACGAAGTGTCCGAGCGACGAAGTGTCCGTCGACGAATTGTCCAAGCGACGAAGTGTCCGGGACGAAATGTCCGGCGACGAAGTGTCCAAGCGACGAAGTGTCCGCCATTCATGTCAAACCAATGGGATACTACATTTGCTTGTGAATCACATTACGTTGCCCTCCGAAATCAAACAAATTCTATTATTGCTAACCTCTACCTAACTGGACTTTCAAGGGAAATCAGTGAAACTAGGCGTAAAGATCAAGTAGAAGCATTTAAGGCTAACAAACTTAAAAAGAATCTATTATGAATTTGTTATTAAATGGTAGTTCTATGTTTACTTTTGTAGTATTATAGTTCTGTTTCCTCTAAATGAACACAAATATCATGCTGAAGTTGAACTACTAATATAGAGAAGGAAGTGCTATATAGTAGCTCTTTCAACAATTTATAGGATTGCAGTATAAAATATGAATTAATGTCGAGATATTTGGATATATCTAATGAATAGAAATAATGCTACCGTCATCATAAAATAGGGCCAAAACCACAAAACTACATTCCTAAGGACCTCGAAAATGGTCCCAATAGATTCGCCATACCTGACTACCTAGTAGTGGATATTATCTAGGTGATAAGAGGATTAGATTACACGAGAGAGAGTATTTAAGAATGGCCTCTCTTTTTTTTCCATTTTCGGTTAGTTGCCCATCTGTATATTAAGTAGTCTATGCATGATCCAATTCATTGGGTTTAAAAGGCTCTAATTTACTAAAACAAGCACCTTTCCCAGAGTAGACCATACATTTATACTTCATTTCTATAGTATTTCTCCAAAAACATTTCATTCCGCTTAATAGGGTCAGGTTTGTTCCAGGGTTGTTTAACTCAATTAAGCAAATAAATCTAATAACTGAAAAATTAACTGTAATTCCGTCCTATAAAAACTGTGAAATGTTGAACACATTAACCAGATAAATATATTTACCGGCGCGGCATAAACGGAGTATGCTCTATCTGTCTTTATGCAGGGATGGATCCAGTACAAAATATCTGTGGGGTGTAATGCACAGGGTTGGGCCTTTGAACTGTGGACGCCGTGGGAAGCACCCGCGGGTCAGCTGTGTCAGTTTTGGACGTTCTTTTTTTTAAGAACCTCATTTTAGAAAGCATCTTTCAAGAAAGTTGAAAATTTTAATATACTTCAAAGAAATCTATTCTAATTAATACTCCAAATACTACTTTCAGTCAGAGAGAACTCCGTATATATTTTGTTTAGCTATTTAGTTCTGAATTTGGAGGATTCCTGATATTTGATATACAACATTCCAAAAAGTATTCACAGAAAAGATAGGGAAGAGAACTCTGATAAATTTATCTCAACCAATCTCGGAAATTGTGCCAGTCCCTAGATATTTTTTAAAATTATAATATCATATTCTTTAAGGGGAGGGGGGGTTCGCACTCCCCCTGAGCCATTTTTGGGGGGGGGGGGTTTGGTGGCATATTTCGTGCACATCATACTTTTTCTCCAATAAGATCAGAAAAATATTGTTGTCTTTAAAATTATTTTGTTAATGTTCAATTATATTCTCTCGCTCGTCTATGAAATCCGTTTATTAATTTGATTAAGAGGAATTACACTAGCCAAGAAATCGCATAAAAAGTGGTTAATGCAGAATGTATGGCAATAATTACTATAATCTTACTTATATTTAATACCGTTGATACATGTCAAAAACAACATTCTGGAAAGGAAACATTGAATATTTGATCTGTACAGGTTGTACGCTTGAATAGGAATTATACCTTGTGTAATTACCTACCTCGCTTTCATCCCGTATGCGGATATCTCGTCCACGGAAATTTCGACCCGGAAAACTCGTCCACAGAAATTTTGTCCCACGGAAAACTCGTCCAAAGGAAATCTCATTCTTAATAAATTCCAAACCTAATACTATCCAAATTGTAAATTGTATAAATTAGTAAATGATATCACATTTCTATTATCTTCATCACTCAAATTATGTCTTCTCAATGTGTTCTGAAGGTATTCCATTTTTTTTTAACAACAATATTCAATCCTATTTAAGCAATCGCTTTGGGGGAAATTCAAACTGGAATATTTCAATAAATGGCATCTTCTGAAGATCTCCGCATTGAAAAGATTAAGAGCATCATACAAGAGGACAAAGCTTCAATAAATGGATTCATATACTCTCTCCATCATGCTTTTGAAGATACACTACAATGGAGATGTGGAAAACGCGGGACTTGTAATGCAAGATTACAAACGCATCATGATTTTGTTGTTAAACCTGATAATCCAGAAGCAATCATTACATTCTATACTCAGGGACCAGATCTTGCTCGAATAGAAATGTTATAAGAATATAGTAAATAAAACCGCAGGCAAACGACTCTGAGATAGTACGAGGTCTGTTGGGTGGGATTTTGACCCGCAATGTAAAATCATAATAGCGTATCCATTGTGCGGGTCAAAATCCCACTGTATAAAGATCGTTGGATTTTGACCCATAGTATAAAATTCTAATAGCGAATCCATGGTGCGGATCAAAATCCCACGGTAGTCAAGAGCGTAGGATTTTGAACCACATTGATATTGTATTACAAATAATTCTATATATTCTGTTATATTTAATTAAGGGAATCCTTATATAGAGCTGACCTTTGTAGAGTTCAGATTTTATCCCATACTAAAAGCCCGGGCTTACTTTCTAAAGGTCAATTTCGAACTTTGGAAAAAAACTGACCTTTCTCAGTGCATGAATACACATAGTCAAAAACTGAACTCTACAAAGCTCAGCTCTATATAAGTAATTTCTTTAATTAAATAATTGAAATAGCTAACAAATCTTACTTTGAATTTATTTATACATATCTAACATATCTTAATGGAATATTAATTGATTCGGTTTTCAACGTATACTGGTTTGGAGATATTTCTATTTCAGATCAACGAATCTCTTGTACTGAATACCCTTGGCAAGGTAGTGATCGTATTCCCATCGCTTTGATCATATTATAGTGTCCAGTTATAAAGTTTAATAAAATATTTAATATAAAATTATGTGAAAAGAGAATTAGTATTACACGACTTTAATAATACGAGCCCTTCGGTCTTGGTCGCTTCGCGACGGATCACTCTCTTACAAAAGTTGCTTCGCGACTTTTGTTCGTTCGTGTTAGACACTATGCAACACAATTAATTAACGGCCGCTTCGCGGCCTTACTCTCTTCAATTATCACTCATATTAAATAAGTTACCTGTGACTTGTAAATTACACGTACTCAATTCAGCATGCTGCTATTTGGGACCCCAGTATGTCAATATATTAATTAATGAATTAATTCATGTTATTTACTAACCATGATTTACTGCCTAGTCAATTGTTTGTAAATAGTTGAATTATTTTGATAGTAATATTATGCATGCTTATGTGATTGACGTAAGCTAAATACATTACGAATAGAAATAAACTTATGGAAGCCAAACTGGATTAAGTATGCAATTTCGGTAATAATGTAGGTGAAGATTAAATCATCAAACCTCAATATGTGCAGTGACGCAGCAATTGGAGGTTACATTTTTGTTATTGCCTGGATCAGATTAAATGCGAAAATTATAAAAATTTCTAGAGACATGCAATACATTCTGTTTTATAATGTGACAAAATTATTTATCGATTGAACGAAAAGTGTAAGAGCTGAACATTCCCATAAATCGGTATACGTGTGTCTCATTGTTGTTGCGTTATCATCTAAAATTGTGGGCTAATCGAGTAAAAATTGAAAGAGTTATTCCCAAATATGTGCCTTTATGACGTAATAATCCCGTTATTTCGCTTAGAAAACCAATAGATCGTTGTCGCAGTACAAAATTACCGCTGGATACAAATTTTCAGCTTTCTGGGACTCGTAGTCTTTCCAATTAATTCTGGACAATCACATACACACACAAACAAACACACACACACAACAATTGCGCTTTTAATATACGAACCCTTCGGTCTCGGTCGCTTCGCGACGGATCACTCTCTCACAAAAGTCGCTTCGCGACTTTTGTTCGTTCGTGTTAGGCACCACGAGAACAATTAACGGCCGCTTCGCGGCCTTTCCCTTCCCAAAAAGCTATAATATTACTAATGAGTTCACCTGTGGCTGGTGAATTATACACTATTACTTAATAATGCGTGCCTAAAATTCATTTTGGGTTGTGATTACTGTAATTTGTTTGGGGAATTATGTTGAGTAAGTTATTCTCATTGCTCAATAGTTATTAATTATTAGTTAATTAATAGCTCTTTAATTCTTAAGGATAGCTCGTTCAGCTATATAAAGGTTCAGCTTGTTAGCTCAAATATATTGAGACCTGTAGTTGGTAAATTATACGCAATTAATTATTTCAGTAAATTGTATTTTGCAAAGTAATTTACTAACTTTGGGTGTATTCTCTCCATAATAATGGTTTAAAGATGAGAATAAGACCGCTTCGCAGTCTTATTCTCAACATTAAACCATTATTATGGAGAGATAAATCCAAGGTTGCAAATATTTTCAATTAATTCGTATTTCAAATAATGTCACCAATACTTAAGCAATGCAAAATATGAAGTTGTGCATTAATACATTCAACGAAAAAGATACATATGATAGTCGAATGAGTAGTGACATTTATTGTAAGCGAACGTTAATATTTCAAATAGCAATAATTAAAATTAAACAAAATAAATCTCATCGTTAGGCAGAACCAAAATCCTAGATTACTTTACTTAATTTGATTTCTAGTACAAATCCTAGGTTAGAAATCACGTAATTCCATTGGTAGTCTTATTATAGAAGCCAATAAATATAGGTGTAATAAATAAACAATGCATTAATTAAAGACTAAGCGCATTCTTGTTAGCCAAACAAATCAGATTGATAGTATTATTACTGCATACTTATGTGATTGACGTAAGCTAAATACATCACGAATAGAAATAAACTGATGGAAGCCAAACTGGATTAATCAAGTATGTAATTTCGGAAACACACACACACACTTGCACTTTGCTACACCTGTGTGGTACGATACACTATTTTTGGTTGATTAGTGTAGGCACTAATTAATTAACTGTGTCACAATCAGATGAAAAATAGGAATTCGTGAACTGCTATCAGGTGTAGAAATTTAGTGTACGTCTAATGCTTTTAATTTTCTACAGATCGGAGCAAAATTTGGAAGCTAGTACAAAATATCCATTTTTCGCAACTGTGACGTCATAATCCCGTTATTTTGTTTCCAAAACCAATAGATCGTTGTCGCAGTACAAAATTACCCCTGTTTACAAATTTTGAGCATTTTGGGACTCGTAGTTTTCCAATCAATTACGGACAAACATCCCCACAAACAAACAAACAACAACAATACCGCTTTTAATATATATATATAGATAGAATCGATTTGTTGGAATAATCATTTACTAAACTAGTATATTATTAGAATAAGTATAATACAAAGTCAAAATAAACGCTTGTGTTGTTTGCTTAGGTCGCTTAACCACACGTCTATCCTCTCCATAATTACATCCAACTTTCTAAGTGAACGATATCTGGCTTTGTGAGTTAAAGCTTCTATGCGAAATTACCAAAACTCATGTACAAGACATATACTCTAGAAACAAAATAAGTTATATGTGGCCTCCTCATCCCCTACTGCACAATCCAGTCCTCTCCATTGTTAGTTAACAGACCGTACTACGTAGACTCCGGTATTGTTGGTAGGGTCATGGACTTACCAATACTTTGTTGATTTTCTATTTATCCAATTGCAAATTTAAATTGTCACCCTACCCTAATACCTTATACAGCCCCTTATACAGACAGCACTTTTTCAACGGATTCTGAATTTCTTCTTATCTCATAAATACATCATTTGAAACCATCCCAATTAAATAATTCCTAACTGTAACCTATTTTATAGTTTATAAATTTGTATATCATTCATTGACTCAAAGCGTCATCAACAATATCATTTGCAGTGAGCATTTGGTTGATGTAATCTCATATGTATACACATATATATGCACCCAGCCTTGTGTTTTAATAGTATAGATGATAGCAAGGAAACTGTTTTCCCTCACTTTCCGAGTACTTGACGTTGTCAGCATGATGAAGCATTTCCAGAATTTCGTCCACGTATAAGTTTGCGAGCAGTATGCTGCTCGGGCCATCCATTCCTTGATAATAATGTTCCGTTTACCCAATAGGGCCAGTCCCCCCGCCAGAAGCTGTGTGAAGTTGCTCTCAGCGTCAATGTGACCACGGTTAGCTTGGCCTTCCTGAGTAGATGTGTCATTGCATCAAAAATGCCCTCCAGTGCCTCCCGATTTGATTTCTTATTTGCATCGCTCTTCCATAATATTGCAACCTTTAAGCTTTCTTGATTCTTGTGGCAAGAAATAGTTTCTCAGCTTCTTTGTGGACTAGGGAACTTTCTTGTCTCTACCATATCTTTCCCTCTCTTCCAATTTACGAATCCCCCAACAATGAAAGGCGACCTCTTTACATCAAACCCCTTTACAAATTTTGGAAAGCGGTTCTCTCCATGCACCCAACAACAGGGCTCGCACCAGCAGACATGGTGTGTTGATTCTTAACACAGCCATGTGTTGTCGTTTGTCCACGAGGCCTGAAACTGGAAGTTTTTAACTGCACGACAACCACTCACTGTGATACGGTCTGTAATGCTTGTATTGATTACAAGTGAGCTAAGTTTGTCTGTAGCAGTTAGGTTCGGATATAGTTGTTCAGTTGTTTGAACATTAGTAACGACTTGGGTTCAACTTCTTCAATCCTTCAACCTGAATTGCGGGTGAAACAATCGGCTGAATTTATCCCATCTTAATAAAGGAAGTTAAAAGAGACTGATGACATACCCTCTTTAACGACGGTGCTTTGGACTTCATCAAAATCAGAAAAAACTAATGATACAAAATCAGAAATAGAGTAAACAATATTATCAGATATTACAAAGTAACAATGCAGCGTCATGTTCTCTAAAAACGAAATATTTATTCAGAAAATGTATAACTAGCGGATGGACAAAGTATCGTGGCACCCTCGGTGTTTTGGCGAAGTTTACGCCCATGACTTCCTTGGGTAGTTATTATTATTATTATTTTTTATTTTTTTAATTCATAGATCATCCACAGAACAGTATTTTATTTACTAGGAACTTAATTTTTCAGGATAGGGGTCTCATGGGTTACAGATGTGCTCCTGGGATCAGTATTTTTGATCCTGGCATTTTTTTGTTGTTGTTAACGAAAATAGGTTATACAAATAATGAAAATTCAAAATCAACCTAGAAGTTGGCTTTCAACGGATAATATAATTCTAGATAAACAAGTTATAACTGGAAAATGATAGAAAGGGTGATAAGTAAGGCCGCATAGCGGCTGTTAACTTGAAGTGCGTTGCACCGATTCGTCGCAAAGCGACCGATAGCGATGCGCTTGTTTTACTGAAACTCAATATCTCTGAAATAAATTGAGCAAAACGGAAGCTTCCAACACACTAAGGGTCATTTCCTTCCGAAACAGTTTAACACCGCTACAAAAATTCTAGAATTTCAGCTTTGTCGATAGCATGTATTTTGGAGGCACTTTCAAACGACCAACCACCAAAATATAGTGGCTTCGAAGGTACATGCAGTCGGCACAGCTATAATTTTAGATTTTTATTATCCTATTTATTTAATATACACGTTATTCCTCGTGTTTGTTTATTGTCTACTCCTCTTAATATAAACTAGGTAATAAAAACTATTATTTGATCTGACGATCTGTTTGTAATCATTTCTTTATTCAATCTAATATATTCCTTTGATTCAGTCTTCAGGTCACTATGTTTCAAAACTTGATCCGCTACGTCTTCAACAACCTCATCAACCAAACCTTCCTGAATTGGAACTGCAATATTATGGATTTACAAAGACTGATCTTGATCGAACATTTTATCTACCTGGTAATACTTGTATTAGTGGTGAAGAAAGTGCATTAACTTTGAGAGAAATAGTTTCAAGACTTCAAAATATTTATTGCAACAATATTGGTATAGAATATATACATATTGATAATGAAGTTAAAAGTAAGTGATATTTAGTTTTGTTTATTCTGCGAATTGTGGGGACTCTACGTTTCCTGACTACTTGTGTTAACCTAAACCCGACTAGTTTATCCTTATGTTCAGGGGATGTCGCAGGATTTGACCAGCCCGGGTCAGGGGATGAGCATTTTGTATATTCCGGGACATGTGGCATGCCCCTTACAATTTTACTAACAACCTGTGCTCGTATCCGAGGCATAATGTTTTAACTCGGGGCGTGACCTTCATTATATAAGGCCTTACTACTGAGTAGATTTTGCTGGACCATGGATTACTTAAAGGCCATTGATTATTGGCTAACATATCTTTATCTCAATAGCTAGTATTGACAGACCTGAGAAATGCATTATGATTGTATAGGAAGTGAGGAACATGATATCAAGGCATACATAACACCCTTTAGAATTGTGATATATCACCATTTGATTACGTAATCGCTATTTTTCGTAGGAATGATCGTGTTTTTATAGCCTGATTTTAACATAGTTAAACCCATATAAATGTTCAAAATTGGAACATGAGGATGTCCATAACTAGTTGAATGAAATACAGTGGAAGCCGCTTAATCGGGACGCCTCGGGAGTAGGAATTTAGTCCCGTTTATCCGGTTCTCCCGATTAACCGATATACTTTATACTGTTTGATACGAATTGGTTTCCAAAGCCTCGTCCCGAATAACCGAATTTCCCGATTAACCGTCTCCCGATTAAGCGGCTTCCACTGTATATCGAAATTATAAATGGAATGTTGACACATTCCTCGGTTGCCAGGGAAATGCATATTTCTTAAAATGAGCCATAACTCAAAAATTATCGATTTTTGGTAAACTATGCTAGTACTGATCTATCCGCAAATGGTAACTTCCTATTCATTGATAATTCATTCTCTAGGCCTAACTTCAATAATCTTTGAGATAATGATTGTATTACCATATAAAGAATTAAGTTTAATAATCTCATTACCTCAAAAATTATTGAAGTTAGACCTAGAAAATGAATTATCAATGAATAGGAAGTTACCAATTGCGGATAGATCAGTACTAGCATAGTTCACAAAAAATCGATAGTTTTTGAGTTATGGCTCATTTTAAGAAATATGCATTTCCCTGGCAACCGAGGAATGTGTCAACATTCCATTTTTAATTTCGCTATATTTCATTCAACTTGTTATGGACATCCTCATGTCCCAATTTTGAACATTTGTAACGCGTTTGACTATGTTAAAAGTAGGCTATAAAAAACACGATAATTCCCACGAAAAATAGCGATTACTTAATGAAATGGTGATATATCAAAATTCTAAAGGGTGTTATGTATGCCTTGATATCATGTTCCTAACTTCCTATACAATTATAATGCATTTCTCAGGTCTGTCATTACTAGCTATTGAGATAAAGATATGTCAGCTAATGATCAATGTCCTTTAAGTAATCCATGGTTCGGAGTAGTAGTAAGGCCTTATATAACGAAGGTCACGCTCGGGGCTTTTGCCACGGATGCCCCGTCTGAGATCCCCACTGCTTATGATGGCATTCGTTTGGGGCTTTTACCTAAACAATGACGAGTACCTCCAGACCAGACATAATTCTGATTAAGTTAAGGGGCTCTATTTTTAGCATTCTAAATTTACTGTGATTAATATCGTAATCGTCTAATCAATTGTGATGCAATTACTTTATAGGTTAGGTTTCTGTTTTTTTTGTTAATGTAAATTTAAATACATAGTTGTCAATCCTTACTTAATAACGTGTAATTTAGATTGCAATTTTGTTAATGCATCACTTGCCATAACTGCGAACAAAATCGCTACTGTATTTTCCTATATAGTATAGAAGCCGCTTGATCGGGAGATTGGTAATCGGGATTTCGGTTAATCTGGTGATGAGAATACACTGGACAAAATACCTACTCCAGAGGCGTCCCAATTATGCTGCTTTAATGTAGTTACGTATTAACAGGAGATCAGTAATTTCCAATACATGTAAAGTTTAATAGGAAAGTAGATATATAGCATAGTAGTTCAAGATTCGGTTTACCAAATTCTATTTCCCGGTAAACGGATGTTTCGTCGCTGGATGTTTCGTCGCCGGATGTTTCGTCGCGGATTTTTCGTCGTTGGAATCTCTTAGGTGGAAATTATCACATATGGTTTATATTTTGTATTTTATATTACATATTGTTACTAAATGGTTTTATATTCAGACTAACACGTGTTATTTAATAATACGGGATCATAGTCAACATTCTCAAAAGTATAAAGTGCATATCTGTACTCGTTATCTCATTAATTATTCGAAATATGCCAACTCCTTTATTAGCAGAATCTATCCGAAGCTAGAGAGGAAGGCTAAAATTCTTACCCTCGCTTTCATCTACAGTATACCTTAAATAATCAAATAATTAACTAAACCACTGGGTATGCAAGATTCGCGGCCACTGCAAAGCGCGAATAAGCTCCAAAATTGACTTAGCAATTTTGAAACCAAGGGATTCCAACGAAATACTTGATAGCCACACCCATGGACCGGATATTTACGCATTTAAATGCTCAAGGGCTATAATTTAATGAAAGAACGTGCGAACCACAATTCAGATGAAAGTACAAGGGCTATATTTGCTTCCGGAGTTGTAACTATGTCAGATACAAGTATTACCAAACTTCCAAAAACAGAGTCAATTAAGTGAATGATCCGTTTCCTGAAATAATTATTAACCCAGGAACTGCTTCAGAATTACACATTATAGAAATATATTGAGTAACTTCAAAGGGCGAATCATTCCTACTCTTCGATTCAGGAGAGGAGATAATAGGATTATCATCTTCGCTACACCAAAGATGCTTTCAATATTAAGGGATCTCAACGATGGTACGCTGATGAAACGTTTAAAGTTGTACCCCAACAATTTTATCAGCTATGCACCCTCAACGCTGAAAAAGATGGCTATATATTCCCTTGTATCTATATACTAACCGTTAACATAAATGAACCACATATGACAGAATATCAAGAAAGATTTTTGAAATAGAACCTGCCTTACTCACATCATGGTAGCTTTTGAGAAAGCGTCAATAAGTGTACTTGAAGGACATTTTCTGGCTATCGTCTCTGGATGTTTCTTCCACTTCTCTCAAAATATTTTAGGAAGATTCATTGTACTTTGAGCTTCTTTAATTTACGTTTCTCCTCACCTCTTGATGATAATTGAGAATTTACATTCTTTACCTTATTAGATAAAATGCAATTAGTAGTAGAAGTAAGTAGCTTTCGCAACACGTCCCAACCTATCCTGTACATCTCTCCCTCCACGATTCACTTTGATTTTCGTCTATGAAATCAATAGCCAGTTGGATGAAAATCTTGCGAGAGGGTCCAGCTATTAGTGTTTGCATTAAGTGATCGTTTTGCTCGATTTTACGAATATTTACATAGACAAATACTAGCCTCGAGTATTCAGTCAGATGGCCATTTTGGATAATCTCTGTAAGTAGTGATATCAAAACGTACTTGCTTTCTTTAGGCTCTACGATTTCGAGAAGTTTGGGTTCTGATAATGCTGAAGACATGCTTCACATTTTGACTTCTTGAAATAAGAATGTACTGCGTAGCCAGCGACAAAAGTCAAACTTTGTAGAGTTCTTATGTCAAGATTAAGATATGAGAAATCCTTCAATTCGTTTGAGTAGTCGGTTATATACAAGTTGGAGTCAGAGATAGTCTGTTCTTCTATAGAGGTAGCAAAAGATTTGAGAAAATAATTTAGTGAACTTTTTTCACCAGGGGATGTAGTATTTACAAATAACTTGAAATACTAGAGAGTTTCAAACAACGTTCTGTTTCAAGTATTTGGCAATATGTAATGTGATAGTGTGCTCCTGCCATCATCCGATATAAACCAAAATGATGCTCTAAAGGATCGTTCTGAAAGAAAAAAGTGAGGACATAATCGAAACCACAATTTTCAGTTAGGTGATTGACTATTTTCGTGAGAGATATCGTTGAATGCTTAAAACTTGTAAACGTTTGCTTGCTTAACTTTCCACTGTCTGGAATATTATGCCAATTATCAAGCCATAGATCAGGTGACTAAGAAAACTAAATCTAGCATCATTGTAGCGTACTGGTATTGAATATTCGTCTTTCAAGTGTATTCCTTTTACGGGTGTATTAACATTGAAGATTTTCCAAATTTATTTATTATTTTAATGAAGTCTGATGTCTGATAGTTGAAAGTCTGTCTCGATGAATCCTGAATAGCTAGACCAGCAGCAGTAGAGTCATCGAAAACCCTTAGTGCAAGGCTGACATTCTGGCGTTCCAACTTAGAAGGCCAACAAGATTTCGCCGTCCGATCGCCACAGCTAATTTAAGTACACTGTGTTGATCTGACATGTAGAGCAGACGTACATCTTCGAATGATGCGATGTTTGTGGTGGTTAAATCATCAAACTGAGGATATTGAAAGTTTTATTGAATCTTTGAGATTTAGCCAGTTGTTACGTATTGATTTTAAGATGTGAACAAAGTCGAATAATTGGAACAAAGTACGGTTAGAATCACAAGGGTGGGGAACAGAAGGATTCAAAGTTTTGTCAGGTGAGAATAGTTTTAAAATTCTGACTACTTGTGTAAGGATGTGTTACTTGCGTCTATTTTAGGAACTATAGCATTTTCTAATTGGCACAGTATGAATTGTAAACGGTTAATATGTGAACGTGTATCACATGAAACAGTTGATTGACTATCAGAATCTAAGCTTGATGTGGTTTCTGGTGTTTGTTCTAGCTGTTGTATACATTCCTTTAGATTTTCGGTAGCCTTAGAAATATGTTGATAGGTGGTGTTAGGATATTCTTTCAAAACTGCTTGTTCGTATCGATTTATTGGATGATAGTTTCAATCTGTCTGATATCCTTGACAACGTCCACTGAAATCCGTTTTCTTTGCCCTCTAGAAAAGCCTAAGCAGTAAGTGAACGATAAATAGACAAGCTGGAATCGATAGATAATATCTGTCCGGATAATGATGGCTTGCTAAAGTGAACTGTGCATTCATCGGAATACCAGTGAACCCAATTATCAAGTAGAGTAACAGAAACGAGCTTTTCTTTGAGATTTTCTACTTTCTTAATTTGTATTTATCAATTTCTGATATTTGTTCGGCAATACTGAGCTTTAGAGCTATATCGAACAATTCCTGCCAGGGGCGTAAACTTGAGGTGTGCGGCGGGTGCCTGGCACCCTGACGGCTGTGATGCCATGGTGCCAAACGTGTCTGGCACCCTGGCATTTTCAAACCGAAATTAACCCCACGAACTTAATTTAGCAGATGGCGAGCTAAATAATTTTTTAATTAAGACACAAAAACTCAAAATGAATGGTTATCCAGAAAATTATATAACTAGGGGATGAACAAAGTGTCGTGGCACCATGGGTATTTTGATGTTGTTTACGCCCATGATTCCTGCTCTTTTGTTTCATAAGTAAGACGGGCAGGTTTAGGCGTAGAGGAAGAGAGGTATTTGGGCAGCTAGATAAGATGCATGGGACAGCATTTTCTGAAAGTTTAGGTTTGCAACGTTCTATATGCTGGATAGACCCATCACCTTGATGAATTTGGTATGTTCGATGGATATCTTCACGAAAATGCTTGATACACACATACACTGATTTTAAGTCTAAAGCGCCTTCTCTGCAAATAGCTTTTATCCATTTGTTAGCCAAGTCTGGGCACGTAGGTAAGGAAAACAAGGAAGTATAAGGTTCGCCTTTGTAATTACTTCGACAATTGGGTACGGAATATGTGTTAGGCATCTTCAGGATAGATGAAGGACTCAATTTGAACAAATAAAGCTAAATTTGTGTATAAAAGCAAGTAAATAATTATTCCGTATTTGAATTGGTTACGAAAATACCTGCCACAGTATAATAGTGAATAATTAAGTGGAGTAAGAGTAAAAAGAACACAATTAATCGTGAAAAAAATGACCGTATAATACTATAATACAATTGGAATTTGAGATGAAGTCTAGATTAATACGTTTTAGTATTTATTAAAAATTATGGTTGAATTTCAATTTAGCCTTGTGACCTTGGTTTTTCTGCGCCAAGGCCTGATATTACGTAGGTCCCGGCTTAGCTTAACTCCACCCATTAAACTTTAAAAACATATTATTATATTCGCTCAAAATATACATCAATTACATCTTTCCACACTACGTAAAGCTTTCATTGAGGTTTAGTCCTATTTTAACTGGTATTGACCCGATTTGTCAACTTTCCGTCCCAAACTGGTTTTCCGCTGGACAAAACTCAAGCCTGTACAGGAAACATCATAAGTGTATTTCATTCATTTGACGATAACATTTTCTCTTGAGGAGAAAAAGAACTACTCTTTGGATTGAATAAGCGAGTTATTCGCTATCTTATTCAAAATATGAAAAATCCCAGGGTTGTTTTATTTAAATCACTTAATTAAAATTATTGATTTAAATTTATTGAATTTCCTATAATCATGAGTTTTTATTATTGGGAATCAAATGCATATTTTTAGTTATATGTAGTGAGGAAGAGTGTAGCAAATTGGCAATCTACGGATTGCAGATATTTGTAATAAGTAACAACTAGACTTAAATTCTAAAACTTGAGTAATAAAACTGTGTCTTCTTCGTTGTTTGAGATACGGTAGAGTTTTAACTTAAATGTTTTGATATGATTTTGAAAGTCTCATAAAATCAACTTCAACACCAGCTGACAACCAATATGACCAGGTAGAAGGAAGCAAAGTTTGCAAAAGTTTGCCCAAACTTTCCAGAGCGGCATGGGAGCTTAAATCGCGAGTTATATCCTAAAGTATCAGAATCAGGCATAAAACTTAACTAGCCAGAGGTTGGTCACGGAACCTTCATTTTTGACCCTACTAAGACCCAATATGAATTCTTGTATTCAGCCATCAGACGCAGAATTTTAATGTCAAATAAAAATGGGGGTTTGGTTTATTTTTTAATTCTTGGCGAGCCAAATTGTTAAATATCTACCACAAGGTGCAAATAAGGCTGTCACTTTTCACCTTTAGGCCAATTATCATCACAAGGATTGAGATCGAAATATTGGATTGCAAAATAATCGAAAAATTCGGAATTTACGATATTTTCTGAAATTATCTAAAAATCGCAAATTACCTAAAATCTCAATTCTTTTGAAAATTACGAAAATTAGCCGGAATGTACGATATTTCATGATTTCTTTTGATGTTTTCGTTATTTCTCGGTATTTTCGTTATTTCTCAATATTTCTGATGTTTCATATATTTCGGTAGTTCTAGCTCGCTGATCGATCAAGGATTTACATCAAATTAACTGTAGCCAGTGTCCGGATGGATTTCGGAATAGCGGATTTAACGGATTCCAAATGCAATTTATGGATTTTGGAACGGGTTTGGAAAAATTATCAAATTCACTCCAAAATCGGTAAATTACGTATTTTTTTGCATTTGTAAATAATTCTCAAATCTATCCAAAATCCATCATAGTAATTTGGTATTATGGATTTTGGGATTTAGAATGTTTTTTCTACCTTCTAATTATTAATTATAAATATAAATATATTACTTGCTAGAAAGATTTCTAAAATAACTATTTGGATCTAGAAATCTGTGTGTTTAGGTAAATCCATATGGATTTAGTAATCTTATGGATTTACAGTACCCGGACAAAAGTATTCGACCACCCAACAATTTCCCTTTGAAATAGTACTATTGTAGACTGTAGGCCTGTTGCGTAGATTTCTGAGATCGTAGAATCCTGAGATTCCTGTACTAAAAACCATGGACGCAATAGTAGCGTAGAATTCTGAGATTCACCATAGAATCGTGAGATTCTATGGTTAATCTCTTGATTCAGTTGTGGTTGGATATTATTGTATGTTACTTACTATGAAATTGGGTATTACAGTGGAACTCTGTAAGTGAGGATGTTCGAGACAATATTTTTCAATTTTCTTTGAATACACCTCTATAAGTGGGGAATTAACTCTAACTGGAGAATGGGTGGATATCAGAATGTTCGCCGGCCCAACTTCAGCCACTTAGAGGTATCACTGTACAATGTAAACGCGAAATCTGCCAATTATGCATTATATAGTTTTGACTTAAACCCTTCTAATGTGTAATTGAGGAAGATACAGTCAATAATTCATTGAAAAATATCAACAATATATAATCAAGTAATAAATAAAACAATACAATATACACATATACATATGTATATATACATATGCAAAATCAGTGGAAATGTACTACAAAAATACGGTATATTTTTGATGCAATTTACAAAAAGTATATTCAAATTAATGGCTAGAGGGAAGAATTATTAGTTAGCATGTAAATACACAGACACAGTTTAGAAAAAAAGGACACATACAATACAACAGCTACACTATACCAGTACCGCTATAACCTAGCTGATAATACTCTCCTAATCCTAAGCTGGTGGTGAATTCCAGATAGCAGGTACTCATATAGCGTAACTATTGTAATTATGATACTAAGCTATGTAAACCAGACACATACAATACAATAGCTACACTATACCAGTACCGCTATAACCTAGCTGATATACTCTCCTAATCCTAACCTGGTGGTGAATTCCAGATAACATGTACTCATATAGCATAACCAGTGGCGGCGCGAGCCAGCCGCCACTGGTGGGGCACAATTACGTCACAGGTGGGGCACAGGCTATTAAACTGGGGCACACTTACATTAATGAGGTGGGGGCACAGGCCCCACCTGGCCCCACCCTCTCGCCGCCTCTGAGCGTAACTATTGAAATTACAATACTAAGCTATATAAACCAGACACAGCTCAGACAAAACACATACATCAGTCGATTCTGCTTAATTGGGTCAAACTATCCTCGGAAAGTTACCCAATTTAGCGGTGTCGACTGTATTTAAACGAGGGCTGAAACGAATATACCAAATATTCGAATATTCGTTCGAAATGATTGAACGAATATTAGATTGAACCGGATATTCATTAACTACTTTTCGATGACAACATGACTTGTGTTTAGATTGGAGAGATCGTCAATATACATTACTACCTAAACTAACCTTTGTAATAACTAACTTGTGTCTAATATTTTATCGCTAAGATTAAACTATTGTAACATAAACAAATAACTATTTTCCTCTGTATTTAGAGTCTTGAATTGATATAATTATTGCTTAGCCATCAAAACGAACGAATGAATATTTGAATATTCGAATATTTGTTTCAGCCATCTAATTTAAACAGACACTCACAACTAAAACAATTAATTAATTACAACTCAACTGATATTCTTTGTGTTTCGTTCCGGCTTGGACTCGTCATTTGCGTTGCCTTTCCCGCAGTACACTTTAGTGGAGGAGTGTTGGTTGAGTGTTACTTGATAATTCGCCACTGGGGATGTGCCGTTGCAGGTCGCGTTTTTATCTGGGCTCACCATGATAGGGATTACGTTGCCTGAATAACCTCGAGCAGAGGTCCCTACAAGGTTCGATGTACCTTGCCTTTGAGCGCTTTCGAAAATCAATAATGTTTAAACGAATATTATTCTGAGGATTGAGATATTGTGGATAGTCGTTATTCGATCTTAATGAAGTTAGTAGATGTCGTACCATAGGTAAGAGTTGAGGAACTAAGCATTGAAATTACAGGTTCGTAATGATTCAAATAGTTGGTAATGTAGATGGATGTGTTAGATTCATCATTAGCTTTGAGCATACTCCACCGTACCTCACGAATTAATGAGCCTTCAGGTATGTAATCGTTGTTTGCAACAAATATATCTGCTTGGAGGATACAAGCAGCCGCCAAATTTCTACATCTCCTGCCCAGGTGCCTTCTATACTAACCAGGTTTTCATCTAGTAAGTAGTTGGATGGATACATTATTTTCTGGCGAAAATACCACTGGAGCTGAGTTGTACCCTCACTTGCTATAAATCTAGATATTATAGCTCGAAGTTGTAAATGGCTCTCTTGACTTCCAGTGATTATCTTCGATAAGCACCTAAAGAGACAGTTTCCATCTCCAACAATACTCTCTGTCTCCCATGGCTCGTATTGACTCAGAGGCTTTTCTTTCAGGCTTACCGGCTGCTTGATGGCTGAGTGAAAAGTCAGCCCCAAAAGAGTACATTTCTCTCTCTGCCACTTTTCATCAATAACAGCGATACTAGGGCTTTCTGAGACTAACTCCGGACCACTATTTGGCCAGCCTTCTAGGGAAAGATGCCCCAAAGTATCGTGTTGAGATATTTGATTGCCTAAAATATCGTGCTTGTATGTAACCTCATGCTGCTTAGAATTTTAGAAGTAATTTTAATCACTTGTATTTAATGAATAACTTTTAAATAATGGCTAGTATAACTATCGAAATTGTACTTTATCAGATTGCTACGTATCAAAAGGTAGTTACAATGTAAAATATTTGTAATTTGATTGTATATCAAATAATAACTGTACTATACTTACCACTGCATACAATACTTTTAAGGTGTATTTAGCTGCAAGAATGTCTCCGAACGCGGGGTAGAGATCAGTTGTCCAACTCAGTAAGAGTTCCCTGATCTCTGTTTTCTAGGAATAAAGTTGATTTAATTATGAGGCATGATCTAGTAGTACTACCTGTTAGTAAACATAGTTCTCAAATATAATTATTACCATTGCCTCTTCAGTAATATCTTGAAGAAAACTGAATATGAGAGTGTTTGGCACGTGCTAATGATATTTTTGGAGCTTATTGTGCAATTCTTCATGGAGTAGTATCATAAAGGTGTTTTCCTGTACATTTCGTCGTAGAATTACCTTTAAGGGAGATAAAAGACAATTACTTAATTATTCATTGGTGTCGCAAATAGTGTAAAACACCGAATTGTGAGTATGCTTTGAAGTCGATTGAACAATTGTTTACAGTAAAGATTACGAAACGACAAGTAAGTGTTTTAAATACCTTGAATTCATCAAGTTTTGAAAGTATTACTTGCCTCGGGAACCCAAACAGTTGCTGTTTGTCCTAAAAGGAGATGAAATATTTTGTAATATATACGTCAACTAGTAGTCATCACATTTCATTCCGACATTAAATCTAAATACCATTTGTGGCTTCTTGCTTGCTGGCTGATCCTTAGAAACTTCCGACTTTCTTTTACGTGATCTTGTAGTTCTACTCAAGGTATTCTCGGCTAACTGTTAGCCGCGAGACAGTAAATGGACCGATATATTTCTCCTGTTGCTTAGTATTAGGCATTTTCTTTAATTTGGGCATGTTAATATACAGAATTTCAGCACCCTCGTGTATCTCAGATCTATATACAGTCTACTCCGCTTAATTGGGACACGTTTGTTCCAGGCCTCTTGTCCCGATTATGCGGAGATCCCAATTAACCGAAAAACCTTTGTAAAGTAGTCATTTACCTGTGATTTACACAAATCTTGGTCTTAAACCTGTTACAACAATTCCTCCAATGCCTGCGGACCTTTGATTCTTTTCAAATCCATAGTATGAGCCGTAATATTCTCTGGACAGTTTGATAGATCCCTGAACCGCAAGGTCATAATCTCTGGTAAATTTCGATATAACGGAAATCAATAAGAAATAGACAATATTTAGATATTTTGTCCTGCCTTCATCAGTATTGACAAAGATTATTAGAATTTGTTCTGATTAATATGAATTTTCTATTGAGCGAGCACCAATTTTGAACCAAATTTGTTTAGTTTGTCCCGATTAAGCGGAGTTTGTTCCGATTAACCGAAAATTTAGTAATAGCTTCTAATGAAAGAATTCTGTTCTTGGGGCGTTGTCCCAATTAAGCGGCTGTCCCGATTAACCGGTGTCCCAATTAAGCGGAGGACTTTGATCGAAATTGATCGAATGTACCTATTTTTCCGAACTACATTTCAGATACTAGGTGAATGAACAAGCCAAATTATTTCAATCAAATGAATAAATTTTGAAACATTTTCTACAGAAATGTCCTATATTACATACGTAAAAGAAGCAAATAGTGCTTGCTAACAAACCTATTTTGAGTCACTTTTTTTATCATACTGCCTCTTTTGCTTCAGTTGATCAGTCATAATATTTTCACCAGCAAGTTTGCACGTGGTATCACGAAATTCCGTCAGTACAGCAATGGAATCATCTGGGTGTTCAGTTTGGGGAGAGAAAATGTCTTCCTCATCTTTTTCAGCAAGAAAGTCGCATAGAGAAAAGATAGCTTCTTCTTCATCAACATCCTATCCTCCTTTGCAGACACTGATTGTTGACGGATGGGACTAGTTCTTCATACCGAGAATCTCTACCCCACATAATTCTGAATGGTGTAGTGCCATGAGACTTTTTGAACGTTGAGTTCATGCAAAACACAGCGGATTTTAGGAGTTGAGTCCAATCCTTTCCACACTAAATGTGCATCTTGTTCAAATTACTAGGGAAATAATTAGTATTGCAGTGGAAACTGCTTAATTGGGACACCTCGGGAGCATACTTTTTCTCCCAGTTAAGATGTGGAGCCCCAATTAACGAAGATAATTCAAAGATAAGAATCCGTTCTAAATCTTTGTCCCGATTAAGCAGAATACCCGTTATTAATCAGTCTCCCGATTAATTAAGCGGATTCCACTGTATTACAATTAAAGATAATTCTCGAAACTAATTATTTAAAATGCCTTAAATCTACGTTTTCAGTATTTTGTTATGAGCCTCAACCAATCCATTCGCCATTGCGTGGTATGCTCGAGCACTGCGATTTTGAACATTCAATTTGTGATGTAACTCCTGAAATATCTATGAATTAGAGCCGAGCGATAAGACACGAACACGACACGACACGAATTCGTGTTCGTGACGTGTTAGGCCACTGTTTTCGTGTTCATGTTCTTGTCGTGTTCGTGTTCGTGTTCAAAGTTCATGTCTCGTGTCGTGTTCGTGTCGTGGTGGGCAAAGATTTTCGTGTTCGTATTGTTTTCGTGTTCAAGGTTCATGAATCGTGTCGTGTTCGTGTCTCGTGTTCGGTTAACGTTTCATGGCACTGGCGCCCAACTTGCCATTCTGGGATGGGGCCCCCATCTCGAGATTTTTCCTGGGATGGGAATGTATGGATTCCCATCCCGAGAATCTGTCGAATGGAGGAAATCTGCGATTACTTACAAACACAATTAAGGAGATGGAATGTCGATTTCAGGAAATCAACTATGGCAACATTTAATCTATTACTATTTCTAAATATACTGTAAGATGCTATCTATCCAAATCCGAAAGAAAAATTTAATTCTGACATTTCTTTAACCTTTTGACGCCACTAGAGGTCAAAATCGCAGACATTTTGTAAAAAATAATCCGCAAAATTTCCTGGGAGTGACCTTTGAATACCTTAGCATATCTCAAAATGCATAAGTCGTGGAGCGAAATCTTTCTCTAAAAAATGATCCTTATTAGTTGTTCTTGTGATTTTGCCTTGTCGATTTTCAACTTTAATACAAAGTTATAGAGTTAATAATTATATAATGCCAAAATTCTCATAAAATCGAGTTATTATTTGAAAATCTATAGAATAAAGAATTTAATCTATATCGTAAATTCTGTGCGGCATAATTACTTCTAATAATATAGTAGAGTTAAACTTGCACTTATAATAGAACTTCCGCCAAATAGAGTAAATAGCTAGAATTTATATTGACGAGTATGGATTCATTATTAGGCTATTTTAAACTATTGATATCTAATTTAAATTTTCAATTTAGAGAATTGTGGTTATGCTGTTATATATAACATAGGCGTACACGCGGTCCGGCTGGTCCGGCAATGGCCGGACCAGTTTTAATTTATTCTACTATATTATATAGGAGGGTCCGGTTATGGCAGGACCACTTTAACTGTTTGGCCGGAGAGTTTTCAGAGCCGTGCGACGCCCGTGTTTTCCTATTAAATATTAGCACAAATCAAGTGAGTCCCCATCCCGACATTTTGGAAACTTGGGCGCCACTGCATGGGGGATTATTATTAACATTATACAATACTTGTGGTTAACAAGTTATTGTATAATATTCGTATGTTATGATCTTAATTAATTTTATTATTCATTTAATTTTTCCAATTTGTATTTCGTGTTGATGTTCGTGTTTCGTGTTGACGTTCGTGTTTCGTGTTCGTGTTTCGTGTTTCGTGTTCGTGTTCATGTCGTGACATATTCGTGTGGCGCAATTCGTGTTCGTGTCGCATGCTTCGTGTTCGTGTTAGTCTTCAAGAAAAATTGAACACGACGCTCACCTCTACTAGGAATATGATAATTATATAAATATGTTAGTTAGGTAGTAGAACTTTTCTGAATGTAATACAAAGATATTATTGTATATAATTCCAATTAATTTAGCATGAGTACCTTAGATGTAAATTCCTTCCCTTGGTCGTGTTGAATGATATCGGGTAATCCTTGCTCGAGGTATATATCTTCCAATTGACCTAGAACCTCAATAGTTGTTCTATTTTTGAGTGCTCGAGCGACAACGTACTTAGAATGGTAACACACAGTAACAAGAATGTGTTTGTAGCCATCTGATGTTTCAGGGAGATTGCATATTAGATCCATCCCTATATGTTTTCATGGAACATTTGCAGGTGGAATAGGTTGCAGCTTCTTTTGAGGATTAGGTGGTAGCAGGGATTTACACGCCTTAATTTTTTTACTCGCCATAAGCCTTGTTTTTTTTTAATTTTAAGAAAAAATAGTATGGCGAGTATGATAAATGAAAAAAGCGAAATATAAAAATTAAGGCGAGTAAAATTATTCATTGGGTGCCAGAAAAGAAATTAAGGCTAGTAGATAAATTTATTAGATTCGAAAAAATTAAGGCGTGTAAAACTTAAGGAAAGTAAATTAAGGCGTGTACATATTTAGTGAACAATAGATATTCGAAACAAGTGCTTTCTGAAAGTCTTAATTAATTAACCCCATTAGTGGCAAAGGTGAATATTTTATTAAAAATCTCTAATAAGGAAAAAGCTAATAATGGTGTTTTACATATAGTAAACAGTAATTGTGCAAAGTATAATTTGAAATATTGTGGCTAATCAACATTTATTCATACTTAAATGGATTAAAGGTTGTTATATGATGAGTAAAGCAATTGGGCTATGACTGAAAAAAAAGTAAGGCGAGTAAACCAATTGGGGTATGACCGAAAAAAAACTAAGGCGAGTAAACCAATTGGGGTAGGATCGAAAAAAAAACTAAGGCGAGTAAACCTAGAGGGGTAATTTTGAAAAAAAAATAAGGCTAATAAAACAATTGGAGCTCGGACGAAAAAAAATATGGCGAGTAGATATGAATGACCAAAATTAAGGCTCCTTAATTTTACACTCATTTTTAGAACCCTGGGTGGTAGCACAGCTGTTTGTTGACAAATGTCACAAGTTTTCACATATAATAACAAATCATGAGGATTTTCAACAATTGCTGCGAAGTTAAGGATGTTTTCGAGATAAACAGGATGCAAAATCGTAATTCTTTCAAAATTACTTCATAATTGGTAATATCCACATACATCCCGGCCAAGTGTATCTCTGCTTGATTGCTTGTAGAGTGGAATTTATCCCAGGGTGACCAAGTGAATCGTGATATTGTTCATAAACTTCTCAAGGGGGGCACTCTGGGATATGTATGTTCTTAAGGGGGGCATAAATTAAACTTCGTAGTGTAAGTGGTTTTCTAGGGGGGCAAATGCCTCCTTACAACCCCCTGTATGAAACCCTGACTATAATGAATACACAAATCCAGAATCGGGGGCCGTATGCCGTATTCACTAAGAAGTTAAGTTCGAACTTAAGTCGTATTCACTATGATTGGTATTCACTAAGATTTTAGTTCGTACTTAAGTTCGAACTTAAGTACGAACTTTAAGCAAGCTAGGGAGGTTGCTTAAGTAATTTTGTATTAGACTAAATTAAGAATTTCTTCGGATTCGTAATAATAAGAGTATACTTTATGCTACTCTCTAATTTGGTAGGATAATTCAAGTAACTTCGTTATATTTCTGCACACTATCTAATCTAGCTAGTAAACAAAATTTATGATTTTTCTAACAGCTTCTGACGTTTCAGCCTGTAGTACTCCCTCTGCTCTTCAATTAGCTGAAGTTGTGCTGCGAATACAGCCATCTGTTGTAACAGACTTCCTGCTGTAAAGGGAGTATGTCAGCTACCTTCATTTCCGGCTGCTGCTGGGACTCCGTTGTCCGTTGATAATCTGCTGGATCACGTCTTCGCTTCCTACTTTTCTTCCCGTTACGATTAACGTTAACGTTGGGTTCTTCGGGAGCATACAAAATTGACGTATCGTCTACAGTACCTATCTGAGGAATCTGTTCGCTGCTGGCTGCTGTTGCTGGTGATACGAAATTATCGACAGCACCTGAGATTCCGATAAAAGCTGGGGTGGTCTCAAACATCTCTCTAATCTATCAGAGTTATTTATACTCATATCTGCATCTAAAATTAACACGTCTTCGTCTTCGACAATTCCAGCGGAGTTTGAGCCCCCTCCGGTCATTCTAGATTCCCTAAAGCTAGCATCAACTTTTGACTTGGCAGCTAACTTCAGGTTATTCCATTTTTTTCTTATGTCTTATACCCCTCTATTATTTCCATATACAGCGTTTACTTTGCCATGTAATGGTTTTCCACAGTTCCTTCTTCTTCTTATTGAGGTCAGCGCTGTTTCCTGAACCTCTCAATAAGTCGCCAGTAGATTCAATTTCACCAATGAGCGTGCACTCTCCTTCCTTAGTCCAATTTATCTTCCTGGATTTTTCCATTCCGTTTAGAATTGGTTTTGTTCAACAGCAATTTATACAAATGGGAGAGATAACATTGATCTAATTCCCCCATGAAAATTAATCTTCAATGGCATTATATGCATTTGTTATTTTGGCATCAAAGCTACTTTGTATATGTATAGAGTACTTAACTGTTTCATGTATAGAGAACTTAACTGTTTCATGTATAGAGAACTTAACTGTTTCATGTTTAGACAGACAGACGTACGTAGACACTCCTCTAAATGTTCTTACGAAGCACTTGTCTACATACCAGTAGTATATTTCTTTTTTGAATTAATTAAATATACTTCAACTAATTATCTTAATTTACATATATAAATTCAATCAAAATTATGAATAGCAAATTGGTCTCTGTAATGCTTAGCAGCCCAGTGTCCCAAACTATAGCCATATTATGTAGCACAGCACATGAAGCAATAATGGTGCAAACCTTGTCAAGAGCCATTCGGATCTCCCCAAGTAGACAATGAAATCTCTGCTTCCATCTTCCAAAAGTTTGTATCAATTCAGTTATTTTCAAAATTGCTGACCTTGAGAAGCGAAAACATTGCACTAATTCGAGATCATCATAGAAATCCAATGGATCACTACGATTCCTGAAAACTCGCTCCCGAGCTAGAGATTCTTGTTGTTGTTGTTCAGAAATGATTAGTGGGAATCAAACCCGCCATTTGAATATAAATTATGAAAAGTAATATAGTTAGTCTTTGATGTATTTACGGTATTTTGTATTGATTATTTGATCTTATACTCATGTCTATAGACTAGTAATTAATCATTATCTAACAACTTCTATGTAAATTGTTATGTGCGTAGTGATTAATAAATGTGTTTACATTCCTTTCACCGCGTACAAGCACTTTGAATTTGATTATTTAGAGTATAATCTAAGTTATTTTATATGTATTCTTTAATAAATAAGAGATTCACAAAACATTTTAGGTATATTTAACTATATTATTATTTGAGGCCGATTCCAAACTCCAAGAGAATAGAAATTGAGTGAAATAATATTAAAAGTAAAAAGTGCATACTTAAGTTCAAACTTAACTAAGTTTGAACTTAACTCTTAGTGAATACGACTTAAGTTCGAACTTAACTATGTTTGAACTTAAGACTTTAGTTCAAACTTAGTGCTTAACTTCTTAGTGAATACGCCAATACGGCCCCAGGTATTGTGAAGTTGAAACATATTAGGTTTGCTCAATAATAATCCATGAAATTGGTCTGGGAGGTACTATGTAATATCCAGGTTTGACCTGAGAACATTAAAACAGTTTCGCTTAACCCTGACATGGACTTCTTTAATATAGGGACAGTAAACTTGGTTTTACGGTAAAATTAGCGTAGGCCGAAAACAGTATTGTGTACTTATTGATATCCCGTATTCCGCTATTGCTAGACACAGGAAATGTATTATTGTCGCATAGGAAGTCATATTTTGAGAGTCCAACGGTCATATTGGTTTATCGGAAATATTTGTGGAATGTAAGTTATGCAATGTTCACATATTTCCATATGTGGTAATATTGCTAATATCTCGAGATTAGTTAGCTTTATATATATGAAATGTATTACTGTCGTATAGGAACTCATATTTGGGAGTCCAAAGGTCATATTGGTTTATCAGAAATATTTGTGGAATGTAAGTTATGCGATTTCCACACCTTTCCATAAATGGTGATATTGTTAAAATCTCGCGATCAGTTAACTTCATGCATATTAAATTGTTATTGGCGAATGGGAAATGGGAATTCATATTTTGGGACTCAGTAGATCACTTTGATTTCCTAAGGCGATTCCCGTAACCTATATTATTATTTGGCACTCATCACAAAAAGGTTGTCAACCCCTGTTTTGTAGTTGAGCATCTTCTTACCCCTCAGATATCTCTAATTATATTGTTTATTATAAAAATTTGAATTAGATATGCCTCGAAAAATCTTGTACGTTTTATGATGAGTCCCTAAATAGAGACACACCGGATCAATTTTACGATCCGGCCGGAATCGGTTCTTATCGGATCCGCTTTGAGCCGAAATACCGAAATTTAGAGCAGGTAGCTAAGAATACATGGTATATAGATACGCATTACAATCAGGGACGTCGCCAGGATTCTATATCTAGGGGGGTACATAAATAACTAGATGGGGAATCGTTTATTGATGCTAGAGCTGACAGTGACGCTATAGGACTGGATCCCGAGAGTGATAGTGGGTGTAGTTATGAGAATTTTTCTTAAATTATTATAAATTATCTAGGCTTGGGCGGTTTAGGATTTTCTAGAAGGGGGGTGTAGTATTCTAAACAATTACATTACCAAGTGGGAGTCTGGGGCACTGTTAGCCCCCCAGTAGGGTCCAGGAGCAAAGCACCTTGAAGCCCCCTCAACAGTTATCTTTCTTTACTAAAAAACTGACTCTCAATATACCGCAATATATGTTAACCATAATTTTATTGTTTAACAAAAATATATTTTCCCGCATATAACCTTTTAATGTTTAGATATGTATGTATGTACAGCACGTGGCACCTTGACAGCCAGATTCGTAGCAAATGGGAAATTGGGGGGAGTTAGCAAATTTCCCAAAATGGGCGAAATAAATGACCATATTTCTAATTTACCGGTGAATGGAGGGCAACGATTGAAAATGGGGGAGGGAGGGTAATATCCAAATGCCACTGGTTACAACAGTGAACTGTGACAAGTTTATCCCATGTTCAGTCCAAAAATCGTTCGTACTATGTAGTTATTCAATTCGATGTGTTCGAATTGAGATTTTATGAATAATAGCCTGGCAGTTCCTTAATTTGGGAAATCTCGGCCTGGAGTTCCTTACTAGGTGCTCCTTATAGAAAATGTGTTGTATAACGTTCACTGATCATTGATACTATTTATTTATTCATTGAATTGTGATTATATATATATTTAAGGATTGGTTATATAACCAAATTACTATTAATTCGTATACGAACCAGGATCCGGATCCGGTGATTCCCATTCTGGATCCAGCCAGATTCCGGGCCACCCAAAATTGGGAAAATCCCTCCGGATCCAGATACGTGTATCCCTATACCAAAATATGACTTCCTATACGACAATGACACATTTCATATGTATAAAGCTAACTAATCTCGAGATTTTAACAATATTACCATATATAGAAAGGTGTGAAAATCGCATAACTTACTTTCCACAAATCTTTCTGATGAACCAATATGACCGCTGGACTCCCAAATATGAGTTCCTATACGATAGTAATACATTTCATATGTATAAAGCTAACTAATCTCGAGATTTTAGCAATATTACCATATATGGAAATATGTGAACATTGCATAACTTACATTCCACAAATATTTCCGATAAACCAATATGATTGTTGGACTCTCAAAATATGACTTCCTATGCGACAATAATACATTTCCTGTGTCTAGCATTAGCGGATTACGGGATATCAATAAGTACACAATACTGTTTTCGGCCTACGCTAATTTTACCGTAAAACCAAGTTTAAAGTCCCTATATTAAAGAAGTCCCTGACCCTGATGACCTAAGATCACAAATGAATATTTTGATTGTGCTAATTTTTTGATTGTTAATTGGGAAAATTCCAAAAATAATCAAGTTTTTAAAAATTTCAAAATATACTCAACAATACTCAACTAATTTGTAAATATACTCAAGTTTTTCCAAATATACTCAAGTTTTACCGGATTATTCCAAATATACTCAAGTTTTATTGGATTATTCCAAATATACTCAAGTTTTATTGGATTATTGAAACTAGTATGGAGATCCCCAACCACAAAAAATATTTATTAGTACAATCTGCTCGTCTGCTCTACGCGCGTCCTTACAACTTGTACTCGGGCCTACGGTCCTCGCTTGTATTTAAAGCATCTCCTTTCAAATTAAATGTCGTTCTTGATGAGTGGCCGCTAGCTGTCTATTTATATCCGTTCATCCTAGCTACAGGTTTCAATAAGGACAGATTAAATAATTTGGATATTTGTGCAAATTTGAACAGATAATTTTCTAGATATTAAAGCTCGTCCGTGTATAATAATATACCAACTCCAAATATAAAATTAAATATCACTAAGAAACTGTACCAGTGGACCCCTAACTTTGGGATGTGGAGAAGTTATTGTATTGATTGATAATAATTTGATATCAAATAACACAATGGAATGTTAGAAATGTATGGCTAGACAGACAGAACACAAATAACTGATTAGATGACTGAACTTCCTCTCGATCAATTAGATTACTGTTTCAGTATTCTATAATGCATCTTAACATTTGACAGACACTAAAGAATTCAATTATACTAATTGAATGCTAGCTGCTAATCTATACTGGAACAACCCTCGAATTTAATTGGCTAAAGGTTTTGACACCTTTTGTGATGGAAGATGTGAATATCTTTTTAGATATTGAACTTGTTTGTATATGTTACGGAAGATGTTGGCGATTGGAAGATGTTGGCGCGGTTAATTTGTATGGCTTTTCTTCAGCACTAATGAGGTTTCAGTTAACCGCAGCACTTATCAGGTTTCCAGTTATGTAGCATTGATAAGGTTTCTGGTAACATTTGCAGTAATAAGGATTCCACAACTAAGATTTTGTAAACGCCAACATCTTCCGTATTGGAAGATGTTGGCTCGGAAATAACAAATATAATTATGATCTGAATATAGATAATATGTAAATACTAGAAGTAAACATGAATATAAAGTGAACCCTCGTTATAACGAAGTGCTTAAGAACTGTAAATTCCTTCGTTATATCCGGATATAACGAAGGGATTTACAGTAATTATATATATAATTCAAGAGCCAACATCTTCCAATACGGAAGATGTTGGCGTTTACAAAATCTTAGTCGTGGAATCCTTATTACTGCAAATGGTGCCAGAAACCTTATCAATGCTACATACTGGAAACCTGATAAGTGCTGCGGTTAACTGAAACCTCATTAGTGCTGAACAAAAGCCATACAAATTAACCGCGCCAACATCTTCCAATCGCCAACATCTTCCGTAACATACATACAGTATTCCCCACCCCACTGAAATTTTTTAGGTCTGTAGCTTTTACCAGTTCCTCAATCTATTCTGAACAAACACACAAACAAACAAACACAAAACATTGTGATTTATTATATAAGATAGACTAAATATAGCCTTTCTAAACTTGAGTAGATCTGTGGATTCACTGAAAAGTTGAGTAGATTTGGAATTTATTGAAAAAACTGGAGCAGAATTGGAATTATTCTGATAAACTTGAATAGAATTGGAATTATTTTGAAAAACTTGAGTAGATTCGGAAAGATCTAGTTATATATTTGAGTATCAGTAAAAAGTTGAGTATATTTGGAATTTTTTTAAAAACTTGAGTATTTTTGGAATTTTCCCATTGTTAATTAGTCTATTTTAAAATACAGTATATTCCACTTAATGAGCAATCGGTTGATTGATTTCTCCGCTTAATCGGGTCAAACTACCCTCGGACCAAAGTGACCCTATTAACCGGAATCGACTGCAATTTACATTTATTTCGACTATTATTATTTCTGTACAGATTTTACAATCACCATTTTATCAGCATCTTCTATCCCCAGGAAACTGGTTGAGAAAGAAGTTTGAAACACCTGGAATTTCAGAACTAAATGATGTTGAACGTGAAATACTTGTTAATGACCTCATTGTGTCCACACAGTTAGTTTCAGCAATTATTATTTTTATTGTAATGTTATTATTCCGTCCCTTTCTCTCGATTACTTAATTAATTGTTAATATTATCTGCAAATTCCTTTCTAAAACTTCCTTCCGATTAACCTAATTTACAGAATTAAGCTGCCTTCACAGTAATACATATACGTGCATATTATGGTAAAATTTTAGATTAGCCCATGCGCTACTGAGAAATGGTTCAATTGGCATGGCACCAGCTAAGCATATTTATTTGTTAATAGACCAAAATAGGTTATATAAACATATGTTAGGCATACCAGAAGTTAACCTGCTGTTTTTCATACGTGTTAATAATAGCTACCTAAAGCATCAATACCATGCAAATCGGTATATAGTACATATATACTGATTATTTTGTAAATTTTTATCATTGGTAATGAACAACACCTCAAAGTTAGAATTTCAATTGGATTATACCAGTGTTTCATAAATTTTTTTATACAGCGCTGCTTGTCAACAATTTACCCTCCATACCGTCCCCCTCCAGAAAGTCTCAATATTACATTTTGTATTTGTTTAACAAATCCGTATTTGATTTAATGAATCAGCACTATACAGTCTACATTTTTTCGATCGAGATTATCAATTCTATTCGGCTTAGATTTGTACGTATTTATTTTAAATTAAAGAGAGGACTGGCTTTCGTTAATAATCACCAATACAATAGTAATTACCACTTTTTAGTGGATTTGATCCTTGAAGTTTTTGTTAGTTTTTGTTAATTAATTAATATTTAGGAATATATTATCGCTATTTTTACGTGAGGTTGTATTTCTGTCTCGCGTTCTAAACCCCCATGGCGCCTCCTTGCTGCATGGCCGCCCACCAACAACCTTTCACTTTCAGCTACCCCCGGGGGGCTCTACGGCCCACTTTGAGAAACACTGGATTAGATGGTTAATGATCTCAACAAGCTTTTGCCCATTCAGAAATCACAAAAATATCCTCTCAGGTATATAAAATAGCAGTCCATTCTTGGAAAACTGTCCCTAATTATCTATTCGACCAGACAATCACAGTATCGCATTTCCAGAAATCACAAAAATATCAGTTTTCTAATGCCAACTATGATTAATGCCGAAACTTGTAATATTGAAGTTAATGTTCTAGAATTGATAATGGGAATTCTTGCCTCGTCGACACTTATTTCACAGATTGATGAAAAAATTACAAGATCCTTAGTGGTGCTGGGGTTTATCTTGTCAATTCTGCTATATTGAAGCAGATAAATATTCTAGATCTTGTCAAGGATGGGTTTCCTATCATTTGGTCGGAGGTCAGAAGTGCTAAAGGTTTTGTCTGGTTTAGTGAAAAATAAAATACGTTTACAAACTTTACATATTAATTGATTTCGCATCCTCACAAGGAGGAACCCCCATACCGAGATTGTAACAAGGCGTATTTTTGTGCTAACAAACGAAAACTAGAAAGATTTCACTACACGGTATCGTCCAGTATTCCCGAATTACTTTAAATACGCCATTACTGAGATATATCATACATTCGACAATGTATTAGCGCAGCACATTATTTACACTTTTAACAATTGACTAGGAATGGAACAGTTATCACAAGAATGCGTTGAATGAGTATCTAGTTATCGTATTGCTTCGAATTAATGTTTTTGTGTACCAAATTTATCCTGAATTTTTTTGGAAAAAATCAAGAAATTATTTTTTGTTGGGTTCTAATGGTTCTCGGTCACAGTAGACCGTAGTTGCCAAAATCAATGTAATTACACTCCATTTATCACTAATGTGTTTTAATTTGATCATACCAGTCCCATTTTATTGACCCGAGTCTTAGTCAAGCCCCCAGCGCTTATTCGAAGCAAAATGGCAATTGCAATATATCACGAATGTTTGTCTACTCCCTTTTGCTCATTAAGGGTGCTCTGTACTGATATTTTGACACCCGACGACCTAATGTTTTTATTGCGTTTTTGGATAGTACTAATATATCTAAGATATCCCTGAAAATATTAGAGTTCTACTATGTATATATCCTTAGTTATGAACTAGACAATGTCAATATAGGCCTAATCCATACTAGCCAAATATTTACAAAAAAATTTTATGTTAGTTTTTAGCGCGAAACATGTCAATTATAAAATATACCTGAGTCAATACTCAATGTTTTAAATCGAACCGAAATATGCTTTTTCATTAATCTACTCTATGTTATTGTCATTTTTGTGAAATTGGTCAAAAAAAACCCACTATTTTTCATTAAAAGTATACTAATTCAATTTTTTTGTATTAGATTGCCAAAACTGCCCGCTTTTAAAACATGCGCCTACATATACTGAGCATTTTAAAAAAAAGTTTGACTTTCTAGAATAAAAATTCTCTTTTTTACATCCATATGCCCAAATGGTCTTTTTTTACACCTTCATAATTAGCATTTAATTAATTTGTGTCGAAGTGGCTGAGTCCAGAATATGAAAGTGCGAGGAAAAGGAGTTCCTAAACTGCATGAAATTGATATTGTCATTTGAAATTGAATTAGACTATTTTTAGAAATTTAGAGCTAAGCTCTATCTCATTTGGATCAGAAGTTGGATTTTTGTCAGCTTTTTAACATATTGCCACTTTGACACCACCATATTTGGGCATTTGAATTCAGAACACATCATTCGAATTATAATATAATCCCAAAAGTTTATCCAATGAGTAAGAAATAGTATCATGATGTGACTAGAATTTTAGAGCTAGTCTCTGCTGTCCAGAGATCAAGAGTTACAAAATTTGCTTCGTCATCAAAATTGGGCACATCAAATTACCATATATGGTCATGTTAAAAAGTGTGACACCTAGAGTCCTAAAATGTATTATAAACGTATAGAAAGTCAGGTATTTACAGTATTTTCTAATGCCTATGATCATTTTATCTCAAAGCGTTTCTGAAATATCAACAGGTGTGAAATGTCAGATTTTTTGCCCCCTTCTGTGGCCCAAAAGTCCATAACTTATCGAATAATGATTGGATCGTGTTGTGTAACGTCTCATTTTGTGCGCAAATGCTATTTCCATATTTGTATTACCAAATTGGTGTTTTATATAATACATTATTGTATATTTGAGGGCCTTGAGGTGTGAAAATATGACAAAACAGACAAAACCATAGTCATAAATTGGTCATAACTCATGATATATTATTGTAAAAGTGTTGAAAACAAATGCTACGCATAGATAAGAAGCTGGCGGATTTTTTTGAAGAATAACAGAATTATTCTGCTGTCCAATTTCCCACAGTAATATATGATCACCGGGTACTTGCATACCCTTCATATTCTTTTATGCCCCTAATTTCCTAATTTTTGACATATTCCTGAACTTTTTGACGTGAACCTGTATATTTTGACCTGTAGATTCCGAAATTTTTAATTTTGGGAACAATATATGGCAGTGTAGAATTTTATCACCTCTTTTGATGTTGAAATTCGGAAAAATTCGTGGGCCGCAGCCTTAGAATGCTTATAAAACCAAAAATAATAATCAGAAAGTCAAAAAATTTCTCTGGGGTAACACATGATGCATCCTCAGACCCTTGAACTAGAATTGAAAATTTTTTCTTCAAACATTTTATGACGATAGTTTAGTGCACGACTGCGTTTTATGATTATTTTGAAAAAATGCCCTTTAGCATCGTTTCTTCTGCAAAAATAAATAAAATAAAAATTATTACTGAGAGGAAATAGTCTCATAATAATATGTTCAAAAATTCAAAAAGATTCAACAATTTTTGAAAAAATGTCATGCCCATATAAGGAAGTCGACGTCTTATTTTATTAAAAAACACCATCTTGATTGAAAATTAAGAAGAAAAAAAATCATAGAAGTCAATCTCTATCTCATCTAGAGTATTCCTAGTAGTAAATTATGCAATTCTGAGATTCACCGTGAACGCCCGAATATCAATACAGATTAAGAGCCAGAATCACTTAGTTCACGGTATATTTATGGTAGTAGAAGATGCTAGTAAACAAAAAATATTCTGATTTTATCTGGTGATATCTGATGTTATGGGTTTTATTATTTTTGAGAAATTGTAGCATTAGTGACGTCGTCACCTAAACCTGAAGACATATTAGTATTTTAGTATGTTAATAGTTTTATATTAGCTATATTGCTTAGAGGTAAATATATTTTATATGTCATATTTTAACCGAAATCGATATGCCCCCGAATTGCCATTGCGTGCCACTGTATCGGCTTAATTGTGTCAAACTACCCTCGGGAAATTAACCCAAATAAGTGAAGGCAACTGTCATTAGTGTATTTATTAAAGTTTGTATGTGATTATATTTATGTGTTATTTTTATTATATTTTTTATTAGATTTGAAGAATTTTTAGCAAAGAAATGGTCATCTGAGAAGAGATTTGGAATCGAAGGTGCTGACGTTCTTATTCCTGCACTTAATCACATTATTCAATGTTCTTATGATTTGGGCGTCAAGTCATTTATTTTTGGGATGCCACACAGGTTTGTTGCTGCAGATGTCAAACCTCTGAAATATTTGACAAAAATTATTTGTAATAATTATTTTCTACTCATAGTACATACTACATAGTACTGTTAAGTAATTTCAGTATTATTAATCTATAAACAAAATAAGTTGTGAAAATTTCTATAACTAGTCTATTTACTGATAATCGGGATCACAGTGGCTTTAAATGACATTTTAGTGGAAATAGGCATTTTTGGAAGCAGATACCTACTCGTGAAGTATTATTGACCTATAGGTTATATATAGCTGCAAATTGAATGGCCTCAGTCAAAATGATGTATCTAGACTCCTAAATGAAATTCCGGACATTATCAAACAATTTCATTAAGTATTTTATTCTGGTTTGTTACAATTCATTATTAATCACCCATGAATATTGGTAATATATTTAAACATGGTAAAAATAACTAAAAGCCAAGTCATATCTTGGGAATTACTATATTACATTGAATATAAAAACGTTGGATGGTTCTTAGTTTAATTAATTATCCGCATGTACAATAACTTTTGGGTTCAAAGAGCGCTTCGCTTTCGATCGAGAAAATCTGCGACGTACCGACGAAGATTCGCTCTGATTCAACTAGTAGATTCACTAGATTGTCATAAATTCTTCAAGTTCTATTTGAAAATTTGAGTTTAGGAACTCGTATGTGTCGCGGTTGTTCATTTTGACAAGAATATAACCAAAAAACATTGATAAATTAAAGAATAAATATTGTCTAAAATTACCTTCCAAATATTATTTTGTCCAAACTTTTGGGATAAACAAATAAAAAGTAACTTGGGCGGTTTTGGGCGGGGCTATATAATTGCTAAATATTTTGTGAAATATATAGGCTTTAATACAAAGTCCATGAGATAACACGACACGATGCGACATTATTTTTTTGCACTCTGAATACTGTGATGAACCCAATTATATAATGTGAAAGTGGGAGTTCATCATCGAAATTTGAGTTTGATATGTCAATCATAATGTCTTGTTTTTGTGTAGGGGTTAATATATGAGGTTTAGATAATACAAAATATCTATTAACTTATTTTATAACTTAAAATAGAGACGAGTGTAGAACTTTAAAATATGGACTAAATCAGTAGTATCATGTTTAAGAATAAGAAATGCCTATCATATCAATCAATTGTCAAGCAACTACATCAAATCCAATGAAGCCAAAGGCATTTGAGTATAGTTTTATAGGTTTTCGATATCGCTCTTCAGATTGGTTGCATTATAAAAGCAAAAGGGTGTAGAAAAGATCAGCCTATTTCTCGTGATGAAGCCACTGTGCCGGGGTGTAGTGATAACCAGGGTAGGGGCCGATTACGATTACAATCGTAATCGATTGTAATCGATTCACATTTCGCTGTAATAATAATAATCGTAATCGTAATCAGATGATTATATTAGAGTGTAATCATATCGTAATCGTAATCATGCTAATATATTAGTTATTTCCAATTCGTAGGATTGCACTGTGATTGTGCTTTTATTCAAAAACAGTCGCATTAATTTGAATTCCATCATAATATATACGGTAACAGTTAGTTTATTGAAATTGACACCTTCCCTTATTGTTAGTAATTTTGATTCGAATTTATCAGACTTAGCCAGACCGCATTTAGTACATTTGGGTTGTTTTCATATGCGTAATCATATACAAGTTTATAGTAATCGTAATCGTAATCGTAATCTTAATCGCTTAAATTTTTTTAGATCGTATTCGTAATCATAACCATAATTGTTTAAAAAATATAGATCGTAATCGTAATCGTAATCATCTGAAAGTAATCGGCCCCAACCCTGGTGATAACTAGTGAAATTAACCTGAAACATGAGATGTCATCATATGTGGAAAATGTAGGTGCAAAACCCCAAAACTCTGTATAAAGTCTGGGATAATTCCTAAATACTCAAAACATTGTCCATAAAATGGCGTGGTCGAATTATTTCTCTGTTGACTGTATTTGGTTGATCAAATAATGATTCGGTAGACCAAATTGTATTATTGGGTGAACAAATATTGAGAAAGTTTTACCAAATATTAGTTTTTTATGAAACATGTTTACGCATTATGAATGTATATCCAAAACGTTCTCTACATGTAAGAAAACTTTTAATTCCTATTTATTTAACTATTTGATCACCCGAATATCACTACTCGCTTGACCTTACTATATATTCGGTTGAACGACTATTTGGTTGACCAAATAAGATTGTCTAACAACTATTTGGTTATAAATTATTGCAAAAGTGACTTCGCTTGAAATGAATCTCCACTTATTACTATCTTCATTTGTTTTATTTATTTCTATTTTAATAGAGGAAGGCTCAATGTTCTTGCGAATGTTTGTCATAAACCACTAGAACAAATATTTTGCCAATTTAACCCAACTCTCTCTCCTGAAGATGAGGGATCTGGTGATGTGAAGTACCATTTAGGAATGAATCAACAAATCAAGGAAAACGGGCGTGATTATCACATTGCTGTTGTTGCTAATCCTTCTCATCTTGAATCAGTTGGCCCAGTTGTACAAGTAAGCTTTCGACTAAACGTTGTATTAAAGAGTATCGCATGACATTTTGTTCTGCTATTGTTCGAATACTTACGTTCTGTTTTGACTTTGGACATATTATTTCCTGGACATTTTTATTAGCTGAGCACTAGGATTTTCAACTTAGGGATCAAATCATCCAATTTGTGGTTTATTACAAACCTGTATTAACAGGTAAATTATTCGATTAATTAATTAATTATGCAAAATAATTAATGGTCAAGCAGTGTCCAGTTGAATTTAGTTTCATAATTTTATGTAGGTGCGGTAACGTCATGAGGAAAACGACTTTTATATTACAATAAATTTAAACCGGGTGTATCATTTGTCGCCTACGAGAAGAGAAGTGCGAAGCACGACTTCAAACTAATCTTTCCTTTTTCAAAGCCTTCCAATAACCTTCATACTCCTCTTTTCCTTCTCCAGGAATACCATCTCTTAAATATGTCGCTTAACATTGTTTGCACCTCATCTCGAGATAACTTCATGAGCTGCTATCCTATTGATAATGCCTCATCTGTAGCATACTTTCAGTTTTTAAATTGAGGTATGGAAGCTTCCACGAAGCCATTAAGATAAGTTAGTATAGTTTCTTTCTTTAGCTATACAGTGTAACCTCTGGAATCGGGGCATGTGGGATACTGGGAAAATTTATGACGCCCCGATTGTGTAAATTCCCCGATTCTGGATTTCAGTCTGGTATTGTGTCAAAATCACCATTTTCCGTATATATGTAGTTCATATTATGTCATACTATTGTTTCGTATTGCTAGTCACACTGTAACGTTAAAATATTTCATTCTGCTACATATTGCTTATCCTGAAGACCTCTAAAGTGAAAATTTTGCTGGTTCCAAAGGTATTCACTTTTTAGAGATTTTACTGTTACTCGCATGTTAGAATATTAATTTCTACGCTACACTACGTAGCATTTATATTGTGTTTTATTCGATAGTTACTGCGAAAATAAAAATTTATTGAGTTTATTTCAGTATTGATGCCCTGCGTAGGGGATTTTAGTATTAGTTCTATGCAAGCTGAAAGAATTAGATTTTCAGGGCTTGCCCCGATTCCCCGTTTGTCGCTATTTCCCTGATTCCAGAGGTTCATTTGTATGGGGAAATATTTTCGCGAATTTCAAATGCCCCGAATTCAGAGGTTCCCCTATTCCAGAGGCCCCGATTCCAGAGGTTACACTGTAGTAGGGCAGCTTAAGCCCATATTTTGGATGGATGTGGATATCCCGGACCAAAGCACCAAATTTTTCCCACGTACAGACCATTGCTTGGGCACTCGATTTTTGGTGGGATCCACTTCCGCCGGATACATTATGACCTCCATCAGGCATTTTCAAAATGACCACTTTAATGTTATTCGGACAAAAGTCCGCATTCACGAACTCATGTCAAATGACTTCGTATATGGTTATTATATGCATAGTTGTAATCAGAACAGTGTGCGCTGTCGAAAGATGGGTCACTTGGTAGGGTTGCTATAATTTCTGAGAATGGAATGTTCAACATTCCACCGTTGTTAAGGAAACTTTTTAATCTGAATATGGTCATGTGACCCCTCTAATTAACGGAAATTCCATGCTGATTACGAATCTCTTATTTCCAAATTGGAATAAATATCACTTGAAAAGTTTTATTACATTTAGTGCTTAATGATTAATTATTAAATGTAATATAGTGAGAATGTGTAAATACTGTAATGGTATACTAAAATTATGGACCGTACCATGTCACTAAAATATTGTTCTCACAGTTACAACTACAAGTTCTGTGCATATCCAACGCGCTTTTCTGCCGCGCATCTACCGCCACAGTCACTTCTACTCTTGAAGCTACATATTACTAATTCACTGCATGCCTTTGAAGCCACAGGTAAACTGTTCCATACAGGAACCCATAATTGGGTTTTATCATCAAGAATCCAGCCCAGAGATGCAGCGGTCTGGACCGGAGCGACCGGTCTAATGTCGGTCCGGTCCGCTTATTTTCAAGTGCGGTCTGTACCGGTCCAGATCGATCCAATATTTTGATCATACGGTATGGACCGGTCCTGACTGTCCAGAAAAAAATCATGACTGTCCGTTTCGGTCCATGAAATTTCCGGACCGCTGCATCTCTGGTCCAGCCCCAACCTTCTGGAGTAGGTACCTATTGTTCAATTTGCTCACTAGTGCACCATATTCCAGACTGATATGCAACTCGTTTTGATTGTTGTAGTAGTGCATCCCGGGTGAGCGGTATTCTTTCCATTGTTTTCTCCTGATAAAACATTTCTTTTCTTGCTTTATCCACATACTGCAAATTACTTGCTTTATCATAAAGAATTACAGTGAAGCGTTCCACCAGCTGGAAATGCTGAACATCGAATTCTACTTTTGTATAAGGGTTGAGTGCCATGTAGGTAAAGGCAACTGTCACATCATGATAACAGTTCCATGCATCCCATGATGACTTCTTGCCTCTCCCAAAGAATGCAGATGTAGTTTGACATCCCGTGAAACAATGGAAAAAAGGAAGGGCCAGAGATTTCTCCCTTCCTAGTTCTTCGTAGATTGAATTGATATGATAGTATTTAAAAGTTCTTTCCTGTACCAAAAAGCTAACCCAAATCTTCACATCTTTGCTTATGGCTATCAAGTGGTGTAACTTTCCTACAAGGATACCAATACTACAACCGTGTCAATTGGTCGCACTAGACACTTAGTACAGCTATTGAGAAGGGCATTCTGTAAATGGATCAGCAGTCTGGTGTCAGCTTCCCCATGATCACATCGTGCCATAGAACGATCAAATCCTCGAAGAATAGCTGTTCGCCAGTCGTGATGATTATTTATTTTCCTCCGGGACAATTCACTTTGGCAATCTTGTTGGAAAGAAATACAAACAGATCTTGTTCATTAGTTGGATCACGTAAGAAATCAGCCCAATTTCTTGGGAGCTTATTCTTACTTGCAACCTTTCTCCGAATACCTTTTGGTTGAAACCGAATATCAGTATCCGTATTCGGTAGGGCAACTATTCATGATTACTGATATTCGATTCGAGAGGTTTCAACCTTGCTTTACCACTCTTTTCTCTAGTAGATTCTTTGGTGCTCCTGGGACCACTAAATGTAATTTAACTTTTAAAGTGATCCTTAATCCAATCTAGAAATAGGATTCCCGTAATCAGCATGGAATTTCCGTTAATTAGAGGGGTCACAAGACCATATTATATTAAAAAAGTTTCCTTGACAACGGTGCAATGTTGAACATTCCATTCTCAAAAATGATAGCAATCCTACCGAGTGACCCATCTTTCGATAGCGCACACTGTTCTGATAACGACGATGCATATAATAACCTTATACGAATTAATTTGACATGAGTTCGTGATGCGGACTTTTGTCCGAATATTATTCAAGCGACAAATTTGAAAATGCATGATGGAGGTCATAATGTATCCGGCGGAAGTGGATCCTACCAAAAATCGAGTGCCCAAGCAATGGCCTGCACGTGAAAAAAATTTGGTGCTTTGGTCCGAGATGACCACATCCATTAGCTAATCTGCCCTACAATTATGGATTTGTTTGGTTACAATGCATCCATCACATTACTACTATTTCAATGTAATAAAACTAATTTATTTTACTTTCAGTATTTATGTTGCAGTGCATTAGAGAATTCAGTGTGTTCGCGAGCTACCATTATTATTTGGTGTGTTCGCCTACTCATCGAATTATTTGGTGTGTTCAAGAACACACCAAGTATAAACGGTGTGTTTAAGTGCCTCATATATTGTGGATCGTTTCTAATGCTAGTACATTTTGTGAGATATATTTACTGGAAATCTATCATTATTCAACTTCCGCTTCAAACTAGAATTTATTATATAAACTTCATGAGGAAAGGAACAATAATGTACACCTGCTGACGTCAAGATATTGTACATAATTTCTATCCCTGTCAAATTGAACACATAATTTCGTTTCTTATTTGAATTAGTCACCACTGTATTTAGACTGGGAGATAACTTGTAATTAAATTGTGGAAAGATTTTTTAGTTAACTGCCCAAATAATATAGCATTTCACAGTTTGCCTAGGGATTTTCTATTAACCTATCCTATTGTTCATAGTGAATTTGTTTCAACTCCCCGATCGCATCATATTTTATCTACTGCACTTTCTCGCCACAAGCGGCTCGTCCGCACTACGTGTGTTCTTACAACCTGCGCCCGTACCTGCGGCCATCGCTTGTTTCAAGCACATTCCTTTTCAAATGTCTGTTGTATTTATAAACAATGGAACCTGCTATAGTAAGTTACCGCGCTAATGACTGACTATCCAAGAGTCTGACAAAAAATTGCCGCTATGTAGTAGAGGTACATAGGGTGATTATTATTTATATCAAGGAAAATCTTATGTAATATTCGGTTAATTTGAATATTCAACTATTCGGTTGCAACCATGGCTAAAACAAACAAAAATTATTGTGCTTTTAATTTTTAAAAACCTCACAGACAGGATGGAAGTGAAATAAAAGTTACCTACTTAAGGTACGAATTATATCAGTTAATGTAATATGGCGTAATACTTTATTTAGCAGGCTTTTACACAGTTGTATACATATATTTTATATTATTATATCTATTAGATGTATAGAGTAGCATGGACGGTTACTTGGTTAACATTGACGCGAAATCGAATCGTTACTGTAATTCCAGAACGGTTAATGTTACTGTCTATTATCTAATTATTAGACAGAAATAATAAATTGTTTCTTCTGTTAGTTAGGAATAAACTGTAACATTTATTAAGCCCTGTTGAAACATCTTTGCAGGGCTTTTCATGAGTCACCGAGTCAATTGACTCGTGACAAAGTCGGTGACTCAAGTCACCGAGTCTGAATCAATGACTCTCGAGTCATCAAGTCCATCAGATGATATATTTTGAAATTCATGAGTTTTTCGAATTATGATTACAATCAGATTAGTAAAAGAATATACAGGTATATAGTCAATTTCCAATGCTTATTCTTACCATAGGTACACATCGATAATTCGCGAAACCTGACTCGATAATCGCGAATCCTGAAACGATGACTCGTGACAAAATTCAATGACTCGAGTCACCGAGTCAATTGACTCATGACAAAATTCAAAGACTCGAGTCACTGAGTCTGACTCGATGACTCGTGGTGACTCGCGAGTCATCGAGTCAATCAAATGACTCGTGAAAAGCCCTGCATCTTTGTCCCTTGTGGCACTTAGTATTGCAACGACGGATGCTTTCTTGCAAGGACATCGATTGGTTTTACAAAATTTACATCTGCAGAACCCTAAATATGAGCCAAATCTCCCTAAATATGAGCCAAGGGCATGTTTTATTTCTCTGTTCGCTCGCTCTACAGACCCCTGACTTTCTGGATGGCGTGGCTTGCCATGAATAATTTTTGTTGTGGCCATTTCCTAGGGTGCGACCCGTAAAGCCCGTGGCCCGTGACCCGTTATTAAAAGCCCGCGGCCCTCGGCCCGCTTATTTATTCCGCCAGCCCGCGATTTAGGAAATTTGTTATTTTATGGCAACGTTGGCTGAATTCGTGAAAATATTCTCTAAGAATTTTGAATTCATATAATTTCCACGTTATATGTTGCGGGAAATCGTATGCGCAAATAGTATATATGTTGCAGTGTATTAGAGAACTTAGTGAGCACGCGTACACACCATTTAAGTTTGGTGTGTACGCGTACTCACCAAACTGTGTAGTGAGTACGCGTACACACTAAATGTAATTTGTGTGTTAGAGTATTTTTCATGTAATGAGTTGTTTTCTCCGATTCTAAGCTCATTTATATTAGTAATACTTATTGTCTCAATCAATAACTTAATTTAGGTTAAACCTCTGAATATAGTTAATTAAAAAGCCGTAAACATTCAAATGAAAGTTGAAGTTACGTACTGATTAGAATTCTGTTTAGAATCCCTTAATATCTCACTTCATGATTTCCAGCTTCTTAATTAACTATATTCAGAGTTTTACATAAATCAAGCGTGAAACAACTCATTACATGAAAAATACTCTTAACACACAAATTACATTTAGTGTGTACGCGTACTCACTACACAGTTTGGTGAGTACGCGTACACACCAAACTTAAATGGTGTGTACGCGTACTCACTAAGTTCTCTAATACACTGCAACATATATATGAAACTTTTATACCGGCAAAACTTTGATAGTTTCGTTAATTGTTTCCTTTTTCTTTCTATTAATGGTGGAAGTTAGTAGCTATAGTGCATCTATACTTTTACATTTATACTAGCGCGCTTCGATTGCTAGGTCGCTTCGCGGCAGAACACAACAACACACCCACCGCTTCGCGGTTGGTGTGTGGTTTATATACTCCTAATATTGATTATAAAGCGAAAATAGGCCTAAATAGTGGAATTTAACAATGTGAAATTTTAATGATTGCGTCATCGTGCGATAATGAGTAAGCATATTGGTGATCTGGTGTGACCAACGTGTCCGCATCATTAATGTACATGTTCTATTAAATTTTCAGATTTTTATCTCTTAAAGGGCGCGAATTACCGTATTTCCCCGAATAAAGCGCTTATTGTTTTCGTGGGCCAAAATTTTCCTGAAATTTTTGTGAAAAATCCAGAATATAATATTTTGGTCGGTTCAAATGGTTTCCACCAACAGTATACCTACCGAAGTTTCCAAAATCAATGGAATTACATTACAGTGATCAACTAATCTGTGTAAATTATATCATGCCAATGTCATTTTTATTGACCAGGTGCTTATTCAAGCCCCCGGCGCTTATTCGGGGAAATACGGTATGTGCGATTAAGTGAATTTTCAGGGTTCTCGAAATGTGACAAAGACGTCATAACTTGTCGAGGTGTGAGTAATTTTGAGTGGAAACCTCAACTTGTTGACGGGTGCCAAAAGTTACCCCAATATGTCAAAAATCACATTTGGAAACCGTCCACTTTCTTCAATCAACTCGTAACATACAAACAAATATATAAACATACCTATATTACCCACCCAGGCTTGTGTTTTAATAGTATAGATGTTATTGAAAAATAACAATTGATCTTTTTGACTCTTTTCGGCCCGTTTTGGGCCCGCGGGCTGAGAAAAAGGCCCGCAGCCCGTGATTTATAATAAAGCCCGCACGGGTCGCACCCTAGGCCATTTCTCATTGATCAAAGAGAAAAGAGTTGAGTTACAAAATTCACCACCGTTATCGGATTGAAGTATTTGAGGTGGACCTAGTTCGCATAAAATGTCGTCTATAACTTCAGCGACTTCAACAGCAGACTTGTGCTTGAGTGGCCGCAACAAAATATATTTCGTAACATGGTCCTGGTATACCAATAGCCACTTGAATGGTACACCGGATTCGGACTTATTTTTGTTCTTCAGACATGTCCCTGAAATCTATCAAATCGACTTGACTGCGGGATAGAAACCTTGTTGATGAAATTGGTTTAACAACTACGGACCTTGCGGGGATGGTTTTCTTCTTGCGGGGATGGTTTTCTTCACATCCTTGCAAAAGATGTTGCAAGCCTTTTCTGTTATTCCGTGGTACAATCCAGAAACGCACTTGTACAAACCCAATTTCCTAGTATCATTATGTTCAATATGAGTACGGAGCAAACATCATAAATATCTTCGATAGAGGCCGCGAATTATGGGCGATTAAGTGAATTTTCAGGTTTCATGAAATGTGACAATGACGTCATAACTTGTCGAGGTGTTATAAATTTTTGTGGGAACCTCAACTTGGTGACGGGTGCCAAAAGTTACCCCTAGATGCCAAAAATCACATTTGAAACCGTCCAGTTTCTTCAATCAACTCGGAACTTACAAACAAATATATATACATATAAAGGTTTGTGTTTTAATAGTATAGATTACGCTGCCCATACTCCACAGTGGCTTAAAACTGTAGTTGATAGGAAATAGGAATTTGGGTTGCAGGTACTCAAAAGTGAAGTATTATTGACATCAGGGTTGTAAATAAATCATTTTTTTTTTCTCAAATCAAATCAAATCAAATCATTTTAGATTTAAAATTATTTCAAATCAAATCATTTCAAATCATTTGAGATTTCAAATCATTTCAAATCAAATCAAATCAAATATTTGAAATTTCAAATAATTTCAAATCAAATCAAATCAAATATTTGAAATATTTGAAACTTTCAAATCATTTCTGAATCACTGTCAAAAATTATGAAAATGATCTTATATATTTGAAATTGAATTGAAAATGACGTGAAATTATACTAAAGCGATTTGGAAACGATTTGAAAATGATTTACCGAATATTATTTGAAAATGATCTGAAAATGATTTGAAAAATGATTCGAAAATGATTTGAAAATGATTTGAAATAATTTCAAATCAAATCAAATCAAATCATTTGAGAATTCAAATATTTTCAAATCAAATCAAATCAAATCATTTGAGGATTCAAATAATTTCAAATCAAATCAAATCAAATCATTTGAGAATTCAAATTCTCTTAAATCAAATCAAATCAAATCAAATATTTGAAATATTTGATTTGATTTACAACACTGATTGACATATAGGTTTTTGATAGCTGCGAATTGAATGGCATCATCAAAAATGATGTATCCACTCTTTTAAGTTTAGTTCTGGGCGATTTGTTGTAAATCAATGAAACCCAAAATTTTTGTTTTGTTAACAATCTTTAATACTCACCCATAATTATTGTTCAAATACCTTGAACATGGGGAATATTTCGTAAAAGTCCAGTTCCCAAGGGATATAAGGATTTGTACACTCATGTAAAGGGGGTAGATGGTTACTGAATGTAATTATAACCTGTACTAGAACTCATAATACCCTAGATTACAATTTCTAGCATAGCTGTCAATTGTGCATCACTCTAAATAACCTCCGAATTGTGCAAAACTAACAGCCTTCAATATCAAAAACCCAATATGAGTTCATAGTTCGCTGCTCTGATTGATGAAATTGTCCTTACGTGCTCAGTTGTTCTTAATATACAATAATTTCCGTACATTTGGGTAACCAATAAGATATACTACTGAATAGTAGCGAATAATTAGTTTTCGCATTTTCATAGTAACACAAAGAGACAATGGAATTCGCTAAAATATTTAAAGTTGCGCACTGTTTCGGAAGCTAAGATTTCCATAATTTATTCTTTCAACATTAATCTAAAACCTGTCAAAATTTCTCGTTGATCTTTGATGTACTTTTTTTTGCGCTTACCGGATATTTTTAATTTTGAAAGTTTTGAAGAATTTTGTACATAAGAGCCTTTACGCCCTGTTAAAATATAATCAGTGTAACAGTAAATCAGTATAGAAATATATATTTAGTATACTCATTTTGCATATATCTGAATACAAAATAACCACGATTCCTTATACGTACATGTAGTTCAGAGTGAATTGAAATATGTTGTATTTTTAGAATTCTGAAAACCGCAAATGGAACTATACATTTGATATAATTCAAAAATATATTTATCGGCGTAGTTTGTGTTCAAATCAATTTAAATTTAAATGAATGTTAGTATACTATCTAACTTTAATTTAATACCATTTAGAGCACTGTTGCCGTGGGAATGGAATTTCCATTCCCATTCCCATCCCATTCCCATAGGGATCCTGTGGAATCCCCATGGGAATTCCCATGGGGATCCCCATAAGGAATCGCATAGGGGAGTATAATATACATACGTATACATAAAAAACAATTTAATTACTAAAGCAGATTCGTATCAATAGTAGAGCCTATATTAATTAAGCATGGCCTAATGAAACCATATTCAAATATCCCATGGGGATCCCCACAGGGGAAAATCTGATTCCCATTCCCATTCCATTCCCATGGGTATGGGGATCCCCATGGGAATTCCCATACCCACGGCAACTCTGATTTAGAGGCATTTTGATAACCACAAATATTTTCCTATTTCCATGTGTTAAGCCACTGTGATATACTCAACTGTAACAATAATCTTTGAGTCATCCGGATTGGCATCGCTAATATGGCTTTAATAATTTTTGTCTAAGGTTTCTCTTTACATGGTGTAGAGATACTATTTACAGTATGCATGATGGTTAATCATATGAAATACAGTATCTTCAATTCCTGTAATACATACTAGGATAGAGAATATTAGAGATCTTGTGACCATTCCAATACAGTCTCCATTAAGTCTCTGATCTAAATATATATGGATTCAAAATTTATACAAGTTTTTTACAATTGCTAGTTTATACTCTATTATTAATACTTGCAACATTTTCTATTCTTGCAAATCAAAATATAATAGTATCGTTGTATGGATGTGATTTGTGTTTGGGATTATACAATTCCTTTTATGAAGTAGTCGCGAATTTTGTTTCATTAATATTTTATTGTCTTATTTCCTAGAAAATGGATGTATATGAAATAGCTAGAATTGCCGTCGTTTGAAGACGCAACATCCAAAAACTAGTGCTTTTCAATATTGATTTCAGGTGTATCTTTACTTTTAAGTTTTAGTTACAGTAACGAATGTGCCACCGGTTAATAGATTTATCCGCTTAATCGGGACAAAGCAACCTGGTCCGAGGTGACTATTAAGCGGAATCGACTGTAAATAAAAATGTTTTATAAATTAATTGCACCATCAGTTCAGCTCACCGTAGTCATGTTATCGCCCTCGTCGAGCTTCTTTTCGTAATGCATCTTCTGTTTTATTTCCTCACTATGTATACTATCCATGGCTTATCGTTTTTGTGAGATTCATCAATTATTGAGGGTTGTTAACAAGTGGACAAAATATGTCGGATATTCTTCGATATCATCTAGTGGAGAAGGACTTCGTTCGTGATTGCGCCCTCAAAATCAGAATATTCTTGCACTGCAGGTTGATGTTCGACAAATTTACAATTTATCATAAGAGCTTGGGAAGTACTTGTACTTGTACTTAAGTACTTTAAGTTTACCTGTACTTGTACTTGTACTTGTATTGTACTTGAATATCTGAAAAGTAGAGTACTTGTACTTAAGTACTTTCAAATGTACTTGAACCCAACCCTGGATTCAACATGGATGTTTACATAAATCGATATGTTAAGACAAAATGTTTGAATTTAAATTTTTTATGGATGTGTAAAAGTTAATTTAATATTTATTTACTGATCATTATGAGTTATTTAGAATATTCAATTTCTGATTTCAGATGAATACCACATGATCGAATTGCTATAGGTGCTTAATTTCTAATCTTTACGATTATTTTCCACTGAGAAACATCCACATTCCCATTTGTGCCACAAGTAACACTTGGCAGCGACACTTATGCCACTTCATGGATATTGGTATAAAGATAACTAAAGTCATTTCTGAGTAGTTTAAACAGCCTTGATTTCGCGACAAGTAGCATATTGAGTCTGGATTATAATTCCTGTTATTGAATTGTGTATACTATACAAATAGTGCATATACGATTAAGTAGCTCCAAATAGTTGTTTTATATAAACAAAACCCAAAATTATTAGCTAATTATTGAGTTGCTTTTCAATTGATTATTCGAAAGTGTTTCTCTTTAGGGTAAAACCTGTGCTGAGCAGTACTATCTTGGTGATAGAGAGGGAAAGAAGGTTATGTCAATTCTTTTACATGGGGATGCTGCGTTTTCAGGCCAGGGTGTTGTCTATGAAACCCTTAATCTTTCTTCTCTTGTAAATTATACTACAAAAGGCACAATCCATATTGTCGTGGACAACCAAATAGGATTCACAACTGATCCAAGGTAACACTATTATAAATTTTAAATTTGCATATTAGAGTTACATTAGTTAAATTTCAAATACCTTTCTCCTAAGCACTCGTACTAGGCTTCTAAATAACTAAACCAATGTGTAATTTACACCATAGACTACTGAATCTACTATAGTAGAGTCCAGGCTTTCATCCAGGAAAATAATTATCCCGCTCCTAGATTTTGTTAGAGCTCGTTCAGTTTTGATTTTGCACGCCTAGATTAGTCATCTTTTATTCAGCCTATGGGAGCATCTCTCGATATTGTAGGCCTAGAATCGATCTTTGTACGCCTAGATAAAATCCTCCCAAATTACTCTCCCTTTGGCGCGCCCAGCACGCCTGGATAACACCCTGGTAGAGTCGTATAATATAAATGTTGATCAGTGAATCAAATCCCTGCATTATATCGATTAATACTATTTGATTGATTTTATTTTTTAATAAATTATTGTTTTAAATAGATTTGCACGATCAACTTTATATTCCACAGATGTAGCAAAAGTCGTTGAAGCGCCAATTTTTCACGTAAATGCTGATAATCCTGAAGCTGTTATTCATGTTTGCAGAGTAGCTGCTCAATGGAGGTTAGTGATTATTATAATATCTTATTTAAATTTAATGTGTACCATTTCTCATTAAAATAAAAAATTTCACTCTATTTCGAAATAATTAATTCCTCATACAGTTTAAATATATGTTCAGAATGTACCCTTCATTTGATAGATATTATAAAGAGATTGTCCAATGTTGACCAAATGGCTGAAAGTCACAATTTTATTTAACATCTTGAGGAAATTATAATACACCATAGTTCTTTAAATAAGGCATACCATCAAATGTACCAGGAATGAAGTAGTATACCAATAATTCCGCTAAAATTCAAAATGTATTCCAGTTTTTATGACTGTATTATGTAAATACTTCATTCTAAATAAGATTAGTTATTGACTTATCACAATATACATCTCTATATGGCTAATGATGTGAATAATGATAACAATTGGTAATAAATAATAAGTTAACCATATAAAATTAGTAATATTAATAAATATTTTTCTTGTACTAAAGAGAGACTTCTTCAACTTTCGTTTTTCAATACCTTTATTAATCACCGAATAATTGTAGTTATTTTACCTTATTAGCAAGGAGACAGTTGGCAGATGTAAAATACTACTTTTTCGTTAACAGAAATAGAGACACCACAAGATTTGCAACTTGATAGACCAAACTCATCTGTCTCTACCAAGAATATCAATGCAAGTTGAACTAATATTCTCCTAGATGATCCTTGCACGAACAATGCCATCAGGTTGTCTTTGCTTTCAACTGCAACCAACGTTTCCCATAATGTCACTATTGAGTCGAGTACAATCTGAGATGGATCCTTAAGCCAAATAAGAGTATAATTTCTGTAATGTATGACCATGTGGCAAAGAAATACATTATAAACTTCGTAGAAAACTGTAACAAGCAGGAGATATGAGGTGCGTTTTGATGGCCATAATCTGTGTGATAATATTATACCTCCTCTTCTTGTGGACACAGGTATTCTCTAACTGACCAAGAATAAATTGTAATTGTGGTAGTTTCGAACAATTAGATACATCGCACTATTAAGTAGATTAGATATGGCCTCCTCAATATGTTCCTTTGCTTTAATTAAGTGGTGAAAATGTTTCTTCTCAGGACAAGAACTAGGTTTCAGAATAATCTCTAATAAAAGAGATTCAATTTGTCGGATGTCTGTAATAGAGTTAAGTGAGAGTGGTAATAATTGTCCATAAAGTAAACCAGGTGCAGACAAAAAGGAATTTACTTCGAGGGAAAGTTCGACACGTATGTTATGATTATCTATCTATCTTAGTCAGAAATACTCTTGACAATTATCTGAAGAAAACCAAACTATCCAGTAGTGAGTGTAATCAGAAATAACTTATCTCGCAATTCTTGCATGCAACTAACACTGAACTTTCTTTCTCTTCATCTTCTGACCTCAGGCTTAGATAGGTTGCTTGATTCAATATATTATCTTCTTTTGAGTCAAAAGAGAAACGCGTACGTTTAGTTCCAGTTGATGATGGAGTTGATGAATAATATGAAGGACAGCCGGGAAGTAAAGAAGGAACAGCACCGGGTATTAATTTTGGCCTTCGCGTGGGACCTCATCGAATGAACCATCTCCTCTGGATACTTTGTGGAAAAATCCAATTTATTCCTTCTGGAAGTGCTTAGCGCGCACGTACACCATCTTGAGGTCAGAGATATCTACACGATGGAGAGCACGTATCCATGCCTGTCGTAACTCAGTGGACCTTCTGGAAGTTTGAAAACTGGAACGAGATCTTCTGAGGTATAGTTACCTTACATCCTGGGGCAGAACAGTTCAGCATTGACAAATGAGCTAATTAAGTGACAAGTGTTATTAAATCTAAGCATGTTTAGTCGTGAACGACGGTATAGTGTATTTCTAACCAATTAAATTAGTTACCAAGTGAAAAAGTTGATCTACCAGTGATCAAATGAAGAATGTGTACAAAAACTAATATGAGATAGTCATGGGTTAATATTAATATCGTACACCACTTCATCCCTAGTGGCAAATTTCGTTTCTAATGGTAGGCCTTAATGAAGAAGGTAATACACCTTATTATCTATACTAGTAAACACAAACATTTATACTAAACCTATATCTATATATTATATATATTTCCACATTTTGTCCCTAGATCTGTTCTTTTGTCCCTATATCCAAAAAAAGTGTCTCTAAAGCCCGGGTTTTCCTTGGCAAATCAGATGCGTTTCTTATGGCTAATTTTGCCGACTAAAGACCTACTTGCCTAATATACTCCATATAACACACTTAAAAAGACACGTTTGGATCTAGGGACAACTTTGGATATATTTGTATATAATATACTCAAACCTCCCTTAACCGGGCACTGCCGTCCAGCGGTGCCCGTAACTGGGAATTTGCCCGGATATAAGAAATACAATGGCTTGTATATGTGCAATCCCAGAGTGTATAATATATATTTTTTAGATTCGTTAAATAAACACAGACAAATGCTTTTAACTAGTTGTGGATGATTTAGGATATGTTTTTGTTCTATTATATTGTATGCTTTTTGCAGTAATTTATTCCTACACACAAAAAATACAATGTAAATTCTAAATGACCAAAAAATTAAATCTTGTTTCATTTGCCATCACAAAATGATTGGCAATTCCAAAGCAGCAATATCCCCAAATATATATTATGGGTTCAACACATTTTGTTTATTTAACAATTAACAAGTCAGTGGCCTCAAGACAGCTGAGCAATAAATCGTTAACTTAACTTTAAACATCATTAACGGACTAATTAACTTTCGTTGCAAGTCCGATAAAGCCCCTATATACTCGATGGTTTTTTTTTCAAGTGAAGAAAAAAAAAACATCGAGTTTAATGTTATTTTAAGGCATCATAAGTTTGTTAAGCCATCAGTGGATTGTCAAACCGGCTGTTGTATAATAATAATAATAATAATAATAAAACAGCAATTGAAACACGCTTCTCACATTTGCCTCGAAGCGCTTACAGCAATGATAATGTACATAATTCTGAGAAATATGATGCTCTCTTCTAGCATATACATATTACATAGAGAAAAACAAAAAAATACAAATAATTAAATACAGTCCAGGAAGTGATAAAATAAAAATTACCAAGACTGATACCAAGAAAATTGGGTAGAATTAGGAATAAGGAATAGTGAGTTATTTGCATAATAAATAAGATTTCTGACGTGATTTAAAGGTTGAGATTGAATTCGAAGCCCTAATAATTTGTGGTAGTGAATTCCACACCCTTGGAGCTATGAGAGAGCTATGTAAAAATACCCTGATAACGAGGTGACTCTATTAAGCGGAGTTGACTGTATATCAAAGTTGTGCTATCAGAAATTTTAGCTTAAAAAAGATATAATAAAGGCTCATTTTGTAGTTTTAGCACTTTTAGGTATTTAGTGCTAAAAAGCTGATTTTGTTGTTTGTATAATTTTGAATAACGTTAACGGTTTATCGTTAACTTCCGTTGCATTTTAACGAATTACCGGATTACCGGATTAACGGTTAACGGAGTTAACTTTTGGTTACGGATTAACGATTAACGAAGTTAACATTTTGATTAACTGTGCCCACCTTTGGGTTTCATTTATAATTTGATGCGTCATTAGAGGTATTCAATAATTCAAAATCACCGCCCGACATGCACATACCGATAAAAATCTATTATATACAGTCAACTCTCGTTATAACGAAGTTCTCGGGACCGTAGTTTATTTTCGTTATATTCGGAGTCTGTTATAAACGGATTTCGTTATAACCGGAGTTCGTTACAAATCAGAATTAGTTATAACCGGAGTATAATCACTAACTTATAGGCTATATGACTTTGTTATAAGCGGAATTTCGTTATTTCCATTTCGTTGTAAATAAAGTTTTAATAATGTTATAAGATAGAAGGATTTCCGTACCATTGAATGACTTCGTTATAAGCAGGTACTTCGTTATATCCGACTTGGGTATAACGGGAGTTGACAGTATAGTAAATTCATTGGGGGGGCCATGGCCCCCCCGTCCCCGTTTCAGGGTTTGATACAGAAATTTTCCTCTTGGGGGAAACTTTCCTAAAACAGATCGGGTTCTGTTTTAGGAAAAGTTTTGCGTATCGGGTTTTTTTGCCTCTTTTTCCATGCATTTAGGGGGGTAAAAAAACCCGATTTCGTCTGTATAAGCAAAAATTAATGTATTTAGTTGTCATAATCATTCTATGCTTTAACCCTGTTTATATTAGCAATTACTTATCCTTTGTTTAATGACTATGAGGAAAAGTTAAGACAATTCCTGGGATGGGGCATATCTCCTGGGGGAGGGGGGAATCCCAGGGCCTCCCTCTGTATCCTACCCTGCCTTTCCTACGCCCCTGTTCGGTTGAGGGAGGTGCTCGTAACTCAGAGGTCCGGTTAATGGAGGTTTGAGTGTATATGTATTTGTTTGTATGTTCAGAGTTGATTGAAGAAACACGACAGTTTCCAAATCTTATTTTGGCATATAGGGGTAACCTTTTTAACCCGACAACAAGTTGAGGTTCCCACTCGAAATTTATCACACCTCACCCTGTTATGACGCAATTGTCACATTTCGAGAAGCATGAACATTCACTTAATCGCATAGAATCGTGCCCTCTAAGAGATAAAAATCAGAAATTTTAACCGAACATGCACATTAATGTCCCGTTTTTGGTCACATCAGATTGACAATATGCTTACTCATTACCCCATGATGACGTAATCATGTAAATTTTACATTACAGTCGAAATCGTGTTTTTTGCCCCCCTAAATGCATGGAAAGAGGCAAAAAACCCCGTATTTAACATTATACAGTGCTATGAGGTTATGAAGAAGCAAGGAGGCAAAATAACCCGGAGAGGCAAAAAAAACCGATTTCGAATGTATTAAATATTACTATTTAGAACTATTTAGAACTATTTACGCAATATAATCATTCTTAGAAGTATATAAACCACACACCAACCGCGAGGTGATTGGTGTGTGGTTGCGTCTGTTGCGAAGCGACCTAGCAAGCGAAGCGCGCTATAATTTAATAAAAAACCAGTTACCTACCTATTTTTATATGTATTCATATGAATCAATTATTATACTTGCCATTACAGTAGTAAGATATAGCACCTAAGAATAGAACGTGTGCAATACTTGGAATATCACAGCAAAATATACTATGTAATTATTTTATTGCTAAGGAACCAATTTGACACAATAAATACATTTACATTCAACTCTCGTTATAACGAAGTGCTTGGGACCTATAATTTCCTTCGTTGTAAACGGATATTCGTTATTTGCGGATAATAATAAATCCATTTAGTGCTCTGGGGAAAATTACAATTTCATTATAAGCGGCTATTTCGTTTTATCCGACTTCGTTCTAACTGGAGTTCACTGTATTATTATATTAATTACTATACTCATAAATGGTCAAGTGAATCCAAAAAGAAATTCCATTGTCTTAGTCAGGGTTCTCGCTAGGCCTCTATCAAAAGGTACATACCCTTCTTGAAAGCAATTGTACCCATTATTCACATGTTGTAAGCAGGCATGTACCCTTTAAATCAGTGGTTCTCAAACTGTGGTACGCGTACCACTGGTGGTACGCGAGGTCCTTCTAGTGGCACGCGGAGCTATAGGCGGAGGGAGGAGTCAGGGAAGGGGGGGGGGCACTTTCTCCTCCCCTAATTCAGCCATTTGAATTGTTGATAGTTTATTGTTGATATTCAACACCGTCAATACCTTCAATTCTCGAATGTTGCTAGAGTATACATTCTAAATCAATTGTATTTTGTTTTTGTTAGCAAATTATTCTTCCTGCAGGTAGATTAGTAGTTAACATTAACTCTGCAAAAAATCCTTTGGGTATACTCCCCAAACCCCCTTAGGTCGCTCGCTACGCTCGCTGCTTGACATTTGACCGCGCAGAAACTCTCCTAGCTACGCCGTTTAGAGGGGGTGGATCATTACACTTTAAAAATACATCAAAATTGAAATTTTATTTCATACAATGGAAATATACTTTAATACGATATGCTGTACGTCGTTTTAGGGATGTATTTAAATATCGATCATTATGGTGGTACGCGGAGACCCTAATATTTGATGAAGTGGTACGCGCTGTGAAAAGTTTGAGAACCACTGCTTTAAATCAATATTATTATTTGAAGGTTTCATTAAATCACTGACATTAAGTAATATCTCACTCTCATGTACCTTTACAACGAAAAGTCCTGGCGAGAACCCTGGTCTTAGTGCACTTCACTATTTAGGAATAATCCTTTTTGTTCACCTAGGATATAATTAAGAAAATTAGGAAAATGCTGTGTCGTGATGACGTCATACTTACCTAACTTGAGGTCTGACAAAAATTTAACCTAAGAAATTTAATCTTTGGAATTGATTCATATTTGTCAATGACACATGTTGACACTTTTTAATAATTACTAATGCCTATTTCGTCTAATTTGCAATTTAAACCACTGAACTAGAGGGCGTGAATTATGTTTAATTCAGTAAATTTTAACATAGTAAGTTGTGAGTATTCTTACTATATTACTTTATCCTTATACTAGCCGGGTTCCCGCGCTTCGCCGCGGTATTCAAATTCAGTTTTCCTCTCCAGGACATTCAATTGTTGTTTCTTTCATACACAATTGACCCATTGAATTATAGACCAATAAAACTCGAGTCATAATAATGTGAAAACTCTGCAATCTCATAGGTCAAGGTCTGTACCCTCGCAAAGTGTTAAAAATATGCATATGGTAAATTGCAAATTATGCATTCTATTGACTTTAAACTATCATATTTGGATTCCTCATACACTAAAACCTAGATTGCACGTTTGAAATGTTTTTTTCTAGCAGCACTGTGAACTTTTGATAATTCCCACCGAAATGTATGGGACGGTGCCAAAAAATCACATACTTTGAGTTAACTTCGCGAGGAATGTACTAGATATCTCTTAAAAATTCGTTATTCAGGGTGGTGGGGTAACTCCTAGATGGCATACAAATTTTGCTTCAGATCTGTTGTGATCTCTCGGAGGAGATGTGAGGACAGACAGACAGACAAACTTACTACTTTATATATATAGATAGACAACGGCACAGCCATACAAATTGTTCATTTTTTTGATAAAAGCATCAAATTTGTACACATGTACTTTGATGTAGTGCAAACATTTTTGGATATTGAGGCAATTGAAAGAGTGTCTATATCGGCCATAACAGCACGCCAAAGTAACTTCGTTCGATAGTGTTCGCCGGACTTGTCTACCATAAAAACTAGTTCAAATTAAGTTATATCGTCTTTTTATTGTTGAATTCGGTTTCGAAGTAAAATTTCCGATAGTTTGATATATCACATGACCATACACTGCATACAGGGTTTCTTTTATTGTGGGGGGGGGGGGAGGCATTTGCCCCCCCCCCCCCCTTGGATCCTACGTGCCCCCCCTTGGGATTTGAAAAATACATTGATCAAAGCTGAAGCCGCCCCCCTCACATTCCCAAAACTCTACTTTGCCCCCCTTTGCCTAAATGTCTGGATGAAACACTGCCATATTTGGAAGAAATTTTTCCATAGCAACGCTGGAATGTTTCAGGAACGTGTAAAAATTCCATTCTCCAATTGTGTCTTACCCAATCGACTACCTGAGTATAATTATACACATGCCGACTCTGTAAAACGTGAATTGATAAAATTATTCGAGATTCACTATGATTTATCATAAATATTGAATAATTTTATCAGGCTCGGTATGTGCATAATTAACTCAGGTAGTCGTTTGGGTAAGGACACATTTGGAGAATGGAATTTTTAAACGTTCCTGATACATTTCACCGTTGCTGTGGAAAAATTCTTCCAAATATGGTCATGTGATATATCAAATTATCGGAAATTTACTTCGAAACCGAATTCAACAATAAAAAATGATATAACTTAATTTGAACAAGTTTTTATGGGAAACAAGTCCGGTGAACACTATCGGACGTGGTTACCTTGGCGAGCTGTTATGGCCGATATAGACACTCTTTCAATTGCCTCTCTGTCCAAAAATGTATGCACTACATCAAAGTACATGTGTACAAATTTTGGTGCTTTTATCAAACAAATGAACAATCTGTTGAAATTTTATGGCTATGCCGCTGGACTATTATGCGAAAAATCAATTTTGGAAAACGTCCAGTTTCTTCAATTAACTCGGACATACAAATAGATATTATATACATTTCTTTTCTTGATAGTTTTTATTACTTATTGGTTCTGTAATCCGAACTGAAATATTTTAAGCGGAACACCTCGTTTATATAATCGAGGATGTAATGTATTCTGATTTAGTATACTGAGCAGGATTTCATACCAGAGGGGGTGCGTCCTGGAATCTTCCCACCCGGCTTGAATTACCTCCCCATAATTCACAGTGGGCAACAAGTGGAAATAGAGCATTTTCGATCACCTCAGATTGATTCGATATTATTGACATCGTTTCGTTTTCAGCATACATGAAAACCTAAAAATCCAATTTATTGTGCTGAGAAATATTCGAGATCAAGAGTTATGTGTAATGAGATCATCATGTTACAACAATTCTAAAAAAGCAATTTTGTGGTTTCAGATTGCCGTATATAAGTCGAACAAGTTATATTATGTTGATGATATATTCAAGTCAGCTTTATCACGAAGTTTACATTGTCATTGCCATGTATTGAAATCAATGTACATGAATGCATTTTAACTTCTTATATAATCTAAAATTATCATACATTCCGACCAAATTTTATGATTCGGACGCATTTACTAATTTCCAATATTGTTCAAGACTTTTGAGAGCCATAATGAGCCATTGGTTTTTACATTTTAATTGAAAGGTTATGATGATACCTTCAAATTAAAAAGTATTGTAGATGCGCGAAAGGGCGCGACTGGGGTCATCTAATGATTTTAAACATAATATATTAGGATTTTAACGATTTTTGAAAAATTATATCAGGTTCAAGAATTATAATCAATAATCATGGTTGAACAATAAATTTTTGTTAACAAACCTAAAATATAATTTATGACTGATTTATCATTAATCGTCTAGAACTGCGTTTAGGAGACTACATATATCATGTTTTGATATTGCCATTCATTTTGCAGCTACCGATATCCTATATGTCAATAATACTTCATTAGATTCTATCTAGCATAGTTCCTATTACCACTTACACCCCTGAAAATGCCCACTGTGCATATTTTGGAAAGTATGATACCATCATTATCCATCTCGGCCAGCTAGTAAATCTTATTTTTATTCTATGAATTAGTCAGATGAGGTTTAGTACCTAATTTGTTGCGAAAACGCCTACTAAGTTCATATTTGCAGTTAAATGCGATTTTTTATAGTTTGAGTCAATGTAGTCTGTTTTTATGATGGGTCAATGTGACATTGCCATTGGTCATCACTTCGATGACGTAACGGGTCACGTCTTGCCACCCATTAGCACCTCTGAGCGTCCAGAGGCATATATATGTCAGTTTCTTTTCAGCTCTCCAAATGTGCTACGTGGGTATCTACCTTATAATGATCTATTTTGGTAACCGATGGTATACTGAACTTGAGATATTTATGTAACGGCTTACTTATTTGTCGGCCGCTACTCGTGACAGTACTTAGTATCTTATAAATTACTTTCAGAAATATAAACCTTGGGAGCTTAGTTTACAAAATGTATTGACCCGAATTAAAACATCATCAAACCACTTAAATTTTGGTGAAATACTTGTACTATTAGATGCCCTCTTTTTCGCGAATTTTACCGAAATCTAGACAAATCCCATTAAATACCTGCGCATTAAGTAATTGAAATTGATCACATTCAGTCTTTGTGAGTTGTTGTGAAATTTACATTATGTGTGTATATAATTTACATGGTTGTGATTGGGTAATTGATGCACCCTTGTTATTATTATTATTAGAAATAATTTTGAAATATATGTGGATTGATTATTAATTGCTACTTTTTGAGCAATACAAATGGAAATATATCCAAGCAACACTTCGATTGACTTAGTTTGGGTAATTGGCTTGCATGAAATAACTCATAGCCTACTATACATAAGGCCTCACAGTAAAATATGATATCTGGACCAGGGATGCGGTCGCCGCCGGGAAACGAAATTGCAATTTTTTATCAAATTTAGTGACATTCCGCTTGAAAACAGATATTCCGGTGACTAGCAACTGTAATAAAGTAATACGTATACTCTCATTATACCATTAATCTTATTACTTTGTGAGTTTGAATAACATACACAATACAAAACTACTAGAAAACCTCTATTTAGGTAGATATAGTTACTTCACATAAGACAACTAACTCGTATCTAAATAATCAGGAATCGAACTTTTTCAATTTCCGCTTTTCTAATCCCTTTAAAGTAAGGCTCGAATTGTAATTCTTGACAAGATTTGCAATTAGACAATTTGCTCACTCCGAACGAGACTTGATAGAATGGTTGAACCTTTCACATTACAAGAAGGACAAGTAGTTCTCCAACCTTCAAAACCACTATCAAGACCAGTTAGGGAGCCAAAAGCAAGTGTTACTAAAATCTTTCTAGTTTGACCTTCTATCAACAGGGACATAAGTTCACTATTACTTTGGATTATAGTTAGAATCTTCCAAACAATAATTAACGATTCCAATGCAAGCTCTGAAGGATACTTTAGACCACCACGATCAGAAAGCTGCAGTAGTTGGTACCGGAATTCGAAGGATTCCTGTTAGGAACACAAGGATGAGGTACACATGTTTCAAGCTTACCAACAGGAGAGAATAGTTTGAATAACTTGACGTTAAGAGGATAGTTATCTGTTGAGATTACATCCACACATAAACCACAAGTTTCGATATCTTTAATACAAGCGAGTATGATGGGGAATATCTCCTCAGCGGAAAGAGAGGCACATGGTAATAGACGAACTATAGTAGACCATTTTTTCTGGAGACTTGATACCATAATCTTTATTGGATCTTCTGGGCTTAGACTAGAGCCATATATCTTGCCTCCTTTATATGTGACATCAGATTTTACGTGAATTTCGTCCATTTGCATAACGATATGTTTCTCAGCTTCAGTGAAAGAATTTGTCGCTTGCTTGAGGAAAGGAAAGAATTCACACTCAAGTCCGAATGAAGAATACAACTTCTCCAAAGTGTTGACATGAGGCAGAGATAGACAAGCCATTTGTTGAAGATACTTATAACATGCTGGTGAAATTAAATGTGCTTTAAGTGCCATAAGCTGTGTGAGGATGTTGTACCTCCGCCTGTTTTTGGGTACAATACTGTTTTCAAGCTGACATTGGATGAAATGAAGCCTGGATATTTCGGGGGAATCAGTTAGTTAATAAGTTATCTCTAATTCACCATTAGATGAAAGTACTTTGTTAATGAGTAGTTGGATATTGTCCTTCGCTAAAGATAAAGTCTCATTAACGGTCTTTGAAACAGATTCAGTGGACAGAACAGGACGAGGGGATATAGAAATCTCACAGAGAATTGATTCAAGGTGTCGTATATCGCTGATTGAGCAAATTGGAATTGGTAAAATTTCTCCATTACGATAAGCTCTAACTGACAAATCGAAGGACACTAATATATGGGTGTTGACAATGATATTGTGTTCTGTCAGTAGAGGTAGCATATAAATTAGACTATGATCATCTGGGTACCATAAAGACCATGTTTTAGGTAGGGAAATCAAAGGTAACTTAGCTTGGGTATCCTGGAAACAATTGATCTGATATTTATCTTTCTCTTCGCTCTCAGATGCCAGGCTAAGTGTTAATGCTTCATTGAACATTTCCTCATCTTTTGATGTAGGTGACACACATCTGCGCTATTTGGAGCTAATAGATTGAGAACAGATTGAAGGGTGTCCTGGTAGAAAAACTGGAACGGCACCATCTTTTAGCTTTGGGTTGACTCTTGGAATTTCACGATAAGTACCATCTCCGTTTGGAACTTTGTGAGTATACTCAACATCCTCCTGGCGAAAATGATTTACACTCACGTAAACCCCCTTGAATGATAGTAAATCGTCTCTCCGAAGAACCTGAAGCCATCTGTGTCTTAGGTCATCTGGTTTCGTAGGTAGTTTAAAAACTGGGACACGGTGATCGTCGTTGTAGTTGATTTTGCATCCGAAAATGGCACAACTGTTGGGCATCGTTAGAAAAAAACTAATAAATTAATGGTAGTAGCATAAATCAAATTATAAGGTTAATTTTTAATAGGGAAATGGGCTCTGTAGGGGTATTGTACTAATGAGAATGAGATAAATAAATAACAAGATGGATTATTTAGCTCTAGAGCGTAATAAAAGTATAAATTTGCTATGTATGTTATATACCATAAACCACTTATTTATATTATGGGTGAATAACAACACAAAATTCTAAAATTAGCTTTGTGGTTAATATGCATATTTTTCGATATATATCGACTGCTAGTCACCGGAATATCTGTTTTCAAGCGGAATGTCACTAAATTTGATAAAAAATTGCAATTTCGTTTCCCGGCGGCGACCGCATCCCTGGTCCAGATTTCATATTTTACTGTGAGGCCTTATGTATAGTAGGCTATGAATAACTAAATTGAAATAACTAAATTTCCCGAATGTAACTATTATGATCGGAGCTTTGGGAGCAATGTCCTTATTGCGCAAATACCCAGTTAGTTAGAAGGCTAGGTTTCGTACCTAATATCGCACGCAAAGGACCGGACAAAACATTAGGGTGTTTAAAGAATCTCTACCACCGAAATATCCATGGTTCTGTTTACAGAAGTAGTATAGTATAGTACGACCGTTCTACTGTAATAACAATTCGATAAATTAGACTTATGCCTTAGGCTTCGCATAAAATAGATTAAAATATCTCCACTTTATATTAACCTCTCTCTTATGTGATGCATTACAGTATCACATGTATGTCAAATACTTTATGAGAAACGATACTGTTGGATAAGCAATAGTATTAATTTTGTATAAACGACTTTGTTTAACTTAATTGTATATACAGTACATAATGGATAGAGTGATAATGGTGGGGACATGAAATATTCGTCCAAATTTTCACTATATCCAATATATCACTACTTATATCCAATATCACTACGTATATACATTATGTACTGTATATATTTATATATTTTCTCAGGTATACCTTTTCACAAGATGTGGTGATAGATCTAGTGGGTTATAGGCGAAATGGTCACAACGAAATTGACAATCCTAAATTTACTCAACCAATTATGTACCAAAGAATTGATAAGCACCTTCCAGTTCTGAAAACTTACACTGCTGAGCTTGAAGCTAGAAATATAATAAGTGGTCAGTTATTTATTACTGTTTTGATAATTATAATTTCATTCCTTACGAATATTACACGACAAATGTAAATAGTCATAATAAACATTTTCTCATATTTCTTTAATTGTCTCTATTAATTTCTTTATCGAAACGCGCTTCGCTTGATAGGTCGCTTCGCGACAGAACACAACCACACACACCAACCGCTTCGCAGTTGATGTGTGGTTATATTCTTCAAACATTGATTATAAAGTATAAATAGGCCTAGATAGTCGAATTTAACAATGTGAAAGTTTAGTGATTACGTCATCATGAGATAATGAGTAAGCATATTAACAATCTGCTTTGACCAACGTGTCCGCATCATTAATGTGCATATTATATTAAATTTTCAGATGTTATCTCTTAGAGGGCGCGAATTATGTGCGATTAAGTGAATTTTCAGGGTTCTCGAAATTTGACAATGACGTCATAACTTGTCGAGGTGTGAGAAATTTTGACTGGAAACCTCAACTTGTTGTCGGCTGCCAAAAGTTACCCTATAAAATATAAACATTGTAACACTCTAAATCGTCATTTGATGCTGTTTCACGACAATTTCCTTAGTTATCATTTCAGTATATTATTATTCTAATAGATCACCAGTGTGTAAATGACCCAGGTGGACTCTTAGAGAACATGGAGTATTAAATAATTTAGCCTTAAGTAACATCAAATATACCTAATATGCTAACATACCGTATAGTTTAAGTATAGTAGAACTCGGTTAAGATGTACCACCCTGGGAAACAATAAAAAGTACATACTAACCAAGGTACGCTTATCCGTATGCATAATCCACAAGTCGAAATATGAATTGTTCAATGGTATGAATACGATGTAGGGTATTCCATTCTTTAACATACTTAAAACCTACCGATGAGCATAGGCATCGTAAATACGAGCGATGGACCTTCGGCCGGCCCGGACACTGAAATAATGGGTCGTCCCCATTGGCGACGTAAATGAAGGGCTCTTAGGGCCTCCGGCCAATGAAATCCAGGGTCTTAGTTCGAACTACTATGTAAGTGTATTATCATTAATAATTTCCGGCTGTACAGAGTTTTAACTATTTTTGCTGATCGGTACAGGCGTGCAGGGATTTGGTAGGTTTGTACAGGGGATTTTAGTTCGGACAAAATTACTAATTGTGAGTCATTTCCAAAGAGATTAATTTGATTTATGTGAACCTTAATAAATATAAATAGCATTATTGTATTTTTTGCCATGCTTTTTGCATTGACAACATGAATGCAATGTCTTAGTGTAATTCCTCTTAGTATAAGCTTAAAGGGATTCCCAGACGAGCCAGCGTAGCGAGCGAGAAAAACCTTTTGGGTTCCCCATAGATTTTGCCAACTAAATTAGGTTGGCAGGTATGACTTTACCCGGAGTTTACCCGGACTCCGGGTAAAGTCCGGGTAACTCAGGGTAACTCAGGGTAACTCAGGGTAACTCCGGGTAGATCGTCTGGGCCGCCCGGACATGTCCGGGTACCCGGGTGGTTTACGACGCCTATGCCGACGAGATTAAACTATTTAGTTGTCACCTACTCAATTAAATCGATTACTAACTAGGTTCTGCTGATAGTTTTCTAGAGTACGTACTAATCGTTTTAAAATACGTGTATTGTATTTACTTGGGAATGGAAATTGGTACGTCTTATCTAAGTAGGTCTTATCCGAGCATTATTAACCGAATCATTTATAATGGATCAGATAAGAGGAAAAATGTGAATGTGGCTGTATCTCACTCAATAGAGAATGATCGTAAAGATTTACAATTATCCACTTAGATTAATTCGACCATCTGGAATTCAAATGTGAAATCAGAACTTATATATTCCCATTGCCTCATAATGATCAGAAATTATATATTTAATTAGCTAATTATTTAGTTAATGAGTTTAACACCTCCATAAAAATTTAAATTCAAATATTCTGCTATTTCATTTACTTTACATATCGTTTTTAGATACTAATTTTTCGTATATACACTCCCTGGCCAAATCTATTTGAACAACTGGAATTGTTATGCAAATACAATAATCGTCTGACAGCTTATTAAAGACCATTTGCTAGGGCTGAAACGAATATTCGAAATGTAACGAACGAATATTCTAATATTCGTTCGTTTTGATGACTAAGCATTAAATCATTTTCAAAACTCCAAATACATTGGAAAATTTAGTTTTTGTTAATTTTACAATAGTTAAATATTTGTTACATGTGTTTAAGTTAGATATTACTCTACTAGTTAGGTAGGAATTTATATTTACGATCTTTGCAAACTAAACCAAAGTCATGTTTTTGCCCAAAAGTGGTGAACGAATATCTCTTTCAATATAATATTCGTTCAATCATTTCGAACGAATATTCGAATATTTTGTCTGTATTTCAGTAGAAAAAGTTAGAAATTTACCAGCGCTAGACTCATTGGCCCTCGTCCTATTCAAATCTGAAATAAGAATTTATATATTCTAATTGCTTCATAAGTATCCGAAACTAAATATTTAATTAGCTCTTATAGTTAATCAGATTTTTACCTCTTTAAAATTCAAATTGCAAGAATTTGCTATTTTATCATACTGAAAATATCGTTTTATACGTATAAATATCCATGCAGATCTACAAACATAATATTGATGCTAAATACTGTACTGTTTTAGTATAGTATTATTTGATGTTCAAATACTTATGGCCTGGGAGTGTGACAACTATGAACCTAATTTAGTGCAACTTTGGTAATAAGTGCCTCCTACTTTCACTGAGATATACTGAAATGCGATATGTACGGGTAGAGAACTCGTTAAGGAGGTAGGAAGTAATATTTAGCACAGGTTTCTATTGTATCTACAAAGTTATTCAGAACGCTCCAATTTGTTTATGCCCATAACTGGAAGTCGTCAAAGTTTGTTGCCCATTGAATTTGTCTTGATAAATAGATATCGTTAGATAGTTAGAGCTAGTAGCCACGACTTCTCATTCGTGAGATGAAGAATTGCTGCGTCATCAAAGTGGCAGATAATATGACCATATTGGTTAAAAAAATTAATTTGCAAATTGTTAATTTAGTATCCCAACTGTTTAGAGTCATTCTAATAGGTCCAAATCCAAATTTGGTGAGGAATATGAATGAATTTGAGGGACTTATAGCTGATTGTCCACTTTTTGCTCCCTGCTGGGGTTGGAATTTGGACATTTTGATTAATCCTGAACAAGAATATAGCATTGAATCTTCCAGAGTAAATTCTGAACGACTTTTTATGGACTTCAAGTGATGGGCATAAAAAAGTTTGAGCGTCCTTAATAACTTTGTAGAGATATGCATTAGAAACCTGGCTAAATATTAATCACTTCCTCACTCCTTAAAAATTTCAAGATTCCTAAAAGAAATTAATTCTGGCGAAAACTGATGAAGTTGCACCCAAAATAGTTTACATCACTAAAGTCTTCTTTATTATATATGATGCTCTTAATAATCTTTGATTTAATAAGGTCCATATAATGTAGTTTGTGATGATTATCTCAATAAATCAATTCATAAAGCCATTTATTTTATAATCCTTAGTTCTCCTTATTATATCGTATTTATAGGTCTTTGGGTGAAAAATAAAAAGAAATCCTATTTGGAAAAATGTGAACAAGCTTTTCAACAAGATGGAGTTAAGATGCTCAATAAACATTGGCTAGATTCAAATTGGAAGGGTTTCTTTCCAAAAGATGGAAAAATTGATTACAAAGACAGAATGACAGGTGTAGATATGAAAGTCCTTGAGCATATCGGTACAAAATATTCATCTCCTCCTGATTGTGATTTTAATCTACATCCAGGTTCGAAATATTTTAAATTTAAGAATACAGTATCGAGTTAAATTGTACATGTTGAATTTGGAAACTACAACAATTTTCGAATTTATCTAAATTATAATTTCTTGTACTTTAAGTATTAATGTTGCAGTGTATTAGAAACTTCTGTGTGTTCACGAACACACATGTGTATTCGCGAACACACATTATTTGCTGTGCGTTCACGAACACACAGTTTCAAACTTTGTGTGTTCGCGAATACACAATGTTATTGTGTGTGTATGAGTGTAGGGCCCTTGTGACTCGGACTGTAGGGCCCTTGTGACTCGGACTTAGGTTTGGTTGGCCCACTTTTATTTGAAATAACGGAAGATAACTATTGTTAGGGCCATTGGCTCATGACACTGCCAACCATCCCGGACTAAACGCTTATGTATGTATATAGGTTTAATGCTTATTTAATTTCCATCCCATTATACGTATATGTAAAAATTTGAATAATATTCAGTTCTTAATCTAAGGCTACGTACGTTCAAATTATTTATTCTTGATTTAAAAAGGGGTTCTTAGATGATTTCAAAGTTAACATTTTATATTTCCAATTTGTCAAGCCATTTTGCTTTTAGATTTACATTATTTAGAACCCCCTTCTCTTACTACAAATCCAATTTGGAACTGTGATACTGACTAGTGCAGAAATCCCATTGGGTACAGGGAAAAACCTTTGAAAAAGATTTTCCCTTGTATCGTTATATTTGGCTAACCAAACCTAAGTCCGAGTCACAAGGGCCCTACCAATCCCCGCTCCTAGTCCACGCTTATGCAGTATGCATTGCATAAACTATTGAATATAATTCTTTTTGGGCGCCCATAATCAATAAAAACTCGTACACACAATAACATTGTGTATTTGCGAACACACAAAGTTTGAAACTGTGTGTTCGTGAACGCACAGCAAATATTGTGTGTTCGCGAATACACATGTGTGTTCACGAACACACATGTGCATTCGCGAACACACAATATTTACTGTGTGTTCGCGAACACACAATATTTACTGTGTGTTCGCGAACACACAGTTTTCAAACTTTGTGTGTTCGCAAATACACAATGTTATTGTGTGTACGAGTTTTTATTGATTATGGGCGCCCAAAAAGAATTATATTCAATAGTTTATGCAATGCATACTGCATAAGCGTGGACTAGGAGCGGGGATTGGTAGGGCCCTTGAGACTCGGACTTAGGTTTGGTTGGGCCACTTTTATTTGAAATAACGGAAGGTAACTATTGTAGGGCCATTGGCTCATGATCCTGCCAACCATCCCGGAGCAAACGCTTATGTATATATAGGTTTGGTGCTTATCTCGTCTCCATCCAGTTATATATGATAAATTTGAATAATATTCAGTTCCTATTCTAAGGCTACGTACGTTCAAATTATTTACAAGTTACATTAAATATTTACTCATGTATATTTGTCCGGATTGTATTAAAGTGATAGGGAAATAGAAACCGCACTTATAATCGAGATAGAGGTTAGCTTCCAAATGTTATAATAGGTAAACAAGTATGTTAAATCTGAATTTCTCATTTAGAAATTACTAATATAAATATTTATTGTTATTGTGACATAAAAGGATAATATATTGGTTAAAATCCAAAATTATGAACTTATATAATGAATGGTTTGGGGAAGCTTAAGGCCGAATAGCGGTGGTTAACTTGAGGTGCATAGCACCAATCTGTCGCAAAGCGACCGAAACTGAAGTGCTCGTTGCTTAATAAAGTAGGAATATGATAGAAACTAGTTATCAAAATTTCGTTTTATCAGTCTTGGAAGAGATGATTTGGGGCTCAAACATTTTTATTTGAAATACTCATGTTTATTTATGTGAATGAGTGCAAAACATTGAACTGTGAGGCTCTCAAAATTATTGGATATAATTTGACAGATAAATTATGTCATTTGAATCTTCTAACTCAATTTTATATCGAAAACTGATTTTACCCAATAAATTTTAATGCTGCAACAACAACATAATTTAAGACACAAATGGACATTTAGCCAAAAATAACGATAGAAGCGGGGAAACATTAATGAACTAAGGAATTTGGATGTCGAATTTACCACTTCGATATTAGCAGGTATTTCGTTATGTCCTTTATTATATCCTATGGTAAATACTGAATGACATGCTCTTAATTTGTATCCCTCTTCTGTTTGTGCACAACCGTGAAGAACGTAGATATGCACTTTAGTGAATGAATATACCTTATTATAGGAAGTTAATGCTCCATGAAATTAACGCGAATTTCTCCAAATCGCGTTAATTTCCTTCGGGTTAATTTCCTGCAAATTTCATAGTATTTAGCAAATATATATACAATCGATGGGCAAACTTCTAAGCTACATTTTTCCAACTAGTTTGAGAGGATATACCATGCCTATCAAGTAGATTATAATCCTATTTTGGGACAAGAAATAGTATTTAATCAGGAGATTAATAAACCTGAAATTTTTTCTAAAATTTATCACGTTAATTTCATGTAATTGAAAATGTTTGCTCCAAATCGCGTTGAATTCATGGAGTGTTAATTTCCTATAATAAGCAGGGGTGGAAACAGCTATGTTGTTAACAGCTAACAACAAATCTGAGCTGTTAACAGCTAGCAGTTATCGAACTGTTAAATGCGTTCTTAAAAGCATATTAACGACCTGATATTTGCAATTATCTCCTTGGATATCTCATAGGAAAAATATTCTATTATAATTGGAATCGACATTCACTGTGAAAGAACGATTTGCTTTAAACAGCCCCTCTTAAGAGTGAATGGTTTCTTATTTCTAGAAACCGAAAAAGATGCTACATACTAATTTGCTTTTCTTGGCATAAATATACTGATGATTGTAAAGTGTGCTTTTCTAGAAGTGTGCTCAGAAAATTTATACTATATAAATATACTTACAATAGGCCTGATATTCAACAAAACGACTTTCAAAAACTGAGCTGTTAACAGCAAGAGAGATGCTGTTAACAGCATTTCTACCAGCCCTGATTGTAAGGTAATGCATAGTTTCCCAAATAATATCGATCAATGAATTTGGAGGATTCCATTTAGTGTTACAAGTAAATCAGATATTCATAAGGAACAGATACATATATTTAACAGTACCCTAATTTCATTGTCGCTAATAATATTAGGATGTTTTCAAAGGTTTCCCCTGTACCCAATGGGATTTCTGCACTAATCAGTATCACAGTTCCAAACTGGATTTGTAGTAAGAGAAGAGGGTTTTAAATCATTTAGATCTATAAGCAAAATGGCTTGATAAATTGGAAATATAAATTGTTAACTTAGAAATCATCTAAGAACCCCTTTTTAATTACCGTAAGAATAAATATTTTGAACGTAAGTAGCCTTAGAATAGGAACGGAATATTATTCAAATTTATCATATATAACGGGATGGAGACGAGATAAGCACCAAACCTATATATACATAAGCGTTTGCTCCGGGATGGTTGGCAGGGTCATGAGCCAATGGCCCTACAATAGTTACCTTCCATTATTTCAAATAAAAGTGGGCCAACCAAACCTAAGTCCGAGTCTCAAGGGCCCTACCAATCCCCGCTCCTAGTCCACGCTTATGCAGTATGCATTGCATAAACTATTGAATATAATTCTTTTTGAAGTTTTTGTGCGCCCATAATCAATAAAAACTCGTACACACAATAACATTGTGTATTTGCGAACACACAGTAAATATTGTGTGTTCGCGAATACACAAAAGTTTCGAATACACTGCAACATTAACTCACGGAGTGCAATAGTAGTTTTTTTATAATTTTGATCAAACTTCAGTTTAAATGACTATAATTTTAATATTTATAGTTATTAGTTTATATCAATTCTAATTGTAGAAATCACGAGTCTCCCCAGAGGCAGATCTTCGGGTGGTCTAGGGGGGGCCATGGGCCATGGCCAACCCTTAGAATTTGGCTGATTGAGATCAGATTTTACATTCTGATCGGATTCATATGACAAGTGTATTTATGCTATTTATTATAGAAACTGTAAAATCATTAATGGAGTGATTATATGGGACATTTTCACTGGAATCGTTTTAGTGCGTGTCATTATTCAGTACACCCTCGCTAATCCGAACCCCGGTAATCCGAAACCCAGTAATCCGAACCCCGGTAATCCGAACCCTCGCTAATCCGAACAGGAGAAACCGAAATATTATTCTAATAGATGTGGGAAAAAAATCGTAAATTACAATGGAAGTATAAAAATAAGTCTCAGGCAAGTATTTTAAGGAGTACACTAGATGTTTAGTACGTATTAACAAGGTTTGTACAAGTTTTGTTCGGATTATCGAGATTCTCATTTATAGATGCCCATAGAAATGCATTACTTCACTAATCCGAACGAATTCACTAATCGGAACAGAAGATTTTTGAATCGGAACACCTCTGTTCGGATTAGCGAGGGTGTACTGTAATATGGCTCATATCTTGAATTATTTTCTTTTAGTGAATGATTAATAAGACTAATTATAAATATAATTTTGTTAAAACTCTTCTTCTAAATGTGGCACGAAAAGCTATAGATTGATATTTCAGAGTACAAAATTCACAAAAATTTATGGGGGTATCCCTCCTAAGCACAAAGTAACCATCGATCGCTCCTCTCGATCTTGGCCCGCCCTGAGTAAAAGCCTGGATCGGCACCATGATATGCCCACCCTCTAATTTTGGCTCCAGCTGAAACAGGGTTTATCTAAGTGCCTGGTCGGCACTTTTAGATGTCAGTCAGGCATCGGTTGAGGTGCAAAAGAGCTTGCAGTGTGATTCCATTTATGTGCCGTGTTGGCACTTAATTTGGTCTAACAAGATTTTTTGGCCATAGAAATTCCTGGATATATTCCTGTTTGGGTACCGTACATTTTACCTCCTTCAAATAATACCTCATCATTGGATTATACCGATTATGTATTTTGGCTTACACCTTTAGGATGCCATAAAAATTTAACTTATACAGAATCATTGTCGGCCAAGAATATCCTACATAACCCCCTGTTCTTAAACGTATACGTATGTTGTAATAGCGTGCCACCAGAACAAAAAGGTTTGGAACCGCTGAACTATATAATGAGCTAATTAATTAGTATTTTATTTCCGATTAATTTTAGGCAATTGGAATATACTGTACTACAAATTCTGATTTCGGATTTGAATACCACGTGACCGAATTAGTCTAGGTTGTATACTTTATTCATTAGGATTTTTTCTACTGAGATACAGCCGAATTCATGTTGTGCCACAAGTGGCACATGCTAGAGACACTTATACCACTTGATGGATTTTGGCTGAAAATGACCTAAAATTTTTCTCAGATTTGTGATTATTGTAAAATACATTCAAATGGTTATACACATTTTGCATAAAATTGGTTGGTGATAGAGCATCGAAATGTATTATCATTGAATAGGAAGTTGAGGACGGGCTAACGATTGGATCCGTTGAGTAAGCTGTAACTATATTCCTACTCGAGATATTACCTCAATCATTGAATTCACGTTTCCAAGGCAACAGAGGAATGTGATAACATTCCATAATTGATTCTGAGATCTTTTATGTAAAATAACTCCTAGATGGGTTAGTCACAGCAATTTGTTTGAAAAAGCGGAATTGAACATTTTACATGCGTTCAAAGTTTTGGCATAGTTTGCCTATTAGATAATACGGTGACGTCATTTCGACCAAGTGGCACCTCAAAAATATGCGTCTTGTACATGACCACCTTTATATAAAACAATTACATAAGTAGAAGCACCCTGGATTACTTAGTAAGAAGAATAATTGCGTGCATATATTTAGTTGACTATACTAGTTCATCCATGGTCCAAGTCCATTCAACCGCGGCATTGCTTTAGAGCAGGTGTGTGCAACCTCTTTTAACCCTGGGCCGCATTGTGCTTCAAGATCTGTTCACGGGCCGCGATTCGGATAGTTTTTTAATTATTAGATATATAATAGACTTAGCATGTAGTATGAAAAGCCTATTTCCCAACTATTTTTAGATACTTGGTGAATTTTCCCTCGAAACATACGCGGGAAAGCCATTGCACTATTTAAAGGTAGGATGTTATTTAAATCTGCTCAAAATTCCACTCTAATGTCAACTCTCGGGCTGCATCAAGGCAGTATTCAGGATTGCTTCGCGGGCCGCAGCACAGAGCGTTGCGGGCAGCATATGGCCCGCAGGCCGTAGATTGCACACCCCTGCCTTAGAGTATAGAATGCTATGGCTTGACCCTTCCACTTTGAGAAAACATCCAGATGACATCGTGTCCCCTTGAGCACTTTCGTATCTTCTGCATTAGTACTGGGCTAATGTTGCTTGATAGTTATGATGGATTGTGGTTAGCATCCAAAATTAATTACCTGATGCATCTTTAAAATGATACTTAAAAACCGAAGGGCTCGTGTTGATATGTTATGTTGTGAAACTGGTACTAATCTTTGGTGATGTTATGTCAATGTAAATTGGAAATTGAATAATTTTTACGAAATCATTTAACATCAAGTCAATCTAAACTCTAATTTTTTACAAAGTAATTATCATACTAGTGTTGCTTGAGCAATAGGATCATTTGGTGAATTCTTATTACTACTGCAGTCTGCAGTGACTAGTTGATATTTTCTGAAGTCAGAATATTTTAGCACGTTTTGCAAGCTGTTTGTTTTCTTCTTTTCCCCGCTGTTTCTTAAGATATCACTTCGCTGATCCCTAACAATGTTCATGTGCTTGCTAGCCCGAAAATTAGCTAGGTCAGAGGCCAGATTCAACCGTGGGAGAATGCAGAGTTGAGGCAGAACTCTGAAAACCCAGTAAAGCCTTCGTTATAGTGGATTACGCCTAGTGCCCAGCTAATTCATCCCCACGGCATCGCTTTTGTGCACTATCGTGAACAGTAGAGTATAAATGGCTTCGTTGTGATTAGATTAGTTTCTGCGAGATCCACTCCATTAATTGCTCAGAATCGTACCCAAACTCCTGTAAGACTTGTATCAAAATATATCGTTTTGCTCCAAGATAGTTAGGTTATGTGAGCAGAAATAACTGCTAAAGGACTCATGTCAACTCCCAAGCAGGGATTTATCTAGGTACCTGGCCGGCACTTTAAGGTGCCGGCCAGGCATCAGTTGTGGTTAAACAGTGTGTGTTTTCGAATCTATTTAGGTGCCGGGTGTATTGCCTAATTTTCTGGTCCAGAAATGCTTGGATAAACAACTGTTTGTGCACCGAGCAGTTTACCTCCTTAAATTAATTCCCCATCATTGAATTATACTGATTATGTATTATGGCTAATACCTCTAGGATACCGGAAAATTTCTGCCTCCATAATACAGTGCCATCCACGAAAAATCCTAGATAAACCCCTGCTCCCAAGCTAAACTATTTTCGCTACCTTCAACCAATAAAGCATTTAAGGAAATATTTAACGTGCCAATCACCAGGAAAGTGTTTGGTGCAGTGCAATCACTAACACTTAACCCAGAGAAGTATTGATATAAGAAAAAGAGCTAACTAAATAACTCTTGCCAATTACTGTACCAGACAATTTTCAACTTGCACAACAACTGTTTTGCGCCTCTTTAGGTGGTTCTAAAATGAAGATCCCTTCAGTCTATCTAGGTATTTAATGTTTCAATTCAAACTACCATGCACTCTGTGGTGCATGTCCTTGTGCAGATTGTTGTAAATACACAAGCTCTACTTGATCCAGATTGACATAAATATATTTTTGTATGTTTGTAAGCTGTATCTGTGCATAATAATTAATTAATTAATTAAGACACCGTGGGCTAAAGTTGACCTCTTAAATTCCTAATTCTTGCGGAGCATGGTAATATACTAAGTTAGCATTAATATATAGATTGATAAATAATGACATACCTATTGCCACAAAAACGCCTTCCTAAATTATTGGAACAAATTATAGACTCAAGAACAGGTTTAGGGAAGACATGGCATTTTTTCTTCCTGACGATCTATCCATAATTCTCACTCCTTGCTAATTTATTACCTCATTATCAATTTTGAGATTTGTGAAAAACCAATCGTAATTCGCACCGTCTACAATGTAATAATCTGAAAATGTAGATAACATGCACATTTAATATGCTGACATATTGGTCACACCAAATCGCTTTTGAATCAAAAGCATTCCAAAGAAAGTGCCAACTCCTCCAAATCACGGGGGTAGCTTCTAACTTTAAACATTCCCTGCTTATCAGATGCTTTACATTTCTAGTAACCCATATAAAAGTAGATATGAGCAAACTTATAAATGGGGATTATTTCTCTAGACTGATTTTTTAATCGAAATCTCCCACTTCACTAAATGTCACAACGTCATTCTCTCATAGTGGAAGCATTAAAATTCACTTAATTCCACATAATTCGTATCCTCCTGTAACAAACCTGAAATTTCATACATGTACATCAACGATGCGGACATGCTGGCCACACCTTATTATCAAGTTTCTTTCGAAGTGTTGTATTCATAAATGCTGTGTAATTCTGGAACTAAAACCTTTTTGTGAAACTCCTTATATTTCCCGAGATCTCTATCGGAAATATTTCGATTGATATGTGCACCGCCAGGATCGAATAATGCAGCAGAGTTACAGGGGCGGACGGACGGATGGACCAAGCTTTCTTAAATAATATAGATAGTCAAATTGAACTACTGTCGACTCCGCTTAATAGAGTCACCTCGGGACCAGGTTGCTTTAACCCGATTAAGCGGGGAAATCTATAAACCGAAAATATTTTAAGCCAAAATGTAATTCCGTCCTATAAATCCTGTGAAATTTTTACCCGATTAAGTAGTGAAATCTATTAACCGGTGGCTCTATTAAGCGGAGTCGACTGTATTTGAAATTTCAATTATTACCTCCTCCATAGCCTACTAAAATCAGGCCTCATAATAGAACGGGTATTTTGGAATAGGGATTCGGTCGAAGTCGGGATGCAAAACATATATTTTGGTCTAAATTTGGTGACCTGGTACTTGCAAACAACAATTTTGATTATTGGAAAACTGACGATTTTATTTACAAATTGGTTCATTTTAATTTTTGATATTTTAGATAATTAATATTCGTTATATTATATAGACTATCTTTTTGCCCCAATCGATATTTTTTCCGGTCTAAACTAGATACTATTTCATTATTCAACTCCAGAAGATGCCAACTAGTTTTTCGGCACCTCGTTGCAAAAGCAAATGGATAGAGGATTACTCTTTTAAAGATGCCTCAGAAACCAACCATATCAGGCACGCTTGGGTTCAGGCACTCCGAAGATGTTATATTGTTCAATTAAGGGGAACACTTGGTGAATTTCAGGGTACCTCGCAGTGAAAAGGAATAAATATTTCAATTTTCAATATACAATAGATCAAGTCCGAAAATATGTCAAGAAATCGAATCCGAAAAATTTTTCGAAAAATTTCACCTTTGAGGTCACTTTTGGGAAAAAATTAAAAAAATTAAAAAAAAATTAAAATTATTTAAAAAAAAATTTCTACCACAATTGTTGTTGATTTTGATTATTCTGAATTATTCAGAAAACAACTAAAAAAATATAATTTTATTTTAAGACACTTTGCGCCAAATATTATACCCTAAAAATTCAAAATTTTTGGAACGAACATACATTGTAAAAAAGGTGTGTTAGAACGAGCACTACTAGATGTAGGAAAAATAATTTCAATTCTTATCGAATTTTATTGAGAAATAATTTTTTTAGTACAAAAATAAGACAAATTTTCACAAAAATTAATAAAAATATAATTTGGAAATATTTACTTATGAAATCAAAATTGTATTTCCTACATCTAGAGCTAAATAGAGTAAGGAACATTTCATAATTGAGGTTACTATTCGAAAAAATAATTTTAGATAGTGAATTCACTTTTCCTGGCTAGTATGGATCAGTATAGTATAGAAATTTGATTAAGCTATAACCGAGGATATATGAATTCGCAACTTCTAGTATTATGGATATTTACTAGATAGGTATAGAGCAAATTAATGGCTATTTCAACTTTCTCAAATTCGAATGTTGAAAATTCACCAAGTGTCCCCCTTAAGGGTTGTATACGTTTGCGTGAAGCATTTTAGGGTGAAGATATCGAGTAAACACAGGGTTCCCAATGGATACGGTACTTTCAAGGAAATTTCAAGAGTGAACCCCAATCTAAAAGATGGTGCTGTACCAGTTTTCCACCAGGATGTCCCTCTTACTATTCTCAATCTGCAACAAAGCTCAGTTGCCAGTCTCTCGACTCTAAAGAAGATTAATTACTCAATCAAGCTTTGACACTTAGCTTAAAACTGATATTGATGTGAAGGAAAATTAAAGATTACAAGCTTCCAGGATCTTCAAGCTAAGTCATCATTTATTTCTTTACCTAAAACTTGGTCGTTATGGTACCCAGATGAAGTAATTTGGAGAATTCTCGTATCCTCGTTAATATGTATTTGTTTGTAAAATTCGATCTTTCCATAAAGCAGCGTTTCTCAAACATATTTAACCTCCGCCCCCCTCTATCGAATTTAGAAATGTCCCGCCCCCTTCCAAAAATCAACTATTTGATATAGCAAAATTTTACACCTATACTATTACAACACAAAAATTTATGTGTGTATATATATAAGTGATAACAAGAGCTTATGAATTTACTATATAAATTACCCATTGATTAAGTGGTCCACAAAATTTATAGTGTGTTTGCCAGAGTTTCGCGCCCCCAGTTTGAGAACCGCTGCCATAAAGGCATTTTGTAAATGAGAGATTGCCACTTTCGTTAAGTTGCCTCAGTGATATTCGACATCTTGATTCTGTTCTGAATGAACTGTCTTTTACACCTCATCACTGCGAATCATCTAAGAAATCTGAATCAACCACTGCGTCCCATGAATCTTCAGCGAACGCTCACATCGAACAGGACATCGATATTATGCATACCACTTCGGACTTAGAAACATCCGAGTCTCCAGAACTTAATCGACAACAATTCATTCAATGACAGTTAGAAAATTGCCTTCTCTCCAAATATCGACGTAGATACAACATACTCACGAAAATTATATCTCTCAAAACTCATCTTATATCTCCTACTTGTTATAAGTATCTCCAGCATATGTCTTGTCTATCCCTTCCTCACTTCAATACTTTGGAAAACTGTATTCTTCCTTTGGGCTCGAAAAACTAATTATTTCCTTCCCTGAGGGAAGCAAAGCATTATTTTTCTATTGAGCAAAAGCATCTTATCTCCAAATGGATGAAATTCACATAAAACCCTATATATATCATATAAGGGAGGGAAAATTCTTGGTCCCAATATATGTCCTGATGATTCTACGACTGTACTGTATTCGCTATCATGGTCTCGAGTCTTCAGAAAAAATGGTCTTGCTTTGTTCGTCTATTGCAGGGGTTCTCAACCTTTTGTACCATGCGATCCCTTTTACAGATGAGGAAATGCTCGCGACCCCCCACAATGTTAATGTGAAAGTTTTTATTCATGTGTAATAAGTAATTCTATTGTTAATATTAATCGATGCACCTCAAGTTTCAAGCATATTCTTACAATTATGCCCTGAAAGCACATTGCGTAAATATTGCGTGTACATTACACATTCGCACTGCACTTTTAAGTACATGCACAATGTCCACACAATATGCGCATTTCAATGTAGATAATTTAAATAAGTTTTGACTTGTATCTCGGTAGATTTTAACGGTTTTATAAAGATTTCTCGAAACTTTATGCGACCCCACTATTAAGCCTTCGCGACCCCCTTGGGGGTCGCCCCCCAGTTTGAAAACCCATGGTCTATTGCCATGTGCATCTTTATCGCAGAGAACATATTCACCATTGTCAAATCTTGTATTCAAGATGTTGAGGCCACTTAACGTGAAACTCTTTAAGTTGTTCTCTCATGTTGGTGATCTGGAAAAAGTTTCATCTTTCCTAATTTCGAAGATATTCTATCTGATTTTTGTTCTTTCCCTTTAAGATTGTGTTCAGCTTCTATTCAAGTTATATGATTGTGAGAAGGAAAGCTTGGCAAAACTAACTCCATGCTTGACAAAACTAACTCCATGCTTGACATTGGATATATGACTCCTTCTAGTGTGGAATGTCAGAATGTGAAGTTAGTTTTAAAGGTTATTCATGAATCTACCATTGCTGCGTTGCTATTCAATACGAACCACGTTGTGCGTCATATAGAAATAACACTTCAGAATTCGTTGAGATTCTACTCTCATTATTGAATTTTTAAATATAAACGTCCCTTTTAAACATGTTCGTTTAAATGATCCACTACCTCGACCATTTTCTTTCAATGACGAGCGTATTTCGTCATTGACTAAGATAATCTTTTGGTTAGAACTTAGAAGCTTGGCAATCGCTACCTGAAAAAGATGGGAAGTTAGGCAAACAAGCTTTCACCAGCTTTTGACATGCCTGTCTTGAGGTACCTCAAATAACTAATTATCTAACAGGCAACTGTGGCTATTCTTACCTCTTAGCGTCTTTTTTGCAGACAGATCCTTTAGAGCACCATTTTGGACTATACCGTATGATGTCAGGTGCCAATTACCATGTTTCTTATCTTCAGATATTTGAAAGCGAACGTCGTCTGAAGGTTTCTAGCATCTTAAAATCATTTTCAAGCCGGTCTGATTCTAGTAATTATTCGGTACAAAAATTTATTCAGGCCTTTTCCTATAAGGGTAGCGCCTCATCGGGCAGTGAGATCAACCTTGACATTTTCGCGAAAATGTTTCGTAAGTAAAATATCAGATCTAACTATCATTGATCGCGATATGCCAACACTTCAAACTTTAGCTTTCATCGCAGGATACTGTACACATCAATATTTGAAAAAAAATGAGCCATGTTCCTTGTGTGGATATGTTAACCATCGATAAAGATCTACTTTTTGATGGAACATTCAAATCTCTGTATAAACTCTTGGAAATCTCTGATCGAGGACGCCTAAAATATACCACAGTGGGAAGTCACGGGGATTAGAGTCAATTTTAAGTACATGTAGCTTGAATCCAATGAAAAATAGGATAATCGTAACAAGCATATTCTAGAAATTAGAAAACTGAGCGATTGATGCTAACATCGAATTATTAGACACTTATCTGAATTCTTATAGATTGACGTAATATTATTAAACTTTGAATACAACTTCAACTTTATTACTTTATTACTAATTCGGACAACCTAGTAACCCATTATAAAGTGTCGAAATTCAAAGTGGCCAGTAGTGGCCAGATCGTTTTCAAGTTCCAATAGTTACATGGGTATATTAGCGTTTATATAAAATCAACTGCAGGGTTCCGCAACCACCGCAAAATTTATCATGACTTATAAGCTGGACAGGTCAAATTTTGCATATTGCTTGGGCATATAGTAATGCATATACGTAGTAATGCATGTTTGTTTACCCTACTTACCTTCTAGAATCTAAAAATAGTATACCATATATTAAGTGCAAAACCAGCAACCAGGCAACAGCCTTGAACTCAACCAGGCTCTCAAAATTCCAGTAAGTGGGTTTTATATGGTTGGGAGGATATTTAGTGAGCTAGCTATAATCAAAAACAGAGACCTACGTTATAAAAATATCTAATAATTATTGCTAGGAGTACTTATACTTGCGAGACTGTCACCCAGTATACATCTAACCTGCTTACATTTGTTGCATTATTAAATTTTGGGGTAAGACTAGATTTAGTTATTTTTCCCAGGATAAAATACTTTATCAATAATCATGGGTGAATAATAAAGGGCTGTTAACCAACCAAAAATATAATTGTTAATCAAATCACATTAAATCATTCAGAACTTTACTAGGAGACTAGATACATCATTTAAATGATACCAATGAGTTCCTAGCTATCGATAAACTATATGTCAATAATACTTCATGATTGGCTATCCGCTACTAAATGCCTATTTCCCATAAATTGTCATTCTCGCCCACTGTGTATTCAACAGAAATTGTATTGGCATCAGTTGTTACGCTCTGGAAGATATTTTCTATAATCCAAAATAATTGCGAGTTGATGTGCCTTAGTAGAGGGCCAGCGAGGAAAAAAATTTTGGAATTTGCTTTGAATTCTATAGTGATACCATGATTGTGATGTTTGGAGAAATACTTGTCCTTCTTGTGATGTTTTTAGATTTTGAATACTGCGCAGGCTGCTATTCGTTTCAGGAAATTGCAAGATAGCAAAAAAGTCAAATTTTACAATTCTATGGTTGCATGCAGAGGAATTGTTCAAATTTAGCTTTTAATACCTAATTTTATTTATTATTTATTATTTATTTAGATTCCTGTTTACCTAATAAGTCAAAATGAACAATCATTCCATACCTGTACGTCCAGTGATTTACCACACTCAAATAGGAAGTTATCGGGAGACACCAAAATTTAGTTTATGTGTGTTGAAGAAACTCTTAGTAATTAAATTCATGTTGGCTAGTACATATTTAATGTTTTATTTAATTTTAATTTATTAAAATCTACATTTATTACAATAAATAGTAAATATAGATTCTCAATTTCAGGGTTATGTGCTATGTAAATGTTTAAGTTGATTTATCATGCAGTTATTTGAACTAAATTACTACAAATTAATGAGAAATGCGGATTTAATTATTCGGCTTCGACGGCATCCCTGGTCCAAATTCCCCATTCTTTTGTGAGGCTATGCCTCATCATTCGAACAGGATTACCATAAATATGGTATTAGGCTGGCGCAAAAAAAAACTTGTTTTGTATCTTTCATATAAATCATTTTTAGGTAATCACACTCTTGCTCTTAAAATATCCTAAATTTTAAAAAATGCTGGAAATAAATACTCCGAAGGTAGGTTTATGTCAGATAATAATACATTTATTAGTTCTAAAGTAATTACTTTCGCCGCTATAATTCCACATCAAAATTAGGAAAATAAAATAATTGTGCATAAAATTTGTAATATCTCGAAATTATACTAGCGTATGTATTTACTGTGAGATAAACATGCACCAAAAATCATTTCTTGCATTGTTCAAATTAAAAAAAATTAGTTTATAAGGAAATCAATAGCCTCAGGGGCAATTTATACAGCTCACACGGATCTTGAACAAGTGTATTTTTTGCGCAACCCTATTATAGTGTGGACTACATGTCCCCATCATTAATGTACATATTTTATATAATTTCAGGTGTTAATCTCTTGGAGGGTGGAGTTATAAGCGGATAAGTGTATTTTCATGATTCTTAAATGTGCAAGAGTAGTCATATCACGTACTTTATACAACTTTGTGTTTAAATAGTATGCGTAGGTTCCATACATTTTTTTACAGTTAGAAGCAAAACTATTATGCCTTCAGAACATATTTAATGCTACGCGGGAATGTTAATGAAAGCCACTGTAAACGTAACCTTTCGGTGCTTAAAGAAGAACATTAATCTTTACAGACAGTTTATCATACGTATACTTATATTTTAAGATTTCTGTTTCAATGTTTATATTTTCATATCCTTATTATTTGTATATTATCTCTGTTATTTAGGGTTAGCTCGGATCCTTAGCGGGCGTTTGAAGATGCTTACTGGGGGCTCTATTGATTGGGCAATGGGAGAAGCAATGAGCATTGGTTCTCTACTAATGGAAGGAAAGCATGTAAGATTATCTGGCCAAGATGTAGAACGCGGAACATTCAGTCATAGGCATCATGTTTTGCATGACCAACAAAGGGACCTTTTTACTTATACTCCTCTCAAACATTTGGGACCTAAGCAGGTAATTAAATCGTTTCATTGAATTTACTCATCCATGAACAATTTGAACCTTTTTTATTAACCCATAGCATTCTATACATAAGGCAATGGCGCGCTGATAAATTTTTGGACCAGGGATTGGTTAGTTACTTAGAGAATATACTATTACTATTGTGGTTTTATAATGTTTATGCTGAATATTCCATAATAATATCTAGGTTTCTAATGCATAGTATTGCATACGATTAGTTTAGACTATTTAGAATCAAATAAGAAACAGTATAATGTATTTCTAAACACTTACAAGAAATGAAGAATAAAATAAATATCTATAATAATAAAACAAGTAGTAACAAAGATGTAGTATGTAGTAAAATATACAAGTAGTATTGTCTTGAAATAGAAATTAGCGTTCCTTTGCCTAGCAGTGAGAGCTGCGTTCTTAACTGGTTGGTGTCACCGCTCCTCGTCTAGTTGTTATAGTAAATCTGTGAGAGCTGCGATCTTAACTGGTTGGTGTCACCGCTCCTCGTCTAGTTGTTATAGTAATGATGCAAACTTCTGGAGTATTTTTAGTTGAATTTCTAGAAGGTTAAGAAGTATTAGGAAGAAAATTTCTGAAGTTTTGAATTATCGCGACCAACTACAATGTTATTAAAATTTTTAACTTTCTTAGATAAAATGCAATTAGCCACTGTTGTTAACAATTTCTTAAGAATATCCCATTTTGATGTCATACATATACACCACCCCCTCCATATTTCACTGGAATTTCTTTCAATTTCGAGCAGTGAAATGTCGAATAATTTTCTACGGCAAGGTCCCTCATAAAATCGACGACTTAAATTAGGATGATTATCGATCTTAATAAATATTTCGTACATTGTTACGACAGATTGATAAACATTTTCTGATGGATATTTAAGGGAACCTCTATCGAGCAGATTAAATAATGAAAACCCTGTATCGTTATTAATTTGAATATCTTTTGGAGAAGTCAAAAAATCATGGCAGACTGAACATTCAGAGGATTGTTTAAAATAAGAAAACACTGCATACCCGGCAATATAGTTAAGGCATTCAATTTGAGAGTTATCAAATATAGGGTTAGTAATGTCAGCAACTCATCTGTAAAATATTCTAAATCAATTTCTGAATGTCTTTCTTCGACATTATCATCAGCAAAACTTTTTAAATATTCTTTAATACATATCGTATCGGTACCAGCTTGTTCAACAAATAGAAACTTAAGAAGGTTAGATAACTGTAGTTTACGCTCACTTTCTAAAATTTGACAATATGATATGTTATAGTGGGACCCAGACATTTGGCGATAAAGTCCAAAGTGATGTTCTAATGCGTCGTTTTGTATTCGGGATGTCAGCAAATATTCATAACCACATTCTAAGGTTAATCTATTAATTAAGAATGGAAGAGCCAGACAAGTGTGTCTGAAACTGGTAAACGTTTGAGGTGTAAGCTTACCCCTAGTTGATGGAATAGCTCTCCAACAATCTAGCCATTTAACAACATTTTCCAAAACACTAATGTTTCGTCGTTATAGTGGAGTGGGGCTAGATATGGATTATTGAAACGTATGTCTTTCCCGACCCAATTAACATTGAAGATGCTCCAAATATGATTTATGAAGTTAAGAAAATCAACAGTTTGAAGGGGGTTACCAATGTTAGCATGGTTAATGAAACTAGAAAGACCTGCAGCTGTAGATTCATGAAAAATTCTCAGAGCCAAGTTCACATTCTGTCGCTCTAACTGAGATGGCCAACATGCTTTTGATGTTAATTTTGGGACCCTCTTGATGATAGAAAATTTGTCAGCTTTGAATAGGGTCCGAAGATCGTAAAATGCTGCATAACATATTGTAGGATATCTAGACCCCGTCAGCTGGCTGGGATTCAAAATAATGTTGGCAGTAGGTATAGAAATTCTTAACTGAGTGCAAGGTAGATTTAGGGATTTAGATGATTCAATTGTACATTCATCAAACTTGGGATATATAAAAGTCTTTTCAAAATCTTTTAAATTCAGCCAATTATTACGAATTGACTTGATAATATGAACAATGTCAAAAAATAATACAAGATTACGATCTGGGTTACAAGGATGTACAACCTTAGGATGTAATGTTTTCCCGTCATCTGAAAATAACTTATAAAGGTTAACATTTAACGGATAGTTGTCAGTACAAATAGCTTCGACAAAGAGACCACAAGTCTCGATATCAAATATAGCTTTGGTAATTATTGGATGTAAATAAGCAGCAGTAGAAGAACCCAAAGGAATGAGGCGCACGATGGTTGAAAACTTTCTCATTAAACTTGAAACCATCAGCGAAAAGACGGTTGTTGCAGGATCTCTAGGATTATCAATTGCGCCCAAAATCCTACCTCCTTTATATGATACATCACTACGTATATGAACTTCATCCATTTGAAGTATCACATGACGTTCCCTGTCACTAAACTTAGAGGTTATTTCCTTAAGAATTCGAAAATAGTCACCATCTATCCCCAGAGTGTTTTTAATATGAAGCAAGTTTCGCTCATGTGGCAAAATTAAACAACTAGATGACTGGATATTTCTATAACATGCTGGTGATAATCCGTGAATTTTAAGTGAAAATACTTGAGTTAATATATCATACCGCCGGTTTTTTTTTTGAATGGATCAAATTTGTCAGTTGTCCTACAATAAAATACCACAAAAATTTTATGGATTCAGTACAGGTGAATAGATTGTCAGTTAAGTCTAGATCTAGTGTGTCACATTCAACGAGGTTAATTGCGTTTTGTAGCTCATTGATAGCTAATTTGACATAATTGTTTATCGAATGTTCAGATGCGTGTTCACTATGAGTTGGTGTGGAAAAGTTATCTACCTCATTAAGTGAACTTTCAATTTGGCGGGTTTCATTAATTGAAATTCTTGAAATACAAATCGGAATATTGTTAATGCCAGATGCTTTGATAAACAAATCATGGTCAATTAAAACTGAACGTTCAATTATAGGTCCGGAATCAGTAATAAGAATTTTTAAAAAGTGCAAAGAATTGTCAACGGAATGGTGAGAAATCCAACCGTTCCTGAGATCAATCAAATGCAACTTAGAAAGAAGGTCAGAAAATGAATGAATAAGAAACTTATCTACTGTTTCTTCGTTATCAGCTAAGCTCTGAGTGTAGGCAGTTTCCATCATCAATCGTTCCTTGTCATCTTTTGAAAGTCTCTTCGGTTTTGAATTCAAATCAGATAGGTAGGAAGGACAGTTAGGAAATATGCTTGGAACCGCACCTTTCTTTAGAGAGACTCTATCGCGGGGAACAGTCATAGTTCGCTGTCCATCAAAATATTGGTGTGATCTCTCGATGTCTCCTTCTCTGAAATGGTGTATGCATACCTAAATATAAAAATGAAATTGAGTAAATATAAGGATGTGAAATTTCCAATTGAATACCTTCATGTGTTTGTTGGCTTCATAATCCTTCCTTGGTCTAGGGATGGCTCTGAACCATTGTTCGCGTAATTGCTCATCTTTGGGAAAATTGAAAGTTGAAGTAGTTTCTTCGCCTAAATAGTTCGACCTGCAGCCTGGGACAAGACAGGACATCCGAATAGTTAAAATAAGTGGTAGTTGGTGATGTAGGTAGTGGAAATTGAAAGTTACACTGAAAAGTGAACTGTTATGGTATTCGTATTAATTTTGCATACAACAATTATGGGTGGATATAAAAATTTAACAAATTCAAAGGTGCAATTTATTGAATCAATGATGGTGTATCTCTAAAAATAGACCTTATTTATTTGGCATTTACATCGTACTATATACATATCATCTCCTGACGGATGATTACTAAACTTATTATATCGTATTGGCATAAATTTCTGAAATATTAGTGGAATATTAGAAAGCTATAAAAAACGTAAATGTGAGACATTCGAGGATGGATTCAGAAATATTATAGTCTTAAGATGCTTTAAAAGGGTATAAGGGGTGGGGTTAATGAATCTCATATCCAAATTTCCAATTAGAGAAGAAGAAATTGGAAAAACAAATTTTACTAAATCTAAGTAACTAACCAATCCCTGGTCCAAAAATTTATAAGCGCGCCATTGCCTTATGTATAGAATGCTATGATTAACCATATCTTAATAATAACTATGTATATTTGTAAATTTTGATATTTATGTCTTATCTTATATTAGCTGCAAATGTTTTTTGTAGGGCTGAAACGAATATACCGAATACTCGTTTGCTACTTTCTGGCAACAACATGAATTTTGTTTAGATTGTAGAGCTTGTAAATATTAATTCATATCTAAACTAGCTGACTAAAAACTAACTTGTGATAATTATTAATTAATACACTTAGTAACTATGATTAAATTATTGTAACATTAACAAAAAAATATTTACGCTGTATTTTGAGTCCTGAATTTGATTTTAATGCATAGTCGTCAAAACGAAAGAATATTCGAATATTGGTTTAGAAAATGTTCCGTTCGTTGCATTACGAATATTCCTATCTGCCGAAGCTTTTTTAATGCTATAAAATACTCAAGATATGGAGATAATAATATTCCTCCAATTCATCACCTGTCGACAGAGGCGGCGCCAGGGGGGGCCTGGGGGGGCTCGCGCCCCCCTCTTTTCGGGTGAGCACCCCCTCTGAGCCCCCCTGGAGCTGCAAAAGAATATCATCCTCATAATGATGTTACATGTCACTAGGTTGTAATATAGAAATTACATTATGTTGTCCCTATACCTTTGAATTAAAATGAATATTTGAAAAATGTAAGCATATAATAGTAATTGAAATTCATTTATTTTCATTTCGTAATCACTAATTCACTATCTAAGTTATATAATTCATTAAAAAATGGCAAATAATATTTATTTATTCTAATTATGAAATTTTCAAGTATTCCTAAATGCCTTCACCGCTGTACCAATCGACAGTTCCCTCCTCTGCTGTAGCTCCTTTATTACTATAAATTTGATGGATTTCTTAAACTTTATACTATAGTCTTGTAATGGAGCATAAAAAATATAAATTAATTGTGCCCCCCCCCCGCGCACGGGTGTCTCAGAAAATGATATTGACCAAGAAAACGAGGTCCTTGAGATTTTTGTTGTTTCTAATGTAGAATTTTGTGTATATTCCGATTTTGATGGCAAAAAAATATTTTGTACACAAATCTTTGAAGTAATTTATTTTTTGTAATAAATAATATTTTTTGAACATTTCCTTTTTACTTTTACATTTTCATTTTTTTTTCATACCACAAACTTATTAAATCACTCTTCATTCCAGGGGCCCCTGAAATCCCCCTGCCCCCCAGAGCCCCCCCTGATTAAACATCCTGGCGCCGCCACTGCCTGTCGACCTTTGTTCTTTAGTTCTAGATACTGCGCAGTGCAATTAATCGCTGCCTTACCCTCCTAAAAAGCTCAAAATATAGAAATTAAATAATTTTACGTGATATACGTGCTACATATTTTTTATAGGTACAACTTATCTCTAATTAATATACTACCCAGCTTCCGAGTTTTTTGTTACTTTAATAATAATAATAATAATAATAATAATTAGTGCAGGGTAATAAAAGTACAGACAGTAATGTGTTCTGCCTAATAAAAGGCCTAAAGCACGTCAAGAATCAGTTCAATCTAGTTTAAAAAGTTAAGTTAAATGAACAGGTATACAAAATCCGTGGGGAGTGTCACATGAGCAACTGGGTAGATTTCTTTCATCCGTCCAGTACTGGTCTAGTCTTCCTTTGAAGGTAGATATTGATGGAGCTAAAACAATATTATTAGGCAATTTGTTCCATATTCTTAATGTCCTCTCTGTAAAAAAATTTGATCTAATTCTAGACTTGGGTGGTTTCTCAGTTGGAGGCAGCAAGACTAAAGAGTGTCCTCTAGACCGATCTAAGGATAAAGATCTTAGTGTGGGCGGTAAAATAAAATTACACGAAGTCATGCCTTACCCTCCTAAAAAACTCAAAATAAAGAAATTAAATAATTTTACGTGATATACGTGCTACATATTTTTTATAGGTACAACTTATCTCTAATTAATATACTACCCAGCTTCCGAGTTTTTTGTTACTTTAATATGTTAAACGTTGTCAACTTGTCATACACTCACCGGGCAAAAGTATTTGAACTATAGGGATTGTAATGCAGACACAATAATCTTCTAACAGCGTATTAATGGCCATCTCCACTACCAAATGACTTTAAATATACTATTGCTATATTTAGGAATTTTATGACATTATGATTTAGGTAATTTTCAGCCAATATCCATTGAGTGGCACAGTGACCGTGCTACGTGCCACTTGTTGCACAAATGGGTATGTCTCTGCACGGACTTCTAGAATACCCGGACGGGAAACTCGCAAATTGTTAAAAAAAAACTGGAGGCTGAGAGGCTCCAATTAAAAAATTGAATGAGCATTAGGTTTCCGGAATCCAAATGTGATTTTTGGCATATAGGGGTAACCTTTGGCATCAGACACCAGGTTGAGGTTTCCACTCAAAATTTCTCACACCTCGACAAGTTATGACGTCATTGTCACATTTCGAGAACCCTGAAAATTCACTTAATTGCACATAATTCGCGCCCTCTGAGAGATAAAAATCTGAAACTTTAATGGAACATTGACATTAATGATGAAGACAGGGTGGTCATACCAGATCACCAATATGCTAACTCATTAGCACATAATGACGTCATCATTAAAATTTCACATTGTTAAATTTGACTATTTACGCCTATTTACGCTTTATAATCATTGTTAGAAGTATATAAACTACACACCAACCGCGAAGCGGTTGGTGTGTGGTTGGGTTCTGATGCGAAGCGAACTAGCAAGCGAAGCGCGCTAGTAAATATGGATATACTGTAGCATCAATATAAACAGATACACTGTAGCATCTATACAGGGCCGTAGCCACTGGTCAGGTTGGTAATCTGACCACTCGGTCAGGTTGGTAAGTTGACCTGACCACTTTCTTCTAACAATGATTATAAAGCGTAAATAGGAGTAAATAGTCAAATTTAACAATGTGAAATTTTAATGATGACGTCATTATGTGCTAATGAGTTAGCATATTGGTAATCTGGTGTCACCAACCTGTCCGCATCATTAATGTCAATGTTCCATTAAAGTTTCAGAATTTTATCTCTTAGAGGGCGAGAATTATGTGCAATTAAGTGAATTTTCAGGGTTCTCGAAATGTGACAATGACGTCATAACTTGTCGAGGTGTGAGAAATTTTGAGTGGAAACCTCAACTTGGTGTCGGGTGCCAAAGGTTACCCCTATATGCCAAAAATCACATTTGGAAACCGGAAACCTAATGCTTTTTCAATTTTTTAATTGGAGCCTCTCAGCCTCCAGTTTTCTTTCAACACTTTGCGAGTTTCTCGTCCGGGTATTCTAGAAGTCCGTGGTCTCTGTATCTCAGTAGAAAATAATCGTAATGATTATAAATTTAGCAACTAGTGTAATCGACCCGCGTGCTATTCAAATCTAAACAGAATTCTTATACTATTACAATTGCCTTATTAATATCCGAAATTAAATATTTAATTTGCTCATTGTTTAGTTAATTGTAATTTTTCAATAAAATTCTCTAATAAGGAAAAAGCTAATAATGGTGTTTTACATATAGTAAACATTAATTGTGCAAAGTATAATTTGAAAAATTGTGGCTAATCAACATGTATTTATACTTAACTGGATTAAAGGTTGTTATATGACGAGTATAGCAATTGGGCTTTGACCGAAAAAAACTAAGGCGCGTAAACCAATTGGGATATGACCGAAAAAAAACTAAGGCGAGTAAACCAATGGAGGTAGGATCGAAAAAAAAACTAAGGCGAGCAAACCTAGAGGGGTAATTCTGAAAAATTAAATAAGGCTAGTAAATCATTTGGAGCTACGACGAAGAAAAAAAAATGGCGAGTAGATTGAATTACCAAAATTAAGGCGCCTTAATTTTTACACTCATTTTTTAGAACCCTGATTTTGTTAAACCTTTATCAGAATTGACCAAGATTATTAGATTTTGTTCTGATCACTATGAAATTTCTATTGAGCGAGCCCATTTTTGAACCCAATTTGTTGAGTTTGTTCCGATTAACCGAAAATTTATAGCATTAGCTTCTATGGATATGATTTGTTTTTTGGGGAGTTGTCCCAATTAACCGGTGTCCCAATTAAGCGCAGTCTAATGTTTTTCGTGGAACGCATTACTAGCTGCAGGTTCCCAGTTTGACATTGATATCAGAGGTTTAAACTGTGGAATATTCTTCTGTCTCTTTTTCTAAAATAATTCGGTATAACTCTTGGCTCTTTGAAGTCGTTAGGCAATGTGTGTCTTTCAACATCAAATAATATTTTCCAAAACGAGAGAATTGTATCGGGACAGTATAGAATGTGCCATCAAATTGGATGTTGGTAATCTAATCTAATCTGTTCATCATTTCAGTGGAAAAGAAGATGGCTCCTATATGAGTCCCATTGATAACAGAGAACATGTACTAATTTCCCATATTGGTTGTCGGCAGCATTTCACAAAACTCGGAGGCATCTGATGCTATTTGGGTTGTAAAGTTCTTCGTGAACGGTACATGCTCGATTCACATTCACTAAATGAAACATAGCAAGCAGAAGATTGATCTCGTGTTTCGTTATCAAATAATTTCCTCAGGTTAGATTGAGAATGTTTGGCGAGTGTTTACACTGTGCTTTGAGTTAAAAAATTTCTGATTTATAGTATTCAATGTTGTAATTATGTTGTATAAAGGAGTGATTAAGTTTCTCTCATGATTAAGTCTACTCGTTACCTTACAACTGCTCCTGAATAAACTACATTTGAGGTAAATAAACTTCTCTGGAATTTTCGACTTATAATATTTGAATCCATCCGAAGTTATATAGATTTTCCCCACGCTTCTGTATTCTTGGATAGTATGCTCCAGGGTTTTTTATGGTTGAAACCTTGGTGTACTCAGCGCGGCCTTGGTGTAACTCAACCAGTGCAGTGTTTGCCAGAAAAGACCACCCGGGAAAAAATCCCATGATCAAACCGGAAAAAACCGGTTTTTTCCACCCCGGAAAAGGGCAGTAAATTTGGGGGAAAAAACACTTATGACCATATATGGCAACACTGCATACCCATTTATGGTCAGCTTCTATATGCAAGAGACAGATTTTCCAAAGAGATTCTACACTTTTAGTGCACCGATTGTTAAATTTTGGACTTTTGAGAGTGGGTCCCTAATGTTAAACTAAGGTTAGTGGATTAACCACTGAATACACTGATATACGTATATGATATGTTTACTATACGTAGTACCAAAGGTGCTAGGTGAACGCTGTTAAGTGTGTGTATGTAGGCATAAGCGGAGCTCGCTCACACGCATCTAAAATACTCAATTTGTATTATCTCTGTGGAGCATCTCGATTTTCGCGCGCCTAGAATATTTTCTTTCAAATTACGCACCTGGAGGCGTGTCGCGCACGCCTGGATGAAACCCTGCGTACAAATTCTTACTAATGCAGCGCCCCCATTTTGTCATACTGAACATATCGTGTTGTATAAATATTCTAGTAGAAGCATCTATCAACGTATTAATGCTGCTAAAAATCGTACAGTTTGAAAATATTTTTGTTGTTCAAATAATTTTGGCCGGGAAGTATAGACAATTATGGAGGATTGTTACCCATACAAAAAATATATACCATATTTACATTTTCATCAATAACAAGCTGTTCGTCCGCGCTAGGCTTCCTTACAACTTACACTCGGGGCTGAGGCCCTCGCTTTTATTTTTCATGCTTGTTCATTTTCAAATTTCAGTATACCCTCGCTAATCCAAACCTCGATAATCCGAATAACAGATCCAAAACTATTTTTCGGAAAAATTTAGTAAAATCTTATATATTTCACATTACAATGGAATTAGAATTAAATAAGTCTCAGACAAGTATTTTGGTAGTATACTATATCTTTAGTTTGGATTAAAAAGTTTTGGACAAGTTTGGTTCGGATTATCGGGGTCTCATTTTAGATGCCTTTAGAAAATGTATTACTTCATTAATTGGAACATAATTCTTTCACGGTTGGTTTTCTGGGGCCAAAAGTTACCCCTATATGCCAAAAATCAGATTTGAAAACCGTCCAGTTTCTTAAATCAACTCGGAACATACACATATACACCAGGGTTTTATGCAGGAGCGCGCCATACGACTAAAGGCGTATAAATTGGGATTTGTTTTCGTTTAGGAGCACTAAAACTGCCGAAAGTCGCATTGAGAAATACAAAACTAACCTTTTAGGCGTACAAAATTCATACTATAGTGACCTTAGGACAGTTAGGAGTGTTCAATTCTAGACCTGTATAATATTACCCTGATAACACACACATAAATCTTTGTGTTATAAGAGTATTCATTAACAATTTACTTAATCCAGTAAATTGAAACAGCGCCTCGAGTAGATTAGGTATTTCTTTAATTACTATTTTGTTTTCTATCAAACTTAATATTTCTCTTTAGTTGTTTATTATCTTTATATTTATTTACTATTTTAGGCAGAATTTACAGTGTGTAATTCAAGTTTGAGCGAATTTGCTGTCCTTGGATTTGAACTGGGTTATAGTATGACAAATCCACATTCACTCATTATGTGGGAAGCTCAATTTGGTGATTTCAACAATACAGCTCAGGTATTAACATAATTTTTGTGATATTTAATTAGTCATCTCACTACATTTAATTGATAGTACAATCAACTTCGCTTAATGGTTTACTGGTTGACTATATTCCATCCTTATATTGGGATTTTTGCAATGACAGAATCATTCCGATAGCATCTAATATAAATATTTTCAATTAAGTTGGTCAAATTACAATTAATAGGCTCAAATATCTTAAAAAAATATGTCATTCATGTGCAAATTTGGTTACTCTGGGACTGGCCAATATTTGTGAGGGCCACAATATTTACAAAATTCAAAATTTTCAATTAATCGGATCAATAGTCGGTTAATTTCTCGAAGTAGTCGGACAGTGAGCGAGAGAGTCAAAAGGGTGGAAGAGAAACCGAAAACTTAATGTAATGTTCAAGAAATTTCAGGTATACTTTCAAATTGTTTTGAGTTCTACATTCTTGTGCTTTCGAATTTTGGACTGAAACTAAATATGTACGTGCCTAATTAATGTTTATATTAAGAATGGTTGTACACACAAAATTGCATATTGCTAGTAAATTGTGTTTCCCCGCTTATTCGGGTCAACGTTCCTCGACCAAATTGACCTGATTTTGCCGAGTTAAATTGCATTTTGATATTTTTTCAATCTGTAGTACATTTTCCTCAAATAAATCTGAGTATTACCAGTTTAAATCAATCTTGCATTACAAACTTGTTTTGGTTTCTTGATTCATCGAATTATTATTCTGTGTAATGTATTATGTGTTTCACAGTCTTCTCCGCTTAATCGGGTCACTTTGGTCCAAGGATGGTTTGATCCGATTAAGCGGAGAACCCAATTTACCGAAATTATACCATTATCTAAAATTAATTAAAATTAATCTAAAATTAATTAATTAAGAAGTCTTAATACGTTCCAAATGTAAGTTGAAGTTATAGATTATAATTCTGTTTACTTCCAGCTTCTTAATTAACTATATTCAGAGGTTTTACATAAATCAAGCGTGAAACAACTCATTACATGAAAAATACTCTATTCAAACAAATTACATTTAGGGTGTACGCGTACTCACTAAGTTCTCTAATACACTACAACATATATACTAAACTACACGAGTCATATTAATCTCTGCACACGTAATTTGACACAACGATAAATTCATAATTGATTTAAATCATTAATTAACCGTTCATACTATTCGAACTTGTTGTAAGTTCTTAGTCAATGCCTATTCAGTTATATGTCAATTTACTTTTGTTGGATATACTATACTATTATAACGTATAGAACCATAGGGAGAACAAATATAGTGCAAGCGTGGAGTACAAATATAAAGAGAGAGTACCCAATTGGAAAAGTGCACCATGAATTGGTTAGAAGTGCATTTTCTTGCGCAACAACAATTTCTACAAAAAAATTATACAGGTGTCTCAAAACTTTGTTGGTACATAAATATTATTAGCGACTATTTCTCCTCTTCTACTACTAAGTAAGATAACTTAACTTTCTTAATTATACTCCTTCATTCTTATTACATGCTATTACTTACTTTCCGTTAATTTTAATTAACGCAATTATATTCACAATTAATTTGTTTTTAGCTAATCCCTCTATAATAGTTTATATCCTTATTATTTATGCCGAACCAGTGCTCTGCTCCTGGGTGTAGAATCAATCACCTCGGTGAGCCTTAACGCAAGTTTTTAAACTTCCTGCCACGCCCCCAGAGTTACGTGATTAATGGATGAATGCGCTCCATCGAGAAAATATTGATAGTTTTAAACATATTTATGTTTGTGCACATTACTTTCACCCTGAAGACATAATTACTGTTGACAGAACATTACAAGCTGACTGAAGTGTTACCGAGAGAATATGCGAAAGACCTAAACTTCGTTCTACAGCAGTTCCTTCTATTTTGCCCGGCTGCCCTAGTTACCTTTCTTCTGAATCATTGCCAAGGCCAACTCGATTTAACCGCGAGTCAAAGGAGGAAGAACAATTTGCACAAGCTCTTAAACTAAGATTAGACCAACAAGCCCACGATGACGAGAGATTCAAGGTGCGCAATTTTCAAGACCTAATAGCAAAGATGTCATTACTAACTTCATCGAATAAGTGGCTCGTTTGGTTTTCTGAATGTATTCTTCACATTTCAAGCCAAAATTACATGATCATGTGCTTAACATTGAAATTCGTTTAATGATAAATGAGACTTGACGATCATGGGATTTCGCGATAATATTGAAATTCCCCTTTATATAAACACTTTATCCGACACAAGGCAAGTTGAAGTTGTTTCGAAGAAATTGAAGGTTCTTCTACCCCCAATAATTTGTTTGACTCGTTTGACCATCATCTTAAAGAAGCTTCGAACCACCTTAGTGTATCAATAACTAAACTGCATTCACAACTATCTGACCCATTAACTGACAATGTTTGTAATTCGCGCACCTCTCACGTCTACAATTCATCCAATGCCAACTAAATAATGTTCTTCTGCATAAGAACAGTAGGAAGTATAATGTAATTACACAAGTGTTGGCTCTCAAATCCCATATTATGTCATCAGCATGTTATCGATACCTCCAATCGTTAGACTGTATTACTCTTCTTCATCCTAAAACTCTCCAACGGCTCTATTCTAAATTCGGTTTAGAGAATGATTATTCATCATTTCTCAAAAAAGCAACTTCAGAATTTAATCAAAGGGAGCGAAATTTAATTCTACACATGGATGAGATACATGTCGAATCTACTGTGGCTTATACAGGAGGAAGAATAATCGGTTATTCGTTGCAACTTGATCAACCTATTAAACAGTTTTAGCCATAATGGCATCAAGTCTCTATAGAAAATGGTCTCAGGTGGTCCGTCTATTACCCTGCTTTTCGAATACAGCTGAAGATATCTTTACAGTAGTCAAGTCTGCATAAGAAACATTCCAACCTTGGCTCTGGATACTTCACTTCTCCAATCTATCGCCTTTGTAGGAGGCTATGCAGTACACTCCTATATGAAGCAATTTAAGAGTTGTAAAGCTTGTTTTTCTATGCAGACCCAAAACAAAGAGTTGAATGTTGTTGAATTTAATGACACATACAAACTCATCCAACTTACTGACCGATGTTCACTCAAATGGCCATCGAATATTGTTATTGATGTCATCATCGTAGTTTGGAAACTATTCGTCACCATTGAGATAGAAAGTTACCTAATGCATCGATTTTTAGCAGGACCCTCACGGAAGATTTTGATCCAACTAAGAACGATTTTCATTGAAGATACACAGAGTGCAAATTGGAGGAATGAACGCAGCTTTTGTAAAGTATAAGGATGGACAATTCTTCATAAAATATGTTCCATAGCAACTAATTATATCCTATCAAATAAAGTTAAAGACATTAACTCAAGACAGCGAGAACATTTAAAAGCTATTCAGGGTAGGAAACTAAAAATTTTTAAAGAAACCTAGTTATTTCTGTCCCGAAAACAATATTAACCAGTATAACTTAATGTACAACACTAGTATATTGTTTCCATTTATTTAAAAAATGCAATGAATTGTCGCAGTTGTCTAGTTGCCAGTGGTTATTATTACTATAAAAAAAAATTGTGAGAGTGTATAATAGTTTTCAATATATTTCATGAATAAATCCGCAATGCTAGTTGATGTGAAAGAGGAGTATATCCTAGAATACCCAAATAATTAAATTTGTGTTCATATACAATGTACAGTTGAAACCGGTTTTTTCTAACCATTTCTTTTCAGATAAAAATAGTAAGAAAAAAATCCAAAATTGCAGCCTGTGCCGACGCATGTTCCCTTGGTGGCACTATATTTGGGTGGTGGTTTATTGATAGTGCCTCCAAAGGAACATGCTGTCGGCACAGGCTGCAATTTTGGATTTTTTTTGCCAAGTCATCAACGCCCAAGGTGTGAAGAACCATTTGTTAATTGGTCGGAGTCACAAGGAACGGTAGATAAATTTGAAGTTAGTTTCTATCATAAACCATCTTGAGTTTAATGCCATTCATACATTATGTATTGATAATAAATTATATTATTAGTTAGTTATTTTAGCAATGTTATCCACGGTGATTTGAGTTTAGTCAACAAATTCCTTATATTATTATATTTTATTTAATCCATTGTATAGTAATACTAGAATTAAATAGAAGCCAGCTGGAATTTATAAGTTGAATCAATTTAATTATCGCAAGTTGAAACAATAGTGAAAGCTTTAACAAGTTAAATCAATTTAATTATCGCAAGTTGAAACAATAGTGAAAGATTTAACAAGTTAAATCAATATAATTATTACAAGTTGAAACAATGGAATTAGATTTCACAGTTTTACTGAAATTGAAGTGTGAGTAAACAAAGAAATTTCAACCCCCATTTATATAATTATGGCAGAAATTAAATAATTTATTGAAAATTCTCTTCACCCAACAGACGCAGAATTTTAAGGTGAATCCAAATATAAAATAAAGTTTGGGGGTTTAGTAGAACATATTTTGAGTTAAGGACCAAACAAATTTTGAAAGGTGTTAAAGATGTGTCAAAAATTTGTCAATAAAAAATTGTAACCCCAGGTGCAAATCAGACGTCGACTCCGAACTAACATTCCAAGTTTTAGCCCTCTATGTATATAGGTGTGGCCAGGGCACCTGCTACGGAGAAATAAAAATAATAAAAATAAAAATAAAGGCAGTAAGATTAGAACTGGGCCACTATACTATAGTATAGTCGGCACAGTAATAATAATAAAGGCAGTGATTCCAATACTGGGCCACTATACTATAGTATAGTCGGCACAGTAAAAAATAATAAAAATAAAGGCAGTGATTCCAATACTGGGCCACTATACTATATTTTTGTCGGCACAGTAAAAACCGATAGTTAGAAAAAACCGATGAAAAATACTAGTAAAGTTGGAATTTCTTACAAAAGATTGCATCCCTAATAATTAGAATAAACCGATAAGTTAGAATAACCCGAGTTAGAATAAACCGGTCTCGACTGTATACTGAAATATCTTATTTGGCACTTCTAACCAATCCATGGTGCACTTTTCCAATTGAGTACTCTCTCCTTATTTTCGTACTCCACTGTGCAAGTTATTGAGTTTGACTAATTAACTTTAATTCTGCTAAATAAATTGATTAATTTATTCAACTTTAATAAGTAATTCTTCAACTTTCAATATCTTTAGTGCATTATTGATCAGTTTATCTCATCTGGTCAAGACAAATGGGTTCGTCAAACAGGACTTGTTTTATTGCTACCACATGGTTACGAAGGAATGGGACCTGAACATTCCAGTGCCCGGCCAGAACGATTTTTACAAATGTGCAATGATGACCCTGATCATTTGCCTACCTACGATAGCGATGAATATGAAGTCAGACAACTTCAAGAAATAAATTGGATTATAGCCAATTGTACTACTCCTGCTAATTATTTTCACATTCTGAGGAGACAACTTGCTCTCCCTTTTCGAAAACCAGTAAGTTTTTTCTATTTTAATTAGGTATTTTTGTTGCATTTTTTAAATACAGTATAAGTCGTTATAACGTACTCCTTTTGAAAATATATAGAAAATATATAGTATTATTATCCGAGTGACTTTATACAACTCATTCAAAAAATGAGTTGGTTCAACCAGGGACTTCTTTAATATAGGGACTGTAAACTTGGTTTTACGGTAAAATTAGCGTAGGCCGAAAACAGTATTGTGTACTTATTGTTATTGATATCCCGTAATCCGCTAATGCTTGACACAGGAAATGTATTATTGTCGTTTTGGAAGTCATATTTTGGGAGCCCAACGGTCATATCGGTTTATCGAAAATATTTGTGGAATATAAGTTATCCGATCTTCACAACTTCCTATATATGGTAATATTGTTAAAATCTCGAGATTAGTTAGCTTTATACATATGAAATGTATTATTGTCGTATAGGAAGTCATATTTGGGAGTCCAACGGTCATATTGGTTTATCAGAAATATTTGTGGAATGTAAGTTATGCGATTTTCACACCTTTCCATATATGGTAATATTGTTAAAATCTCGAGATTAGTTAGCTTTATAGTTTATACATATGAAATGTATCATTGCGTATATGAAGTCATATTTGGTATAGGGATACCCGGATCCTGGATCCGGCGGGATTTTCCCAATTTTGGGTGGACTCGGAATCTGGCTGGATCGAGAATGGGAATTACCGGATCCGGATCCTGATTCGTATACGAATTAATTGTTAATTTGGTTATATTTACCCAATCCTTAAATATAAATATAATCACATTTCAATGAATAAACAAATTGTATCAATGATCAGTGAACGTTATACAATACATTATTTTCTATAAGGAGCACCTAATAAGGAACTCCAGGCCGAGATTTCCCAAAATTAAGGAACTTCCCAGGCTATTACATATTCATAAAATCTCAATTCGAAACACATCGAATTACATAGTTCAAATGATTTTTGGAATGATCACGTGATAAACTTGTCACAGTTCACTGTTGTAACCAGTGGCATTTGGATATTACCCTCCCTCCCAAATTTTCAATCGTTGCCCTCCCATTTACCGGTAAATAGAAATATGGACTTAACTTCGTCATTTTATTTCGCCCATTTTGGGAAATTTGCTAACTCCCCCAATTTCCCATTTGCTACGAATCTAGCTGTCACGGTGACACGTACTGTACACACATACATATCTAACATTAAGAGGTTATATGCGGGAAAATATAATTTTGTTACTAGGGATCGACCGGGAATCCCGGTTAATTCCCGGTTTTGCCGGGATTTGGTCATTTTGCCGGGATCCCGGTTATTGCCGTAAAGCCTAAATCTACCGGGATCTAGCCGAGAATTTAAAAAACCTTTATGTAGTGGAACTCCGAAAGATTAATATTCTACTCATTAATTTATGGTCAAACGTATTTATTATACACTATAGACATTATCATTAATTTATTTCAGAATTCTGGACACCCCGCTATTCCGAATCCCGATCATTCTTTTAGGACGAAACCCTACCTAAGGCTACCTTTATCCTCAGAAATACGGTCCATTCATAACATCAATAGTTGACAACTTGTTGAATCAATACGTGTTAAACCAAACATTTTATTGACAATTATACGAAGTAAACGAGCCAATACATTGTAATGTAGATACATACATATCTATAAATGATGTACATCCTATTTAGTCATCCTATATAGTACCTTCATATAGTTCCAAATAATAGGTGAACTTCATAATGTGACATTTAGATTCTCATACTACTACTATACTAGTATAATTGTGTATTACGTACGTTTATGTACTAATCCCGGCAAAATCCCGGTAAAAATCTGACAATCCCGGAAAAATCCCGTCTCGGTATGAAAATCTTATCCCGGTCGATCCCTATCTGTTACACAATAAAATTATAGTTAACATATATTGCGGTATATTGAGAGTCAGTTTCAGGTAAAGAAAGATAACTGTTGAGGGGGCTTCAAGGTGCTTTGCTCCTGGATCCTACTGGGGGGCTAACAGTGCCCCAGACTCCCACTTGGTAATGTAATTGTTTAGAATACTACACCCCCCTTCTAGAAAATCCTAAAACCGCCCAAGCCTAGATAATTTATAATAATTTAAGAAAAATTATCATACCCCCACCCACTATCACTCTCGGGATCCAGTCCTATAGCGTCACTGTTAGCTCAAGCATCAATAAACGATTACTCCTCTAGTTATTTATGTACCCCCCCTAGATATAATCCTGGCGACGTCCCTGATTGTAATACGTATCTATATACCATGTATTCTTAGCTACCTGCTCTAAATTTCGGTATTTCGGTTCAAAGCGGATCCGGATCCGATAAGATCCGATTCCGGCCGGATCTCAAAAAATGGATCCGGTGTGTCTCTATTTAGGGACTCATCATAAAACGTACAACATTTTCGAGGCATATCTAATTCAAATTTTTATAATAAACAATATAATTAGAGATATCTGAGGGGTAAGAAGAAGATGCTCAACTACAAAACAGGGGTTGACAACCTTTTTGTGATGAGTGCCAAATAATAATATAGGTTAAGGGAAACTCCTTAGGAAATCAAAGTGATCTTCTGAGTCCCTAAATATGAATTCCCATTTCCCATTCGCCAATAACAAATTTAATATGCATAAAGTTAACTGATCGCGAGATTTTAACAAACGGAAAATTCCAAAAATACTCAAGTTTTTTAAAAATTTCCAATTCTACTCAAGTTTTTCGGAATAATTCCAATTCTCCTCAAGTTTTTTCTATAAATTCCAAATCTACTCAACTTTTCAGTAAATTCAAAGATATACTCAAGTTTAGATAGTTTATCCTAGAATGAAAATTAGAAACTGGCCTCTTTGTTTTATGGCCTTCTCGGCGACATATATAGCCGTGTATTAAGTAGGCCATGGGGTAGTATCTAATATCCGGTGATGAGTTGGCCAAAGGACGAACCGGGACAATATATCAGGGCGCCGCTAGGGTGGTGCGAGTTGGCTTGGAGGCCCCACCTGGTGAGCCGAAGAGATTTTTTTCCATCGTCCTCGGGACCGAGCTGGGTAATCGGTGAACCGGAAATTTCGCCATGTACAGCAACAGTAATCAATTTCTCACTGATGCACTTTACTGACTACTAGTTAAAAGTATTTCCTTTTTCTTATATTTACCTCACCATGTACGGCCGTTTTGAAATTTTCAAATGACATCGCGGTTGCATCTAGTAGTAGTATTCTCTTTTATCACTCGGTTAATTAATTATTTCTTTATATTGCAGTTTGTTACGAGTAACTTATTTCTATATGAGACTATATTCCCATTTTTATTATTATTATTATTATTATGTTTTTCCAAAATATTAAGCAAAGCCACATGCTTTTTTCTTCAGTAAGACAACTGGCGGGGAAATTATAGTCGATTCACGCCCGTTCATAAAATGATGAGTCGCGAATGCGTCACAGACTCACAGTGGTAAAAAATGTCAAATCAGGAGAAATGGATATAAAAAGAAGTTTTAGAACTATACAATATAATATTCTTGTATACTATATCAGTCATAAGGTGTCGATTGAACATATAACAAATTATATGGCTTCATTGTTTCGAATTATGACGTTATTATGATTTTGTCTAAAACAATTAACGACGTTTTATACCTATTAAACCGATTTCACAACAGAATAAAACAACCAAACTAACACCCATAGTATATTACACCAAACACAGGTTATCGCTGATCAAAAACGATGAATATAGTAAACGTAATTATGTTGTATGTTATTTAGTCTAGAGTCAGTTGAGTCATGAAATATATCATCATAGCTATATGTTATAAACATACCATAAAATAATAATATTACTTAGTCGAGTAAAATTCGAAAATTAGTGTATTTTCTCGGGCTTTAATCGTAAAAATAATAATGTTTCGGGTATCTGCGGGTCTAAATATGGTTATAATTAATTGGGTAGACGAAAGACTATTGATTCATGTTGATTCTCCATCTCTCTATTTCCTTCAATTGTATATTTCTTACTTTTGATAATGTGGCAATACAAGTAAATTAATTCGAACTAGGGGAAATGTGGATAACAGGAAATCGGTATAATTAGTTGATGAATCTGTGCAATGTTATTATCATTAGAAAGAGGAAAGAAAATACTTTCGAAACGTCACACATTATTGTTACTATTTAGATAAGCTATCCTAGAGATTGAAAGAGAAAATGGTATTTTTACCAACTTAAATTTAAACCAACAAGTTGATATCATATCTATGACTTCAGTTAGTGAAATTGGAATGTATCTCTAATAATTCTCCACTGTTGAAACGTTTTTCTAGGTTTACGAGTATGCTGAATTCATTATATGTAAAATAATTTAATTTTAGCAACCTTAATTTTCACAATTTTTCTCCTTCTTTGATCGCTGTGTGCGTCCTCACCTACTGTCCTGGCGTCGTTCCTGCAATATATCCAGAAACGGAGTGTCCATCCCTTATTCTTTATGATATTTTGTCTAACTATTATATCCACTTTATTAAAACTCGACTTCTTGTTCCATTTCTCTATAGCTACTATATACGTACACTAAATATCGATACAAGCTTATATTAGGAAATAGTACATAAGTTGTACGTATACATACTACGCATACGCATATTACAAATTTCGATAAATTTATTGTTAAAATATTTAAATCAGGGGCGGCTTACCCGGCTTGTGCGGCGAGTGCCGTACCACTTTTCAGGATTGTCAGCATTGCTGTACCTCCTATATCTGTTCAAAATTAACAATTAATTGATAATTTAATGATTTAATGGTGCATCGTCGCCGACTACATAGGAATAACTGGTGCAGCGTCGCCGGACCATATGAGAATAACGGGTTCGGCGTCACCGGATCACATACAAATACTGTAATATTTTCCGCCGTACCACTTTTCGAAAGGTAGTGCCGCGCCTGATATAAATGGTCTTATTACCATATACAATAGGTTTATTTTTATAACTAACATATTTTTGCTTTAGTAATGTATTACCATGTCATCCAATTAAATCTCAGAATCTGAACTACAACACTATAAGGCCAGTGTTAATGGTAATATCATTTCAGCTCCACACACACACGAAGTGTATCTGAGGAAGCGGGCGGGCGTCATCTCATTATCATTATCTCATTATTTGATGACGGCATAGTTAATAATTATCTGAGCAAATATTATAATTTGTGAGTACTATTTGATCAAATATGCAAACTTTGGGTAATAATGCTTTCATAACTTCTGCTTCTATTAATAGCTAATTATGGCTATTTTCGACTAATAATAGTTAATCTTACCACAAAATTGGAAATAATGACAATAATGACAATAAAGTCCTGTAGAAAAAATATGATACAGGTGGTGGAGCTGAAATACGTTTACCATTAACATAACACTGGCCTAATATCTATTCAGGTATTGTAATTATTATATAAAATACGTGAACTAAATTTACTAATTATTCAACAATAGGAAATACTGATTAATTGATTCTCTTTATTATCGCAATATTTGAGAATTTTTTGTCTGCTTGATTCTTTTGTTAACATAAATTCAATTGAGATTTTTTTCTTTTTTCTAAGGTTATTCAATTTAGTTTAACTACAAAATATTCACTTTATATTCCCTTAGTGAGCTTTCCGTGTATACAACTGGAATTACATTCAAATACATTGATTTTTGAAGTTTTTAAACATGTGCTTAGTTTTTTAATATATGATTTTGAGCTGATTTTTCTTCATTTAGTTGGTACTCATGACTCCAAAGAGCCTATTAAGGCACCCTAAAGCTGTAAGTAGATTGGATGAGATAGTATCTCCAAGTTATTTTCAACGTATTATTCCAAGTAAAACGTTACCTTCAGCAGATGTTAAAGATATTATACTATGCACGGGGAAGGTTTGTTAATATTTTTTTATATGATAGAATTATGCCAAATTATCTTATAATTCTTATTATGATTTTTATTCAGTTGCGTGATTTATTCACTTGCCCAAAGTTTCTAATGAGTTTTCAACTTTTTTATTACTCTGAAAATTTCTGGTATGCTTTAAAATTTTGACTGATTTAATCTACAAAATATTTACGAGTTTTGATAGATTAAAACAATTATTGGGCTATTATTTTCTGTTTGATTATATGCCATAAGCTCATCAGCGCTTAGAGCCTTTCAGTTTTTTGCTAACCCTAGGTATAACCCTCTAATTGGATTGTTGATAATTGATTTAGTAGATTCAGTGTTTCGATCTTATACAAAATAGCTATCAAGTTTCCATATTTAGAATGCGTGTACTTTAGACATTTTTAATGATTATTTTATCTTTTATTAAGATCTACTATGAACTTGCAAAGGAACGTGAACTTAGGAAATTGACAGAAAGACTTCCAATAATTCACGTGGAGCAAATTTCCCCCTTTCCTTATGATCTCTTGATAAAAGAATTTAATAAATATCCCAATGCTTCTTTAAAATGGGTACAAGAAGAGCCTAAAAACATGGGTTATTGGTCCTATGTTCATCCAAGATTGATGACAGCCACCGAAAATACTCGAATCATCAAGTAAGTTTATCTATTTTCAGATTATAATTTATTGTATGTGAATACATTTCAATTTCAAATCAATATTTTCCGCAGCCCCACGACGAACGGATACATTTTCGATGTCATTTTGGATTTTTTTAATTGCGGCTCTCTACTAAATCGCCGATATTACCCCGAACGCGAACTTATTCAAAATCTATTCTGGTCAACTTTTAATGACCAGATTCGTTGTCCACATGAAAATCCACGTCGTTTAAGAGGTCACTGCAGCTTTATGAAGTTCGAGTTAACTCAATTTGATATAGCTGATTTCGTGTGTGTAATTTGTCGGAGCCTAGCAGCAATATTTTTAAAAAAACTCTGTTAACTTACGTTTAGTGCTTAAATCCAGTATGTCACCATTATGTGTTAATTGCCCTGACTAGTGCATGTTTCTAGCCAGAGGCGGCGCGAGGGTGGGGCCAGGTGGGGCCTGTGCTCCACCTGAATTTAAGTATGCCCCACCTCATTAATGTAAGTGCCCCACCTGTGACGTAATTGTGCCCCACCAGTGGCTGCTGGCTAGCGCCGCCACTGTTTCTAGCTACAGTCTGTTCTCTCTAATAATCCACTTCTCTATTTGACCACCTTAATTACTGTTCAATTATAACCAGAATTATAAAGTTATACAGTTAAGTTCTAATAAGCCACTTTCTAGTATGGTCAAAATCTAAGATTCCGTGACCAACCTCGGCAAGTTAAGTTTTATGCCTGATTCTGATACTTTAGGGTATATGTTGCAGTGTAAACGCGTACCCGATGTGATCGCCTTCACACCGATGTATACGCGTTCACACCGGTTTCATTGTTGCGAAGCGTTCACACTGCTCATTTTGGTGTGAACGCGTTCACACCGGTGTAAACGCGTACATATTGATTTATATAAGTTGTGGGTTAATTATATTTGGTGTAATTCTTTCGTCATTAGCAATTAGTCGAAACGAATTACAGCTGCGTCGTACGACTCGGAAAGTCTCTAACAGCTAAAGTGGTCGGACAAAACTGAACCTTCCTATACTGTATATTTAGTTATACCAATGTAAACTGTCTGTCAATGGCCCGACCAGTCGGACCGCGTGCTACGCCTAGGAATTGAAACTTTAATCAATATGTTGCAGTGCAAACGCGAGACTGGTGTACACGCGTTCACACCAACTTGTCTGGTGTACACGCGTTCACACTGGTGTAAACGCGAGATTTTATTAAGTTTAGTTAATCTCGCGTTTACACCAGTGCAAACGCGAGATTGGGAATTTATTATACTTGTGGTTCATTTATATTAAATAACTAACGTGGTATTTGTTGACCATGCTAGGCAGGATTATTATGGGAATCAGGGAATGGGAATCATTTTATTCCCTGTGGGATTCTATTATAAGTGTGTATGTACTATTTATTATACGTGACCCAAGTGCACTATATACACAGCTCTCATTTTTGTCGGTATACCCTTTGAAATCTTGTGTAATTGAATGGATCTGAAGTATTTTCCTACAGTTACGTTACCCTGAGTATCATTTGATAAGAAATAGTATGTATTGCATCTCGTTCTTGCCAACTGTACCAGTAATTCTTTTAAACTGTCAACGTCAAGGAATATATTATACATACCAACTCGCTCATTAATTTCCTTATCTTAATTATTTTCATTTAGACTAATTATAAATATTGGTACAAGCTATAAGGGTGTTTCCTGGATCAATAAATTTACATTTATCAATGAATAGAGATAACGAACATTTATATTCAAATGTAAGCCATCGCTAATCCGAACGGGAGAAATAACAATTTTTTCGTTTAAAAAGAGAATAATTTTCAATTGGAATTGGAAACTTTCTAATTATACGAGTAATAGTTTCGTTTGGATTAATGAGGTTCGGATTAGCTAGGTTGTACTGTACTATTATATAGGTCTGTTATATACAACACATTATCTGGCAAAGTTGTTGAGATATAAAACCCAGGACTATTTCCCAATATTGAACGAACATGATTGATATACGTTTTATTACTTTTATTTATTATAAGTTACGCGAGGTAGCAGAACTTATATTACTACTTATAAATTAATAGCTACTTATTAGCTAGCATACCAATACATCAAAGAATATCAATCGATAATTTGCTTTTATTAGGAGCAATGATACACTTAACGGATAAACTTCCAACTATTAGCACTACGAAATCCTACTAAGGATTAGAATCATTAGATGCTTCAACATGTTTGTTAAGACATACTTGTCCCCTATGACACTTGGTATTGCAGCTTCGACCTGACTTCTTGCAGGGACACCTCTGAGTCTTGCAATCCTTACATCTGCAAGCTGAGCTGCTAGAAATACCGAGAGAAGCACTCTGCATTGCCTCTGTCTGGGTAATCGTTACAGGAGGAACGGAATCCAACGAGAGAATGTTAGCTGGACATAATTCAAACTGGTTACGACTATAATTAACGACCAGTGTTCCTTGAGTCGTGCCGATGGAGTATGTAGATTCATCTCTACTCGTAATGCATCCAAGGATGTTGCGAGGACCCAATGAGTGCATCTTATCAGGCCGGGAGATAGGGATTAATACTGAATCTCTCACTACAGCATCCTTGAATTTCTTCGAGGCAGTATTAAGCATTCTGTCTTGTTGTTTCTCCTGACAGCGCTTGATACCAGCCCTCATCTTGTTGCACTTTTTTCTTTTCTGGATGAAAAGTCACATGCGGGACACACTACACTGCTTCCGTATCCTTCTTCTCCCTCAGACCTTCCACATATGATGTGGATGAAGCCAAATCAGCGTGGACATGTATGTGCACCAGAAGTTACTTCTCCACAAACAACACAGTCTAGAGTGGAAATCGAACAACTAGCCTGAATAGGATCTGGTGAAGTTAACGGAGATCTTGTAGATGTGTAATAATTAGTTTCAAGTAATTCATCTGAAATCTGGTTTTCGGAGACAAAGGAACTTAATAGAGGTGGTGGAGCAGTGATATTTGAATGAAACGACACCAAATTGTCACTGACAATTGTCCCAACTGGGATAGCTGTCAAAATTTCATTCTCGTACTCGTCGATTTGAGTAGGAAATTTCGAAAGAGGAGGAGATGGAATAGACGAATACGATTGATACTCGCTTACTTCTAACTCTGCGTTTAGAACCTCTGCAAGACCAGGTTGTACAATGTTCCTCTGGAAGACCTCGATATCATCTTCAGTATTAATGTCTGGCCAGAATTCATGGGGTATGCCAATATTCGTTAGTCCCATTGGCGGCTTCTTGTTATAGACAGCTTCATAAGGAGTCATCCGGATAGCAGTATGATAGCTGGTATTATGATTCCACTGTACCCACCTTAGGTACTTCACCCAACAATGGTCGTTGTTGTTATCTCGCATCATTCCGAAAAGGCCGTCTTTGATATCGCAGTTAGCTCTTTCCACAGCACCCTGAGACTCTGGGTGTCTGGGATTTCCGTGGACTATTTTTATTGTTGGCCATTTCGTTGCTAGAGTAGTGAAGAGGAGATTGTTAGAGAACTCCCTACCATTGTCTGAGTGGAGAATGTGTGGCGGTCCAGAGTCACAAAAGATATCGAGCAAACTCTTACATACCTCTTCAGCCGACTTACGTTTAAGCGGAACTAGGTTGATCTTCTTGGTAAAATGATCCAAATAGACCAACAGATATTTGTAGGGTGTAACCCCATCAGCGGACAAGTTGACCTCGAGATTTTGATCGCTCATATCGATCAAGTCCATCTGTGCCCTGCTGAGGAAATCGGTGGATGTGATGGGTTTCACAACTACACTCTTAAGAGACTTTTTGGCTTTCTTTAAATGACATACATGGCAAGTTTTGACAAAAAGCCCACAAATCTTTTCTGTCACGCCATGATATTTCAGAGCAGCGTGCTTGTAGAGCTTGGTTCTACCTCTATGGTTACCTTCTAGCCTATGAAGCGAGTCCAATTTATCGTACAGCTCTTCTATTGCCAACACTCTTCTGGATATTCCATCTTTCTTGCCCTTAAGATACAGGATACTTGTTCCCTGATAAGACACCAACTCAAAACGGTCCTGAACCCTTTGCCATCTGGAAAGTTCATTCTTCTGGAGGACGGATGGTTTGGTACTTTGGAGTAAAGTGATTTTATTAGCTATATCAGCTCGCGTAAAAGTAGCACTTGATGGCTCCGTCGATATAGTTAAGAGTGACTTGTCGAATTCACTCCTGGACATGTTACTCTTCCAGTCGATTCAAACGGTATTCACAAATAAGAGATCTTACGAATACGCCCATTGATCTATTTATAAGAAACTTTGCAATTTTGTTTACAGTTACAGTTTATGTGATCACAAACCAGCGCATAACATCAAACATATGTCATACTTCAATTCTATTAGGCAACAATGCAATAGCAGGAAATACTTTGAACATTCTGATGCAATCACTATTTGTTTATGCTATCACCATACAATATTTTAAAAGTGATAATCGTCATTATTTATAATCCAGTTTAGACTGTTATTTGCTTCCTAATACAGTCGCCACTTAACTGGGTCTAACTACCCTCGGACCAGTGACACTATTATGCGCAGTTGGTGGTTTATAATATTATTGGACACTACTAGAATAGAATATTATTAAATAATATTGGCCAACTACAATTATAGAAAAATAAATGAAACTCAATCACTAAAATGATTCCGATTCCCTGATTGCCATAATAATCCTGCCTAGCATGGTCAACAAATACCACGTTAGTTATTTAATATAAATGAACCACAAGTATAATAAATCCCCAATCTCGCGTTTACACTGGTGTAAACGCGAGATTAACTAAACTTAATAAAATCTCGCGTTTACACCAGTGTGAACGCGTGTACACCAGACAAGTTGGTGTGAACGGGTGTACACTGGTGTACACGCGTTCACACCAATCTCGCGTTTGCACTGCAACAAATACTTGTAAATTAAAAAATAGATAAATGGATATTGTCATTTTGAATTTGTTTCATCTTTTTTGTACTGTATATGTTGTTGACAGTTATGTTAAAGTCACGTTGCTTTCATCTGGTGTATTAACAATAAAAAGTGCATAAATAGCCTTAGCAGTTATAAAGGAATAATTATTGCCAGCGTAGATTAGGACCTGCCTTCTAAGTTAACTGACATGTCCAGAGTTGATTTCCATATTGCATTGGACTCTCTGACGAAGGATCCGTCCTCTGAAATTTTCAGTCCAGCTGATATCAACAACAAAATTGCCTGCCTACTTGCCCTAGGCCTCTCGGCCCAAAGAGAGAGATTGTTCGGTGGCAACGCGTACAGGAGAGGTTCAAGATAAATACTTATATGGGGCTGAGATTCTGTACTTGTGTGGCAATGAAGACAAACCAGCGAGACGAGTTCTCTCCACAGACGAGCTGTTTGATACACTCGAACGGCTACATAAGGTTGAAGCTGACCACACAGGCAGGACTAGACTCTATAAGAGAGCGTCTCAAGAGTTTTACGGAGTGACTGAAAAGATATGTTGCTTATTCGTGAAAACTTGTTCAGTCTGCTACCTTAAAAAGTCCAAGAAATCGCTCAAGTTCATTGTTGTAAAGCCGATTGTCTCCACTAATTATCACTTCCGTGGTCAGGTTGATTTAATAGACATGAGTGATATGAATTTGCAAGCAAATCTCTCCCCTGATGGCGTGACGCCGTACAAATACATCTTAGTGTATCTGGACTACTTTACTAAGAAGGTCAATTTATCTCCACTTAAGCGCAAATGTGCCGAAGAAGTTGCCGATGTTTTATTAGATATCTTTTGTGATGCTGGTCCTCCTCATATTCTCCATTCGGATAATGGAAGAGAGTTCAAGAATGAACTATTGTTCTCTGCACTAACTCAGAAATGGCCGACACAAAAGATCATCTATGGAAAGCCTCGTCATCCTGAGTCACAAGGAGCAGTGGAAAGAGCGAATCGTGACATCAAGGACGCTCTATTTACGACTATGCACGATAATTCCAATGATGAGTGTTGGGTCAAACACCTCAGGTGGATTCAGTTACACAAGAACATCAGCTATCATACTAGCATCAGAATGACTCCTTATGAGGCAGTGTATAATAAGAAACCATCGTTCGGCCTAGCACACTTTGGAATTCCTCATGAACATTGGGACCAAATAAACTCTGAACAAGACCTCAATTGCTACCAAAATGAGACTCGGGACATATTGGTAGAAGATGCAGAGGAATTGATTTTATCCGACATTTCCCATTCTGATAATGATCTACCTCCGTCTCCACCACCTAAGTTTCCACCTCTCGTCGATCAGTACCATGTCGATATTTCCCTCCACCACCATTTGGAACTATAATTTCAGACTATGTTCCTCAATCATCTTATGACTATCCATTAGAGAATATGATTAATCTTGATCCCAGTGATTACAACAAATTCTCTTCTGAACCTTCGAGTGAGATGAGAAGTGTTGCCTCCGTTACTACTATGAACTGTGTTGCTTGTGGTCTACTTACTTCAGGAGCTCATTCGTGTCCGCGCTGTCATCATTATATCCACTCTATTGGTGGAAGACTGGAAGGCGAAGAAGGTTATGGCAGCTCTGTTGTTGTCCAGCATGTGACCTAGCTGAATGGAGAATACCTTTCGATTCCATGCGTGCTGGTATCAAACGGAATCAAGAAAGGTTACACGAAAGGATGCTAAACACCAGCTTTAAGAAGTTTAAGCCAGCAGAAGTTGGCGATACTGTTGTAATCCCCATCGCACATCCTGACAAAGTCAATTCTCTCGGCCCAAGGAATGTGTTAGGTTGCATTACCGAAAAGGGAGAGACAACATATAGGGTAGGTACCTCGCAAGGTAGACTTTATGTTGGTTATACCAGAAACCAATTTGAATTGTGCCCACCAATCTCTTAAGCTGTAATTCTGTTCCAGATGTTACTATCACACAAACTCAGGCAATGCAAAGTGCTTCTTTGGGCATATCTACTGGGTCAGCATGCAGGTGTGGACATTGCAGAACTCTTAGATGTCCTTGCAAGAAGGCCTCTAGAAACTGTAACACCAAGTGCCATAAGGGTCGCACTTGTTTCAATAAGTTTAGTTTTACTTAGCCTTCCTCACTAAGCTGTAGTAATATATCTACAAATTGTGTTAATTTACCGGTGTAATTTCAAGAAATCAGCTCCCACATGTTAACTAATAGCCCCTTGGGGACTTGTCTATTTTCGGATATTATGTAGCCTATTTTATCCATTGAAGTGTGAATAAAACAACCCTTTCGATCTCGGTCACTTCGCGATGTAGCACGCAAACGCCATCCGGTCTCGCCTTATTTAATTAGCACAATCGCTACCTTCATAGTTACTAAAATTTGTACTTACCCGTATCATACTGTTTACATTATACCCGTTGATAGCTAGCTAGTCTATGTTTTCTATTCATCAATTTGTTTACAACTTTTGTCAACAAAATGAAGAAAATTTTTATTATAGACTTGTAAATACGAAATTTATAGTCAAGCATATTTGTTTTCAACATTATAACCTGGGTCCGGTTATACAATTCATAACCATGGTTATAACTCAGTTATCACCATGTGTATAACCATAGTTAGTTAGTTCGGGTTATAAATAGGGAAAATATGTCAGTATATAACCGGTAACCGGCCCATTATATCCCAACTGCAAATACAGTTTCAATTTCCTTATTATAATACAATCCAGCAAACAAGATGAAATAAATAAATAGATAGATAAAACTTTATATAATTCAACCACAATCCGTTCAAATCAATAGGTACGCCTTTACACCGGTGTGAACGCGTTCGCACCAAAATGAGCAGTGTGAACGCGTTCGCACCAATGAAACCGGTGTGAATGCGTATACACCGGTGTGAACGCGTTCACACCGGATACGCGTTTACACTACACATATATCTCGCGATTTAAGCTCCCATGCCGCTCTCGAAAATTTTAGCAAACTTTTTTATGGCGACTAATTCAAAGGTCCTCCGGCAATCATTTTGAAAAATTAAGGCCCCTCTCTGAACATTTCAGAATTCGAGATTAGAGCAGTGGTTCCCAACCTGGGAGGAATTCCTCCCTGGGTAGGAATTTGGCCATCCTCGGTGAGGAATTCCACATAGGTATACTTAGATACTATATTAATAAAATTTTCTGTATTACTTTGTCTCACTGAATGATGTAAACACTAAGTAATTAAAAATTCCTTGTAATGATTATATTGACCGTTCTCATTGACAGTATTATTTATACAGTATTTCACTTAGTTTTTCAGTTATTTCCATACCAAAATTCTACATTTAGTGCTGGGGGAATTTTAGCAAAAATATAGCTTAAGGGGGTAATGTGCTGACTTTTTTTTGGAAAAGGTTGGGAATCACTGGATTAGAGTGTTTTTGAACATTATATAATAAGTACTAGCTGCACTGAAAATTTCAACTCAATCGGGACTACACTTTTAATGTAATAGCCTTTTGAAGATTCCTACGTCATTTGTCATCATGGGAGGTCCATTCTTTAACTATTTTTGAAGGGATTTGAAGCTTATCTTATCCTATATACATGCAATAACCTTTTAACTGGCTATGTATGATGTTTCCATGTGTATCTCGGTAATATTCCTAAATTTTTCAGTGCAGCTATTACTTATTGTATACTGTTCAAAACACTCTAATCTCAATTTATGAAATGTTCAGAGAGGGGCCTTAATTTTTCAAAATGATTGCCCGGGGACCTTTGAATTTGTTGCTATACAAAAGTTTGCCCAAATTTTCGAGACCGGCATGGGAGCTTAAATCGCGAGAGATACCCAAATTATCAGAATCACGCATAAAACTTAACTTGCCGAGGTTGGTCACGGAATCTTAGATTTTTACCCTACTATTCTGACACTCTATTTCTCTATTGGTCCACTTCTATAATTGTTTACTTTTCTTATAGTGTTGATATTAATTTAGTTATTGTATGTGCGAGATAATTTCTATAATATCGATATTATGTAAGCTAATGTTCACATGGGGACCCCATAACTACAGGTGGACTAGTAAAAGATCAGATTTCCTTACGTATAACTTTACGTTCAGTTCTACTCCCTAATAGTCTCTATATATCCTCGATTATATTTGCTTGTACTACTACTTTAACTATACCGTATATTAGTATATTTTATGTTACTTAAGGCAAATTATTTTATAGTCCATGTTCTCTAATAGTCCACCTGGGTCCTTCTGCCCACTGGTGGACTATTAGAGTGAATATACTGTAATGATAACTAAGGAAAATATCGTAAAACAGCATCAAATGACGATTTAGAGTGTCATTATGTTTATAACTAGACTCAGATAGCTGATGGCAGTCGAACAAGGGGTCAACCGATAAGTTTAGGACAAAAATAGAGAAAGGAATGTTGCCACATTCCTAATAATAATAATAATAATAATATTAATAATAATGCAGCTTTTGGGATGCCTTACACAAGTGTCTCAAGGCGTTTACAGTAAATTGTAAAGGATTAAAGTACAAGTTAACCAAACAAATAAAAGCAATAAATGCACCATAACAAAGAATAGAGAGAAATTAAGAGTAGTGTGTGTTGAACAGGTGTGTCTTGAGTAGTTTTTTGAAAATTTCAACAGAGGCAGCACTTATGATATTAAGTGGAAGAGAGTTCCTAAGATATGCTTTCGTAGCTAGGGATAAACATGAGCAAGTGATCCCTTAAACGACGGGGAATTTCATGTGGACAACGAATCTGGTCGTTAAAAGTTGACCACAATAGATTTTGAATAATTCGCGTTAGGGTAATATCGGCGATTTAGTAGAGAGCCGCAATTTTTAAAATCCAAGATGACATCAAAATGTATCCGTTCGTCGTGGGGCGGCGGAAAATTGTTGCCGGGGTCATAAATATTCCGTATAAAAATTTGGTAATTTTGTCCACCTTCTCCCGATATCGATGTTAAGCGATCTGACTACATATAAGCTCTAATAAAGTAAAATACACTGAAAATGAAGTTAACTTATATATATTTACAGGGGTTTTCTCTAATGTACATCTTAAGGTCAACCATAGACTACTTAATACACAGATGGACAAGTACCCGACAATTGTATAAAATATATAAGGCCATCAAATTCCCATCTTAGTGTTACCAATAAAATGGGTTTTCTACAAATGCATTGTAATATACGTATGTATTTTGATAAATGCAGGGTTTCATACAGGGGGTTGTAAGGGGGGCATTTGCCCCCCCCCTCCTTCAAAATCTGTCATGGATAGAGAACATCCATGGTACTATTAATAGAGGTAGTAAGTCTGTCATGGTAGTTAAACTGTCATACAAAGGGGGCTTTGAATGACTCGACTTGATCTTTTCGTTTATGATCACTTTATAATAGTTGAATTTACCTGATTTCTACCAGACTGATAATGGTTATCACAAAACAAGAAGTTGTCACTTTCAATTTCAAGAGTAGATGCATAGATAAGGTTTTGAGACAGATCTTTGTGATAATAATATTTTCTTCGAATAACTCTATACACAAAGGCAGTTTTAACTTATTCGTAAAGAATCTTAGATGGAAATTTTAGCCCACCTCTGTTCAAACTATTTGTCCATTCTCTATCTGTACGTCTTTTGAATTATGCGAATGCAATCATGACAATTTGTACGAAGGAGGAGTCGGTGAGTTATATAGCCAGAAACATAACGAACTACGTGTTCTGTATTTTCTGAGATTTCAATACTGTCAATATTTTCAAGATTCACATTTTCCATAAAATCTTCGATATGATGCTCTATATCTTCAATGGTGACTTTCAGTTATTATCATGTTTCAATAGAATCTTGTAAGAAATTATTGATTCAGATCGTATTACTTCTGTTAAGCTGACAAGGAAGCGACCCCCACTCATCCCTCGGTATTGAGAGAATCGCTTCTCGAGAGGATCAATCTGAACTTCCAGTTAGCACAAATTTAAGCCCTTCGTTGATCAAATCACAAGTTAGATCGGAAATTGCGTTATTAGTAACAGTAAAGGCACTAGAGGTCTGATTGTATAAACCTGGTTTACCTGAACATTTCCAAATTTCTAACCATTTGACCATTTGTCGTAGAAACGCACAAACATATCGGTAGGTATGTGAGTTGATTGCATTGCCAAATGGATGAGGGTGGTAAAGTTCTTTAGCGTTGACTACTAGCCACCAAAACTGTATGAGTTCAAGAAAAGCAGGAGTTTAAGATCGATACCATGTAGATATTGGCGCATAGCTGTGGTTGTTTTGATATCAAAAATGACTAAAGCGAGTCGTATTGATTGCTTATTATTTCCTGGATCGAGTTCGGATTAAGTAAGTGCTGGTGCTTTACGTATACTGTATGTAAATCCAACTCCATATCAATGTTGTGAGATTTATGCAGACTGGACCAATTTACGAAACCAGCTGGAATACAGTGAATATAATCTAAGAGACGTATTTCTAATTGGCAAATTGGGGGATTTGAAAGAAACGCTTGCTTAGTAAATTGTTCCGGATATTCTTGAGCAGACGAACAGTGTCAAAAAGCAGGTAAATTACTCGTGGTAGTTGGATTTGACTACGTACAATAATTTTTGTTGGCACTAGGATAAGATTTCATTAGGTGTTTAAAAGAAGCGATGATCGTCTGATGATTATCAGAAATAACTGCCCGAGGAGAGAAATGGGATTCATTCAAAACTTCAAGGCAATTGACAATTCCAGCACTCACAATATTCGAAGTTAGTATAACGATAGGTATGGCTTTTAATACATATGTAATCGACTTCGTGATAGAAACGACCATGAAACAGAGTATATTCTTGTACATCAACAAATCCTTGTCACACCCGATTATGTCCTTACCATTATATTGTACCAGCTGCTGAAGGTGCATTAGTCAAGGAGGAATACTAAGTCATTCCCCATAAGGACTTCTTCTCTAAGCTTGGACAGAGATTTTGACTTGAGCTCACGCAATAATCGTTTACTGGGAAGAGTAATAAATTGATTGAGTAACTTATAAGCTGCATGTGATGTATAACGTAATTGAAGTGCATACCGAAGTGTTTGAGGTGAGTACTTGGGCACTCCTTTTACACTATAATAACTTAGCTTGAGTAACTTTTTATGACACCAGTTGACAACCTACTAACTGAGTTTCTGATATAGTTTGGCATGTTATCAAGCATATCAAGAGATGTGATATTGGAACCCTTAGAACTGGAGATATAGTCCGGAAGTGGAATAGAAGAACCCTCGTAACTAAGTTTTACCATAGCCTACAGTCTATATATGGCCTGACAGTAGATATACCAGGGATGCACAAGAAGATGGGAAATTTAATTTTTTAATGTTTTCTATATTGAACCACTAAGTTCTTTATACGTCTCTAAGTCGTAAACATAACTCAGCCCTCCTAGCCCGTGATTAGTATTAGCTGTAATGAGAAGGGTGATTGGATTTCATAACTTAATAGTAATAATAAACACAAACAGTACAATTTCTAATATTAATATACAGTGAATACTACACAAATATTTGCTTTCTTTCCTCTCTCCTCTTTCTCTCTCTGGCTCTAGTAGTGACAAACGACACACTTAGCTACATAATAGAAATAAGAATAAACAGAGTAATACAAATCATGGTAAATACAAATAAGTAAACAATAATTAAGAGAATTTCTTTAATTTACGCTTTTCTATACTTTTTGAAAGAACCAGTGAGTTATAATTCTTAACTTTTATTGCAATAAAGCAATTCGCTGCGGAAAAGACTAGCTTCGATAAGATGTTCCAATTAAACACACCACAGCTAATACAAGTAGACTTCCAAATACTTGGATCACAATTATCACTATCTTTCAAATACAACAACGCGAGTTCAAATATTATTTTTCTAGAAGGTCCACTTACAAGCTTCGCCAACAGTTCTTTATTGTTTTCGATGGCACTAAAGTATTCCATAAAACAAGAATGGATTTCAAAACTGGCTCAGATGGATATTTAAGTCCGCCACGGTCCGTTAGCTGCAGAAGTTAAACTGAGAGTCCAAGTATAAATCAAGCAGAAATTATTTATCAAGTGTTAGCATATGTAGACAGACATGACACGGTTTTGTTCGTTCAGGTACTGATGGACAGAATAGCCTGCAATAAAGGCTCATGATTGAATCAACTGTGAACCACAATCAATTGTTGATAGGTCATGAATCTCATCAAGAAATGGCGGACAAGAAAATGACTTGACAAATGACTGAATAGATTGAAAGGAAGTGTCTTGTTGGTCAGTAAATATGTTTCATTATGCTAGAAAGTTCAAGTCGATGCTCGGTTCAAGGATTTGAAGATAGGAGATGTGATAATTAGAAGCTTCGCGACAGAACCGAAGGGCTTGTATATATATATATACACACATACACACATACAGGTTTGTGTTTTAATAGTATAGATAGACCGAAATGGTGTTCCAAGGGATCCGTCTAGAAAGGAGGACAACACATATGTAAAGCCACAAGTTTGAGTCAAATGGTTGGTAATTTGTGGTAATGCAATACAAGCATGTCTAAAACTGGTGTATGTTTGTATACTCAGTTTGACAATTTTTTCTGGTAAAGTTTGCCAAGCATCTTACCAAAAACTACACAAGTCAAAAATAGAAATCGCTCGTCATTAAAAGTCAAAGGTCTCGAGAAATTATCGTTCAAACGTATTCCTTTAAATTGTGTTAATGTTGAATAAATTCCAAACAGTAAGAAGGGTATCAACAAACTCCGGAGTATTCTTTCTATATTCTGGATAGTTAGCGCAGATATTGTTAATTCGTTAACGACTTTCAAAACCAGTTTTACATTTTGACGCTCTATGCTAGACGGGAAACATTGCTCCATAGTCAAATGAGGAGCTAACTAGGCTAAACTTGTTCTTTCTGAATTATATAATTGACATACATCTTCAAAGGATGCACAACCGAACTTAAGGGGATAATCACAATAAGAACTAGAGTTGTATTTTAAAGCAAGTTCCTGCAAAACAGATTCAATTTCTCGGATTTCACTAATTGCAGCAATGGGAACGGATATACTCTGTCCATTAAAATAGGATGAGGTGGATAAATAAGCATTGATTTCAAGGTACAAATTTACGGAGATATTTTTTCAGCCCGAGAACAAACGTTATGTTACTCTCAATACGGAACCACACCAACCAACTAATAGGTAAAGAAATCAAGGTTAACTTATCTTTCAAGTCCTGTAGAGAGTTGACCACAAACTTCTCTTTCTCTTGACTCTCGGATCTCAAGCTGAGTTATAGTGTTTTGTTCATCAAGGCTTCCTATTTTGCATCGTATGACAAGCGATTCCGTTTGTTAGGTTTGGATGAGTAATAAGCCGGGCAGTAAACTTGGTACAGCGCCTTCCTTCAGCTTTGGCTTCGCCCGCGGTACTTCAGTAAAAGTACCATCTCCTGCTGGGACTTTGAAAGTGTAGTCTATGTTTTCTTTCTGAAATGTTTGATACATACATAGACCACCTTCAGGTCACTGATATTCTCGCGACGAAGAGCGCATGTCCAGGCATGATTCAGGGTTGGTGGATTTTGAGGCATCTTGAACACAGGAACATGGTCATCCGGGTTGTAGTTGCTCTTGTATCCGGGGACAGAACACGAGTTAGGCATGAATAGAGCTAATATTAATAAAATACCAAAGCGAAATTAAAAGGATGAGATTGTACGTCAATAGAAGAGTTTGGAATAAAATCTGATCAATAGTTGTACTGTATATTTCAAGAATACAGTACATAATAGATATAGTGATAATGGATATAGTGATATATTGGACATAGTGATAATTTATCAGCTTTAGGTGCGTCCCCGAGCAAATCCCGTACAAATTTTATTGGTTATAGTGATATCATTTTTGGATATAGTGATAATTTGTGTACAGATTACACAAGAATATTGGATTTTTGACCTTCCTTGGACCCCATAATTTCATATTTTACAGTATAAATATCGTTACCACTTGAATTTGATAAGGAATTTGATTATTCTTTTCAGAATATAAGTATTGACAATGTATACAGTCATATATAGATGAGGTAATACAGTGGATATAGTGATATATTGGATATAGTAATAATTTGGCCACAAATAAGATGTCCCCAACATTATCACTATATCCAATATGTACTGTATTTCTAATTAATGTGGTTGATTATGATTATTATTTTTGAAATTAAATATTGTGGTTGGATAAATATTACCATCTTCTCCTTCATCCTTGTCCATATTTTATAGGTTACTGTCAGGCCATATATAGAGTAGGCTATGGTTTTACGTACAAATCGACACTAACGTCAATGCATTCTTTTACTTGGGCAATCCCAGATTGAATATCAACGCGATATATCGTGAATCGTGAAGTTAGTTTCAGTTAGAGAGTGCATGAAATATTTGAATTCGTCCAATATTTAAAGGGTCCTAATTATCGGTCTAACAAATTTAGTTAAAAGTCTAACAAAATTCGTTATACCTCTAACAAAAGTTGTGAAATGTCTAACAGATTTACCATCACCAAAATTACTAGAAAGTTTATCAAAATCAATGAGGGCTCTAACAAAATTAGTGAAAAGTCTAACAAATTTAATGAAAAGTCTAACAAAATTAGTGAAAAGTCTAACAAAAATTAATGGAAAGTCTAACAAATTAATGAAAAGTACAAAATTACTGATACAGCTAACAGCTCTAATTAACCTAATCCTACAATTAATGAAAAGTATTTTCAGTAATTTTGTCAGACTTTTCAGTAATTTTGTTAGACTTTTCAATGATTCTGTTAAACTTTTCAATAATTCTGTTAGACTTTTCAGTAATTTTATTAGACTTTTCAGTGATTTTGTTAGACTTTTTAGTAATTTGGTAAATGGAAAATCTGTTAGACATTTCACAAATTTTGTTAGAGGTATAACGAATTTTGGTAGACTTTTAATCAAATTTGTTAGATGGATAATTATAACCGATATTATTTAAATAATATTATAAAAATAGATATTTATAAAGTATGATAGGGAAATGTCAGAATTAATAGGTTATGGATAAAGGAAAGCTTGCAGTGTTTGAATTCCAACAGGTTGAAAGGAAAATCATAGTATGAGTTTGAAAATATGTCCAAAAATTATAGACACGACATACGATGTATCCTGAATCACGAAAATTGATATTATGGTTGTTTTTAAAAGTGACCTATTTTTATACAATTGTCGGGTACTTGCCCATCTGTGTATTAAGTAGTTATATGGGTCAACCAAATATTGGATATTATTCTAATAAGAAGTGTAGTAATAAAAGTGTATGTGTAGTAATGTGAGTAAAGTCTAACAAACCCCACATCTCTCAGCTGTGAATAGGTCTGTAGTTTGGTCAGGGCTTTGTTCAACTTGTGCTGCGTCTGTCTCGGAAGCAGATGCTATAATGATGAAGTAGGTTTGATCTAGCTCTTCCTCAATCATTTCCATAAGACAACTACAGTAAAACCTCCAAAAGTGAACACTTCCAAGAAATGAACACCTCTAAAATATGAACACTTTTTCTCAGGCCTAAATTTTCGCATTGATTTAGACACACATTATGATAAATCATGAAAAGTGAACACCTCTCAAAAGTGAACGTTTTTGCTGGTCCCCAGGGTGTTCACTTTCTAAAGGTTTTACTGTAGTATATGCAATTGCTGTAGTTTGGCTCATTCGGTACTTACAGAGAAAACCTGAGTATATGCTCTTTTCACTTCTAGGAAAACCTTTTCACCATCATAACCATTCCTAGACTGGAATTGGGATATTTTCTTGTGGGAATTCCTATTGTAATTTGTGGGGATTCTGTCGGGATAGTATTAAATTAAATTAAATATTACAGAACTTATAGCTATAGCACAGTGAAGTATTATACTGCTCATATTCATTGATGTACCTCTAGTCTCACTAATCAGGAGGTTCTAGTAACTAGTAGCTCTGTAAGAATTTTTGGGTATTCTGTGGCATGAAGATTAAAATTTTCTTTTCCACAACAACCATGGGTTGAGTCCCTAAATACGTGTATTAACCACGCACAAAAATTGAATTTTTAATCAACAAAATTCTTCCTCCTCTCTAAATTTGTAAGTTAGTCTCTAGGTTGAGTAGGTTCATCTTGAATATTAATTAATGAAATTTGTTAACAACTCAACAAATATTCATATTTAATTTGTAAATTCGTAATCAGCATACGTGTTTACCTATAATTCCCGTTGCAAGCTACCCCTACCGTAGTACCGTTGCTTCATTTTTGCCTCTTTGTAAACAGCAAATGACAACAACAATAAATGCTATTCATATTAGAAATTTGTAACCACGAAAGACATGTTTTCAGCATAATTATTACTTATACCCGTTGGAAGCTACCCTCTAGGAGTAAATATTGGAGAAATTAATTAAATCATTTTTCAAACTTTTGACGAAGAGTAGGAAATTTCATGCGGAAATCTCAACTTGTTTTCGGGGGAAATAGTCATATTTTACTATTAATATACAAGCAGTGGCGCTGCGGCGCCAAGATTTCCGCAATAGAGGCTCTGCGGGTGGCAGGGGCATTCAGGAGGCACAATTTATATTTTCTAATTAACTGTCATCACTAACACATTTCATGTTTACCTACCGTAATACATTTTTAAGAGTCATACGTAGCTATGACTGTAGAACTACCGTATTTCTCCGAATAAGCGCCCGGCGCTTATTGTTTTCGTGGGCCAATATTATCCTGAAATTTTGGGGAAAAACCAGAATATAATATTTAGGTCGTTCCTAATTGTTTCCACCAACAGTATACCTACAGAAGTTGCCAAAATCAATGGAATCACATTACAGTAATCAACTAATGTGTATAAAGTTTGTCAAGCCAATGTCATTTTTATTGCCCCGGCGCTTATTCGGGGAAATACGGTAAGTATTCTACGATTTGATAACTCGGTAAATTGGTCAACGTCTTCCATGTCTAACTTGGAAGTTTTTTGTAAAGTTTCAAGTTGTATTTCCACTCCTCGTCATGTTATAACGTCGTTATCATATTTCTACGTGTATTAACACTTTCTAGATTCAATTTTCCATTTAAGATTTCACATCCTCATTTTGAAATTTCATACTTTGTTTAATAATTTCTGATTTTGAATTACAAACTTCAGAATTTCTAATACGTATATTCCTTAAATTGATTAATTTATTCTATTCCTCTAGGTATGTTGGAAGAAACGCTTCCTCTTCAACTGCCACTGGAAATAAGTATATAAACCTGGAAGAACAAGCCATGCTCGTTGAAAAGGCTTTTGAATGATTATCTATTTGATATATTGAGATTACTAATGATTTCATTATATTTGTATTGGCATCATATCGCTTTTTTGATACTAAAATTTCATGTCGAATCATGATGTTATCGAGGTTGACTAAATAGTGGAATCTGGTGGAATCCAGTGGATTCCAGTGCTATCTAGTGGATATATAGATTGGTGAAATTTTATTGAATTGTTGACTACTTTATCATCAAGCTAAGTATATTTACATACTATGTTGATTTAAAATAAATCATTTGATATTGTTAACGACGATTATATGATGATAACTCTTAATAAATATAGTATTTAGTGATATAATATATACTAGAGCTTGTTAGATCGCTTCGCGGTAGAACACAACCACGCAACAACTTCTTTGATGTTGGCTGATTTCATTCTCCTAAAGTTAGTTATCGCGTAAATAGGCAGAAAATAGTCAAATTGTAACTATTGTGTCATCACTCGAATCTATACTATTAGGGTAATACACAAACCTGTATATAGTATATTTGTTTGTTGTTCCGAGTTGATTGATTGAAGAAACTGAAGTGTTTCCAAATCTTATTTTTGGCATACAGGGGTAACTTTTGGCACCCGACAACAAGTTTAGGTTTCAACTCGAAAATTTTCATACCTCCAAGCAGTGGCGGAGCCAGGGGGGGCCAAGGGGGCCATGCCCCCCCCCCCCTATTTGGAGGCTGGCCCGGGGTGGCCCCCCCTGGAAAATCCCCTGCCCCCCCCCAGAGCTCCCCTATCTGAAATCCTGGCGCCGCCTCTGCCTCCAAGTTATGACGTCAGTCACATTTTGAGAAGCTTGAATTTTCACTTAATTGCCAGATAAAAATCTGAAAATTTAATAGAGCTTGTACATTAATCATAGGGACATATTTGTCACACCATATTATCAATATGCTTACTCATTACCGCATGATGACGTTAACATTACTATTTCACATTGTTTATTTGACTATTTTAGGCCAATTTACGCTTTATACTCAATGTTCGAAGTTTATAAACCACGCACCAACCGCAAGCGGTTGATGTGTGGTTGTGTTATGATGCGTAGCGACCTAGCAAGCGAAGCGCGCTAGTATGTTTTAGCTAACATGACTTCATCATTAAATGTACATGTTCTATTAAATTTCAGGTTTTATCTCGTAGAGGCTGCGAATTAGGTGCGATTTGGTGAATTTGATTAGAAACTTCAACCTGTTGTCGGAGTCCAATAATTACTAATTATGCTCATGTTTTCTTTTACTTTCAATCCAGGTGCTGAACTTTTACATCACAAATTTCCAATTGGAAGGAAATACACTCAAACCTCCTTTATTTGGGTACTGTAGTCCGGATGGTGCCTGTAACTGAGAATTTTCCTGTCTCAGAAATGTAGTGGCTTTACATGTGCAATTCCAAATTATATAATCCATATTTACAGATTCATTCAAAAATCAAAACTGATGTTTTTAACGGGTTGTGGATAATATAAGAGATGTGTTTGTTATAATTTTTAGTAATTAAACTCATTATTAGTTAAATGAATACAAGTTTTCCTAGGCTTTAAACAAGTAATGGTGCCCGGTTGAGGGAGGTGCCTTTATCTGAGGTCCGGATCTCGGAGGTTTGAGTGTACTAGTTTACCTTTGAAACAATGTTAAATGATTGAAAATCAACTTACTATGATAAATCAATTTTTTTAATACACCAGATTTCACCATTCAGTCGATTTCACTAAAATTTAGTAGTTCCTCTAGATTCCACAATTCAGTCAACACCATATTATGTTTGGATTACACTTATATGTTAATCTTAACTGTATATTAAATCACAATGATTTTTTGTTTTTTGTTTTTTTGTTCAGAATTGATTGAGGAACTGGTAAGAGATACATACTTGAAATTTTGCATGGGGATATGGAATACTGTATCTAGAAACAAGTTCTAATATCTAAGAAAAATATTCACATCTTTCCTCCCTAAAGGTGACAAACCTTTAGCCTATTAAATTCGAGTGTTTTCCAGTATGGATTAGCAGCTAGCATTCAATTCGTATAAAAGGATTTTAGTGCCTCTATCAATTGTTAAATGTGCGTTGTAGAATGCCTATCTGAAGACTGTGATTTAATTGGTCGAGAGGAAGTTCATTTATCCAATCAGTTATTGTGTTCTGTCTGTCTGTCATACATTTCTGACATTCTATTGTGTCTATTTTATATCCAATTATTACCCAATCAATTCAATAACTTCTCCACAGCCCAAAGTTAGGGTTCCACAGAGTTGTACAATTCCTTAGTGATATTTAATTTCCTATTTGGAGTTAGTTTATTAATATACACCATGTTAATCAAAGTGGGCCGTAGAGCCCCCGGGGGCGCTGAAAGGTTGTTGGGGGGCGCTATGGGGTTTTAGAACGCGAAACTGAAATACAACCTCGCGTAAAAACAGCGATACATATTCCTAAATATTAATTAGTAATGGGTGCTAACAAAAACTTTAAGGATCAAAAAGCCATTAACAGTGGTAATTACTATTGCATTGGTGATTATTAACAAAAGCCAGTCCTTTAAAAATGAATGATCAATACAATTTTACACTGTCACTGGCTTTCCTAATGAATATAGCTGAATCCTTTCTTTCAATCAGATATTAACTTTACAACAGTTAGTGATCTCTTTAATTTAAATATAAAACAAATATAAACCGAATAGAATTGATCATAGCATTCTATACATAAGGCAATCGCACTCACTCAAATTTCTGGACCAGGGATTGGTTAGTATAGTCAACTTAATATATGCAATGCAATTATCTTCGAAATAAGTATTCCAGGATGCTTCTACTTATGTAATTGTTTTCTATAAAGGTAGTCATGTACAAGACGCATATTTTTGAGATAGCACTATGTCGAAATGACGTCACCGTTTTGTCTAATAGACCAGATATGCCAAAACTTTGAACGCATGTAAAATGTTAAATTTCGCTTTTCAAACAAATTGCTTTGACTAATCCATATAGGAGTCATTTTACATAAAATATCTCAAAATCAAATATGGAATGTTACCACATTCCTATGTTGCCTTGGAAACGTGATTTGAATGATAGGTCATATCTCGGGAAGGAATATAGTTACAGCTTACTCAATGGATCCAATTGATAGCCCGTCCTCAACTTCCTATTCGATGATAATATATTTTTAGAAAACAAACAATCGAAAAAAATCGAAGCATCCAATCGATAATCCAATCGATAAAAATCGAAGCAATCCAATCGATGAAAATTGCAGCAATCGGCAATCGAGAATATTCTCGATTGGATTGGATTGGCAACCCTGGGGCCCACGGATAAATAGACAGCTTAGGGGGCAGGGCCGGACTTACCATTAGGCTAAGTAGGCTATAGCCTTCGGGCCACGACGACACTACAGGACCACTACCGACCAATGTCGATCATGTTCGGGCCACTTGTGTGGTTCAGCCTTCAGGCCACTCAAGGGTAAATCCTGCCCTGTTAGGGGGGCACAGCCCTACTCTGAAACAATAGCATTACTATTTTGTGGGTCACTAGCGGTCACCTAAATATTTCCCATATGATTCCGTAATATAATCAATATGTGCTTTTGGAATTTAAGTAATGCTCAAGGGGCTAAGTGTTAAAACCCGTCCTTTTTATTACAAAAATGACAAAAGCGTGATGTAGAGAGGGGGTATATAATTTTTTCGTCAATTTTTCGAAAGATTTTTATAGGAGCCTAGATTCAGTTTAAGTCTATTGGAGTATGTAATTAAATGGGAACTCTGCATTAGGTCGAATACTGATGTTGTCGATAGATCGAATTTACTTTAGCTATGTTGTCGATAGATCGAATTTATTTTAGCGATAGATCGAAATTAATTTAGTTATGTTGTCGATAGATCGAAATTAATTTAGCTATGTTGTCGATAGTCGATAGGTGAAATTTAATTTAATGAATGAATAATAAATAAATTAAAAAAGAACAAGTAAATTAAAAATGATTAAGTAAAGAAACCCTCTAAAATTCTAAATAAATGAAAACCTGAATAAATGAATGATGTGGATGAAATAGTAGATATCTCTCAAATATAAATTTGGAATCTACTTTCAATTCTACAACTACACAATGGACAGGATTGGTCTAACTCTTCATTCGTATTACTGCAGGTTATGCAAAAGGTTGCGTGTCTGCATGGCATAAATATCCACATTTCTATGCGTGGTCCCCGGCATACTGTGCAAATTCCTTGATTTACCATAATTTCATCATCACCACCATTTATCATCTTCGTCATCATCTGAAATATCCGAAAGTTGTGTCTCAAGTGAAAGTATCCTATTAGTTCCAATAGTTCTACTGATTGCTGCCAAATATTCTAGAGGTGATAATATGCCATCTTGTAGCTTTTGTTTATATTCTTCGCGCTGCTTTGATTTTAGAATATATATTTTCTTTGTAGGCCTGGATATAGTTTTACCAAGTCTTATTCGGTCCACATCATTATCTGTCACCTCGATTACATTATTCAATGTGGAAAGGAAGTTCCAAATTCTTGGATGAGAGGTCTTTACAATTGACTTCAACTTTGCGTGGTAACTTTCAGCAGCGTTGTTTGTCGTCGCTTGAGTGTCAAAAACAGAAAGTTCTTCAGGATCTATCTGCGATATCCATCTTTTTTTGAAATACTTAATTAGTATTTCAAGTTTTGGTCTTTCATGTTCTGAGACATCAGGTTGTTGTAGAAGATTAAATTTAGAATGGATAAGTGACGCAGGAAGGAAAGGAATTGACATCAATGATCGTATATATTTGGATACTCCAGCATTAGATTTAAAACTATGTGTTAAACCTGTCTTTTGAACTTTGGCCCAAATCTTTTGTGTCAACCAACACCCATGGATTTTTATTTCTGGATAATTGCTTTTAAAAACTTTGTGTTGTGGTGCTAATTCCCAATCGGATATTGCCATTACAGGTCGAAAGTGAGTAATTTAGTACAAATACAATCCAAAATAGATTTATAAAGCCTCTGATCTTTTGAGGTCATCAGACAATGGATTGCGGGAAAACACTTCTTACCGACAGTGACAAATATTGTCCATATTTGATAAAAATTTAAGTGGAACAGTGTAAAAAGTCCCATCAAATTGGATATGGATTACTTCAGACAATAAATTCACCATTTTCTGAGACGCAAAGACGACAGCTGTGTTATTATCTATTGAAACAGTGAATTTATGATGTTGATCGAAACTATAATCCTGGTAATACTTGAGAGAACTCATCCGCTGTTAGAGGGATCTTAGGCTGCATCCTCCTAGCGCGATACATGGAAGACTCGACTTCATAAAATGATATTACAGATGCATATAAACTATTCCTAGTTGTATCGTCAAATATTTCCCTTAAGCTTCCTTGCTTTCTTTGGGCCATTTTCTTGCATTTGGCTCTCAATTCATGCACTTCTGAATGTATTCTTCGACCATGTGATTATGGGATGATTTAGGAGTTACTAAATTCGATTCGTTGTTCAATATACTTGTCCCCTTGCATCCTTTCTTAGTAAGTACGCATCGTAAATACGTTTTGTTCCCCATTAATTTGTACCTAAGATACTTAAACCGATCTCTATTCGTAAAAACTTTTCCATTACTTCGACGAAAATGATGTAGTTTGTACTCCATATGTCAAAACAAATATATTACTAAGTATTAAGAAAATGATGAACTATTCCTGTATTAGGTTTTATAGTATTTAACTACATTTGTTTACCTTTCCGCACGAAACCAAACAAAAGTGTGGCTAAAATACTTCACTATTCAAAGACATGGTTTATACGTAGTTGACAACATTTATTTTATGGGCTTCCTTCTGGTATACCAAAGGAAGCCCATAAAATAAATTCGATCTATCGACAACATAACTAAAATAAATTCGATCTATCGACAACATAGCTAGAGTAAATTCAATCTATCGACAATATGCTATTTTCGATCTATCGACAACATCAGAATTCGACCTAATGCATGCGCCCCAATTAAATACAATCGACATTTAATTTGAAAAGGCATGTGTTTTGAAATACAAGCGAGGGCCGCGCCCGAGTGCAAGTTGTAAGAACGCGCGTAGCGCTTACGAGCAGCTTGTGTATATTAAATTTAGTGATTTACTTGAGTCCTACAAAACGGGTACACATTATTTAAACATTTAATGGACGATTGAATATTTATCTTGATATAGAGGAATCTTCTTAATAGGAGTATAAAACAGAAAAGGAATCATCTTCGATCAATAAATATGGTTAGGCAGCTTAGGACATTTGAGTTAATATGAACATTGCGTACATGACTAATTTTTCCCAAGCAATTTTATTAAGACAAAAACGAAACTAAATGAAAATTGAAAAACCAAATATAGGGCCAGTGTTAATTATTGGTAAGAATATTGTTTCAGCTCTACTCAGTCTATTTAGGATGCGGGGTGGGCAGCATCTCATTAGTGTGATCTCATTAATTAACTTTGATTTTTATAATGTGTAACTTCCACTTTGTGAACCATAGATAGATAGATAGATACAGATAAACTTTAATTAGAGGATTCCCTGTTCGCAAAAATGTGATCTACCTCAGGGGTGATGTGTCTATATCAGACCTGGGGCTGATTACTAGTGAGTGATTACGATTACGATTACGATTACATCCTTCAGAAAAAGCTTGATTATGATTACGATTACGATTACAGGAAATGTTGTAATCGATTACAATCGATTACAATTCATTTCTTTACAATGCAATTACGATTGTTTCGATTAAGCCCCGGAGTTTCATGCGCACGAAAAATAATGCCCGTGTGCATGGGGGTAGCCACCAAGAATTATTTGTAGGGGCCGGATATATATTTGGAGGTGCAATGAGATCAGCGAACCCTAAAACTATATCCTTATTTAAAGTTATTGTGGAAAATTTGGGGGGGCCTGGTGCCATATCTGGGGCTGATTACTAGGGGGTGATTACGATTACGATTACATCCTTCAAGAAAAGCTTGATTATGATTACGATTACGATTACAGGAAAAGTTGTAATCGATTACAATCGATTACGATTGTAATCGTAATCAGCCCCAAGCCTGGTCTATATACCACTAAACGTAATTTCGTTTATGTCAAATGATGTTAATCTAATTTCAAATGATGTATATCAATCAACTACGATGGAATCTGTAATACTCCATTCTCAAATATTTTATCTATCTTATCGAGCAATCCCCTCCCTGCACACTCACTCGTCTGAGAATTATATATAAATTATCGTGCTACAAGATTAACTTGATTTTTAGTTAAGGACTTTTGTCCTCAAATTTACAAGTTGCCATAAGGTATATGTTGGAAGCGGTTCCTAACAAAAATTGAAAATGATTACAATAAGTAGCATATGGAAAGTATTTATTTCAATTTCTCTATAAGTGAATATTGGGTCATTTGGGTGCACAGTTTTGTTAATTAGACCTGAAATCATTAGTTTAGTTAAATTTATATGCTAATATCATGGTCGTAGCCAGCATGACAGTTGAAGTGGCGCCATACCTTTTCCAGTGGCTACCTAATCATTGTATTTAAAGTGTGACGGCGTCAATTAGATATCCTTTTGATATCCTCAAAACACCAGGGATGGATAGTGTTGGCAACAAGGGGGAAAGCACTCTAATTATTCTTGCACACCATTAAAATGCCCAAGTTGTTGAAATTTGAAAAAGAAAATGAGATTTAACTTGCTACCCCAGATTCTATTCCTGCTAGATTACTGAGAAAGTTTTCTCATAATTACGAGGGCCTTGGTAGTGCCTTTGGGTGATGATGATATGGTAGATGCCTTGTTAGATAGTTCCTGATAGTTTCAGATGATTCTGATAATGAAGCTGAAGAGGAACAATCTGTTGTAGTAACTCGAAAAACTTGACGTTTAGAGTTAGTGAAGAGGAGGTGGTTGCTTGGAACGAAACCATATCTCAGGTTTAACAGAATCTTGAAATAATTATTCCTATTATGGTACTGCACAGGTTGAAACTGAGTCTGTATATTTCGTTGATGCGGAATTATGGAAGCGAACAAGACTGTTAGAATGTGGCAGGAAAAGACTAAAAAAACCTCACAGCGGGATGGGAGTGTGCTTCTGGTTGCACAGGCCGCACCCAATGTTTAATTTAACTAGAATTTCAATATTTAAATTACAGTTCATCTTAGTTTAATATAATTTAATTAATTAATGTTTGTATTGTGAATATTTCAAATCTTTAATTCATAAAGTAGGATTAACTATTACAAATAGAAATAGAAATAAGTGAGGACTTACTTACTATTTTGAATAATAGAACTGACATCATCATCATCAACTGTAAAATGTTCCAAGTGTTTTCATTGACTTGTATGAAACACAAATTCACTTACAAGTTACAACCAATCGATAATATGTTCTATAATAGTATTCAGTATACTATAGAGTAATAACAATATGGAGAAGATGGTTGATTTACGTAAAAATTACTAAAAACCGTTAATAAAATGGAGAATTGATTAGCGACCAGAGTGGACCATGGGTCATGTGTCAGATGGGTCACCTAGATCGATGGATCATGGGCATAGGCGTCGTAAATGCGAGGGATGGACCTTCGGCCCGTCCGGATACTGAAATATAGGGCCGTCCCCATTGGCGACGTAAATGAAGGGCTCTTAGGGCCTCCGGCCAATGAAATCCAGGGCCGTAGTTCGAACTACTTCTATGTAAGTGTATTGTCATTAATAATTGCCGACTGTACAGGGATTTTAACTATTTTTGCTGTTCTGTACAGGCGTGCAGGAAATTAGTAGATTTGTACAGAGGAATTTAGTTTGGACAAAATTACTGATCGTGAGTTATTTCCAAAGAGATTAAATTGATTTATGTCAACCTTAATAAATATAAATAAAATTATTGTATTTCTTGCCATGCTTTCTGCATTGACAACATTAATGCAATGTCTTAGTGTAATTCCTCTTAGTATAAGCGTATAGGGATTCCCCAGACGAGCGAGCGAGAAAAACTTTTGGGTTGCCCATAGATATGAGCATTCAGTACTAGGTCATCGACCTACTCGCAGGGTTGGGTTCAATTATACTTGTAATTAATTCAATTACAATTATTTACATTTTTGACATAATTGTAATTGTAATTGGAGCCTGACTTAATGGTGGAAAATAGTAGAAAGTTGGGAAAAATGGCTGAATAATGGTGACGATAATAAGTTATATTAGTGATATATATCATATATATATGTTGCAGGCCATATGCGTTTCCAGGCGAAACGCGTTTCGCCTAGGCCAAACGCGTTTCGCCTGAGAAAAGACGCCAAACGCGTTTCGCCTAGGCCAAACGCGCATCCATTTTAATATAATCTTCATGGGTGTCTATTATTAGATATTGAAATCACTATATGCTATTTATCGTTGATGTGGTAATTAGAGGCTATTATTAAGCAGTTAATTAAGATCATCCAAGCTCTTCCTTTTCATTCATACACGTATTTAATTATTATTTATTTATACGAATTAACCTAACCTTCGTTATAGTATAGTATTTTATTATTATAATTCATTATTAATTAAGGATCAATACAATTTACACAAATTCTAATACTGAGTAGCGAATTTTTATATCTAAGTGGCCGATGTGACTTATTTGACTTATGTAGCATTACTATTACATACTGACAACTAATTTTAAGTGTTGCATATCACCCCAATATTATACATTTCTATCACTTTAGTCTTAGTTTAGTAACTATGTTTTTCCTCCATCAAAAATGCCACGGAAAATGGACTTAGAGAGATGGCATAAGATGATGCTAGTGAAATAGATTTAAATAATTCGCATTGTATTAAAGCGTTAGGAGAATAGAAACCGAATTTATATTGGAGATATAACTAACTTCCAAAAGTTAAATAAGGTAAACAAGTACAGTCAGCGGCAGTATTCACTAAGATCGGTATTCACTAAGATTTAAGTTCGAACTTAAGACCGAACTTAAGCAACTTAGAGGGTGTCTTAAGTATTGTATTTTATTCGATTTTCACTAATTACTTCATAAAAGTTGTTCAAACGTACTTCTATCCAGGGTTGCTAATCCAATCCAATCGAGCCAAATTTTGACAATCGGCAATCCAAATTTCGACAATCGATTATTCGGATGATAATCCAATCGCAATCGACAATCCCAAATATCATCGATTTTTTGGATTGTTTCTCCGATTTTTTCGATCGTTTACTCCTCAGTATTATATCAAAAAGAGTTATGTTTATCATATGTTCAAACTTAAAACATATATCATTGGGTTTAATTGACGAGCAATTGAGCATTTTAAATTTTGGCATTATTTAGATATTGAAAAAACAAACAATCGAAAAAATCGATGAAAATTCATCGATTGCAATCCAATCGATGAAAAATGCAGCAATCCAACCGATAATCCAATCGATGAAAAATGCAGCAATCGGCAATCGAAATCTTCTCGATTGGATTGGATTGGCAACCCTGCTTCTATCGAACATTCATTGATATTAGACTTCAAATAAACTTTAAATATTTCTTCTTTGTTCCTAATAATTTGACATTAATTGCGCTCAAAAATAAAAATATAGAAATACAGTATATATTTTACTAGATCAATAATAAATAAACAATAACTAAATTATACATTAGTTTTGTATTTAATTAGGATAATGCTGTATTCTAATCATATTTACCTTAACGTTATTTTTAAGTTCGGTCTTAAGATCGATCTTAACTAAGATCGGTCTTAAGACTTAAGATCGACCTTAAGACTTAAGATCGATCTTACGACTTAATCAACTTAGTAAATATATATTGTCGACTGAAACGAACTCTGAGGCGGTTTCCTATTTATGAGACAGTCCGTAACTTATACAACATAATGCTATCATAGATTACACCAAACAATCTATATTTTGCACATGCTATTATAAACGAAGACAGGAGGAATATTCTGGCTAGCCCAGTTTAACCCTGGGGTACAAACTAGGCTAGGGCCGCCGCTAGGCTGGTTATACACCGGGTATATTCTGGTGGGGGGTATAATCAGGGCTGCTACACAGGGCGATGATCCGCTTTGAATCATGGTTGCGTTAGTTGTGTATCCAGAACACAGCTATTAGATAGGTCTCATAGTACACCAGTGGCGTAGCCAGACCTTGAGGTCAACCTGGGCACACACATGGGGCACTCACCCATGCGCGTATCCAGAAGAAAATCTAGGGGGGTCAAAATTTTATCCCAGCGAGCGATCTAGAGTGGGCTTGCCCCGTAAAATCTTTCACAGAGTTTATGTGAAAAACCAGGGCATTATTGTTCTTGCTGCTACTAGTCATACAATCGTTCATAATAATAATAATAATAATAATAATATTAATAATAATAATAGTAATAATAATAATAATAATAATAATAATAATAATAATAATAATAATAATAATAATAATAATAATAATAATAATAATAATAATAATAATAATAATAATAATAATAATAATAGGGGATACGGCATCCCATACAACAAAGTATAATATTATATAATACTAGCGTACAACGCTTGCTCGGTCTCTTCGACACCTCTAATTTCCACAGAACAACCGCTTCACGGTTGTTCTGTGGTACTAATCTCAACAATTCTCGTAGATAGTGTGCCATTGTTCTAGATACATTAATTTCCTTCCATTATTAAGCACAATCTCATACAGGCTCATAGCAAGGAAATTATTATTGGTGCGGCGAAGTGACGTCGAGTTATTGAATCTCAGTTTGACTCAAAATGGTACCCGAATATTGATGCGGCTTTCTAAAATATTTTTGCGGTCAAGGCCGCACCTGCTCCTGCAGGCAAGGCTGGAGTCGGTTAACGGTTAGAGATTTTATTAACCAGTTAGCCGGTCTGTTGAATATCAGCATAGTTATTGGGAAATTAATGTATAAAGTATTAAATCTTTTTGAATTTTATCAGAATATGTAGTCCAAAATCTATTTCTCATCACCACTTATAAATTTTCTTAGAAAACATTGATTTAAATTTACCTAAAGCACGAAATGTATTAGTTATTATACTTATGCGGTTATACTATATACAGCTGAGCCTGAGTCTTATTCTGTAGTATAATCAAAATTTATAAAGGATTTATAGTATTGAGTAGGATGGGCGGTTAACCAGTTAACCGTGGCGAGAAATCGAATTGTAACCGTAGCCTCATCGGTTAACCAACCCCACCCTTGTGCGAGCCTTTAGCTAATTGTATGATTTAATTCGATAGCAAATCTATAATTAAAATTCAGAATTTATCGGCGGCGTACGAATACTTTTGGTAGGGCACTGTACATAGTTCGGATAATAGAGGTTGCACACTTTTGAAAAAAAAGCTCGAGAAAGTATGAGAGTAATTAGATTTTGAACGAGAGTACAGTAGAGCCTCTGAACAACGGACACCTTGGGACCGGAACCGTTGTCCGTTATTTAGAGGTTGTCCGCTATTTAGAGGTTGCTTTTCTATTAGACATATGCTAAATAAATAAATCCGTGCCACGAGGGTTGTCCGTTATTTAGAGGTTGTCCGCTATTTGGAGTGTCCGTTATGGGAGGCTCCACTGTATTTGGTTTGAACAATAATAGGACAGTAAAGTAACGGTATCCACGAAGAATATGTTTGCACCCCATCCTTGTCCTAGATGCGCCTTTGCAGCAGGCCCTGACTATGTATTTCAGCAGGGTCCCAGGGTTGAAATCCTGAGCCGGTCGGGCCCCAAGCCTCAGCCGCGCTAACCGGGGCCTGGCCCCGTCTGGCCCCTCCCTGGCTACGCCACTGTTGTACACCCATTAAATGTCATACTGTTGACAAAGAAATTACTTGAGGAGACACCTTACAATAAATATTCCTACAATTAGTTTTTAACTTAGTCACTTTAAATTTGTGCCACCTGTGCCACAAGTGGAACATGGTAGGAATATGCAGGCCACTTTGAAATGTCGACGGCCCCAATTGCCCCAAACATTTAGCATAACAAGCAATCAACCAAACTTGGAAAATTAATAAGTTAATAAGTCACATAAGATACTAATCACAAAATCGGCCACTTAGATATAAAAATTCGCTACTCACAGTACTCAGTATTAGAATTTGTGTAAATTGTATTGATCCTTAATTAACAATGAATTATAATAATAAAATACTATACTATAACGAAGGTTAGGTTAATTCGTATAAATAAATAATAATTAAATACGTGTATGAATGAAAAGGAAGAGCTTGGATGATCTTAATTAACTGCTTAATAATAGCCTCTAATTACCACATCAACGATAAATAGCATATAGTGATTTCAATATCTAATAATAGACACCCATGAAGATTATATTAAAATGGATGCGCGTTTGGCCTAGGCGAAACGCGTTTGGCGTCTTTTCTCAGGCGAAACGCGTTTGGCCTAGGCGAAACGCGTTTCGCCTGGAAACGCATATGGCCTGCAACATATATATATGATATATATCACTAATATAACTTATTATCGTCACCATTATTCAGCCATTTTTCCCAACTTTCTACTATTTTCCACCATTAAGTCAGGCTCCAATTACAATTACAATTATGTCAAAAATGTAAATAATTGTAATTGAATTAATTACAAGTATAATTGAACCCAACCCTGCGAGTAGGTCGATGACCTAGTACTGAATGCTCATATCTATGGGCAACCCAAAAGTTTTTCTCGCTCGCTCGTCTGGGGAATCCCTATACGCTTATACTAAGAGGAATTACACTAAGACATTGCATTAATGTTGTCAATGCAGAAAGCATGGCAAGAAATACAATAATTTTATTTATATTTATTAAGGTTGACATAAATCAATTTAATCTCTTTGGAAATAACTCACGATCAGTAATTTTGTCCAAACTAAATTCCTCTGTACAAATCTACTAATTTCCTGCACGCCTGTACAGAACAGCAAAAATAGTTAAAATCCCTGTACAGTCGGCAATTATTAATGACAATACACTTACATAGAAGTAGTTCGAACTACGGCCCTGGATTTCATTGGCCGGAGGCCCTAAGAGCCCTTCATTTACGTCGCCAATGGGGACGGCCCTATATTTCAGTATCCGGACGGGCCGAAGGTCCATCCCTCGCATTTACGACGCCTATGCCCATGATCCATCGATCTAGGTGACCCATCTGATGGAAACGGAAACGCGTTTGGCCTAGGCGAAACGCGTTTGGCGTCTTTTCTCAGGCGAAACGCGTTTCGCCTGGAAACGCATATGGCCTGCAACAGATCTATTATAACAGATTTACGATCATTTTTTGAAAATTTCTAAATTTCATATCTTCCTATAATAGTATACAGGTAAACCTCCCAAAGCGGCACCCATCGGGAGAATGATTTTGTGCCGCTTTTGTTGCCGCTACTCGGAGGTGCCGCTTTGGGAGGTTTACCTGTATTTGTGAAATTTGAGCAGTGTTGACAGATCATGAACAAAGTTCCTAGATTTTGGCTTTGGCATGAACCTATGGCATGTACATGGCCCCCACTTCATTATTGGGTCCGTTTTCACCTATGTTTTCTAAGAAAATGCTAAATTTGAAAAGGGAGCGCCCCCCCACTTCTTTTTTTTGAAAAACACCACTGGAGATGGATTTAATAATTGTTTACTGACGCGCACCAGATGGTGATGGATACGAAGAGGTTGTTCAGAGATTCTTAGCACAATAACCAGCAGATATAGCAGAAGATAGCCAGGGACTTCCTTCTCATGTTTCACAATTTCAACCAAACACATTAAAATACCCTAGGGAAAATATTCCATTGTTAACCCAATTGCCAACTAAAATGCATCCTAAATATTTCACTATTATTCAGTTTTATCGAGTACATTGATTCCGAAAGAAGTGGTATTATTCAAAGGGCTAACGTCGTTATTTGAAATTAAAATATTATTTTACAACATGACAACTAACAAATTATTGAATGGTACTCATCGTATCAATGAAACTGAAGCAGAAACATTAATAGACACATTTAAAGTAGCAATTGAAAATATTGCAGGGAACCGATTCAAAATTTCAATCTAGAGAAAAGTATTGATGAAGTAAGAGAAGAAAAGTATTTACTGGAAGGAAAAGTTAAATATAAAATTGAAGTCTACTTGCTAACCCAAATTTTACATGACATAAACGGTACATTGTGTATCCCCACTCTATCCCCCAATTAAATGCATTTGTACACATTGTATAACCATGAAAGACCAAAGTACTAGATGGATGCGGTATTTTCAATAAATATTCAATATTTATGAACAAACCAAAGACCAACAGTTTGGAGTAATAATAGTCGATTTCAAAAGTGGATATAAGAGAGATAATGCAGCACACTCTAAAAATACAGCACTACATGTATATTCCAATGGAAATAATATTCAATAATATTCTGGGGCAGAATAAAGCAATAGCAGGAGGTATCGATAATCCAAATGATTTCATTTTCACATGTGACTTACACCTGAATATTCCTATTAACATGATTGATACTATAAGAAAGCATACAATCCAGGGAATCTCAATATTTGGACCATTGCTCAGGAGATTGGACTGCGGAGTGCTATCTTTCGTTGGAAAAGGAATGTGGGAAGTTCTGGGTATAGCTTAATCGGAATGTTTAGGTCTACTGGCAATTTGTGGGTGGGATGAGCAATGAATACGGATTGAGATGGGGTGGAGAAGACTGGGAACTGGTTGACAGACTCTTGAGGATTGGGTATCATATTTATGGAGTTAACTACTGCATTAGTACACTATTACCATATTAGAGGTGGTGTATGCCACTGCATGGTATATTGGTTACAGATAAAACTGGAGAAATTCACACCTCAATTTTGAATATTTGATAATTCATAAATTTGTCTATTAAGGTGCTTCACAAAATAAAGAATTTCGAAAATGACTTCTCAAAATTTTCATTAGAGCTTCTGTATCTAGTTTCTTTGTGAAATTTCTTCTTTTTTATTTGAAATTTATGCTTTATTTAATTCATTTATATCTCAAAATCTATAGAAACCAGGGTTGATTTAAATCAGATTTTTTAATTTCAATCAGAATTTTGATTTTAATTGTTTTTTTTGCAATCTATATCACACTGTCGTATATTATTTGGCTAATAAATTAATTACATTGATAATAACTCATTATCAATGTAATTTGACTCATTATCAATGTATTTCTTTTCTTTCCGCAAAAAACAATAGACATAAAAGTCAATAAATATGATTTAAATCTTAAAAATCAGATTTTTTTGATTAAAATCAGATTTTTGATTTAAATCATGATTTAAATCAAACAACCCTGATAGAAACTAGCCTTTAAACACAAAATCCTTATAGAACACATAATAAAATACAAAATTGCAGCCTGTGCCGACGCATGTTCCTTTGGTGGCACTATATTTTGTTGGTGGTTTATTGATAGTGCCTCCAAAGGAACATGCTGTCGGCGCAGGCTGCAATTTTGGATTTTTTTTCGCCAAGTCATCAACGCCCAAGGTTTGAAGAACTATTTGTTAATTGGTCGGATTCACAAGGAAAGATTGTTGAATTTGAAGTTTGTTTCTGTCATAAACCATCTAGAGTTAATGCCATTCATTCATTTTGTATTGATAATAAAATATATTATTAGTTATTTATTTTAGCAATGTTATCCACGGTAATTTGAGTTTAGTCAACAAATTCCTTATATTATTATATTTTATTTAATCCATTGTATAGTAATACTAGAATTAAATAGAAGCCAGCTGGAATTTATAAGTTGAATCAATTTAATTATCGCAAGTTGAAATAATAGTGAAAGATTTAACAAGTTAAATCAATATCATTATTACAAGTTGAAACAATAGAATTAGATTTCACAGTTTTATTGAAATTGAAGTGTTGAGTAAACAAAGGAATTTCAACTCCCATTTATGGCAGAAATTAAACGAATTTTCACAAATTTTCTTCTCCCATCAGCCGCAGAATTTTAAGATGAATCTAAATATCAAATAAAATTTTGGGGTTTATTAAAACATATTTTGAGTTATGGACCAGACAAATTTTGAAAGGTGTTAAAGATGTGTCAAAAATTTCTTAATACAAATTCGTAACCCCAGGTGCAAATTAGACGGTCCCTCCGCAACTACATGCCAAGTTTCAGCCCTTAATGTATACAGGTGTGGCCAGGGCACCTGCTACGGAGAAATAAAAATAATAAAAATAAAAATAATAATAAAATAAAAATCAAAAATTGCAGCCTGTGCCGACGCATGTTCCTTTGGTGGCACTATATTTTGTTGGTGGTTTATTGATAGTGCCTCCAAAGGAACATGCTGTCGGCGCAGGCTGCAATTTTGGATTTTTTTTCGCCAAGTCATCAACGCCCAAGGTTTGAAGAACTATTTGTTAATTGGTCGGATTCACAAGGAAAGATTGTTGAATTTGAAGTTTGTTTCTGTCATAAACCATCTAGAGTTAATGCCATTCATTCATTTTGTATTGATAATAAAATATATTATTAGTTATTTATTTTAGCAATGTTATCCACGGTGATTTGAGTAAAGTCAATAAATTCCTTAGATTATTAGATTTTATTTAATCCATTGTATAGTAATACTACAATTAAATAGAAGCCAGCTGGAATTTATAAGTTGAATCAATATAATTATCGCGAGTTGAATCAATAGAGTAGGATTTAACAAGTAAATCAATATAATTATTACAAGTTGAAACAATGGAATTAGATTTAACAGTTTTATTGAAATTGAAGTGTGAGTAAACAAAGAAATTTCAACCCCCATTTATGGCAGAAATTAAACCCATTATTAAAAGTTTTCTTATCTCATCAGACGCAGAATTTTATGGTGAATCCAAATATGAAATAAAATTTGGGGGTTTAGTAAAACATAGTTTTAGTTATGGACCAGACAAATTTTGAAAGGTGTTTAAGATGTGTCCAAAATTTGTTAAAAAAAAATCGTAACCCCAGGTGCAAATTAGACGTCGACTCCGAACATACATGCCAAGTTACAGCCCTCTATGTATATAGGTGTGGCCAGGGCACCTGCTACGGAGAAGAAAAATAATAATAATAAAAAAATCCAAAATTGCAGTCTGTGCCGACGCATGTTCCTTTGGTGGAACTATATTTTGTTGGTGGTTTGTTGATAGTGCCTACAATGGAACAAGCTGTCGGCAAAGGCTGCAATTTTGGATTTTTTTGCCAAGTCATCATCACTATAAAGGTGTTAAATAATTTCAGAAAGGTGTTTCAGAAGGCTACTACCCTTAAAGTGGTTGAAGTTTCCATTTAGCTCACTTTATTTGAGAGATATTTAAGTTTCAGTAGAATATAATATGTGCTGAGTCAGCATTTTTTAGGTTCGTGTTGGGTATTCACCCAACTCCAACCAACCCATGCGAATTATTTAATTCACAAAATTGTAAAAATACATTTTTTTGACGATGTCATGATCACCTCAAGGTGTCAAGACCCACTTGTATAGGTGGTACCTGGCATAAGGACCAATTGATAAATTGAAAGTTTGTTTCTATCTTGTGTCATCTCTGAGATTAATGAAATTTAGCTAATTAGTATAAAAATTTAATTAATGTATTAATTATTTAACACCAATATTATTTACAGCAAAATAAATTACGTTCAATTATATGCAATTATTAATAATTTAAATTGAATTTCACTATAATATTGAATTCCACGCACTCGATAACCCCAATAATCTAATTGGAACCGTCTCTATAAGTTAAATACAGAATGAATGAATTATAATTAATTACGTCAGTCATTAATTGTGCAAGAATATTCTCGCAGAAATCTATATTATTAAATCTCGATTGTTGTGTGTTTGTGTGTGTGTTTGTGTGTTTGTGTGTGTGTTTGTGTGTTTGTCCGGATTGTATTAAAGTGATGGGGGACTAGAAACCGCAATTAATATTGGGATATAAACTAACTTTCAAATGTTATACAGTGCAACCTCTATAAGTGGGGTCTCTATAAATGGGGAACCTCCATAAGTGGGGAATTTTTTTACCATATTCGTATATATCCATACAAATGAACCTCTATAAGCGGGGAAGTGGGGAATGGGGGACCATAAATTTCAAGGAGTTTTTATCTCCATACAAAACAACCTCCATAAATGGGGGGAATGGACAAATCCTAACATGATTCTTATAAAATAATACAATATTTCCAATAAATCGACTCAAAAGTTCTACAGAAAAAATATTTTCGATTGATCTACTCTGATGTTTTTAGAAGAAATCACCTAGTGTAGATCAGCAGTTAACTAAATTGTCATAATATACAAATAAGAACTAGAACGTGCATTAATGTGTGTGTTATATGAATATTTTGTATAATATAGCATATATAATGTTTTTCCAATTGAATTTTATAACCGGGGAATGGGGGGCAATTGAAATTTTCCCCGTCCCAGCTCCCCCACTTATAGAGGTTCCACTGTAATAGGTTAACAAGTATGCCGAACACGAATTTCGCGTTTATAAATTTCTCATAATAATATTTGTTGTTGTTGTTTACACAAAATAGGTAAACAAATTAATGAAAATTCAAAATCAACCTAGAAGTTTGCTTCCAACGGGTATTATAGGTAAACAAGTATGCCGAACACGAATTTCGCGTTTATAAATTTCTCATAATAATATTGTTGTTGTTGTTTACACAAAATAGGTAAACAAATTAATGAAAATTCAAAATCAACCTAGAAGTTTGCTTCCAACGGGTATTATAGGTAAACAAGTATGCCGAACACGAATTTCGCGTTTATAAATTTCTGATATTAATATTTGTTGTTGTTGTTTACACAAAATAGGTAAACAAATTAATGAAAATTCAAAATCAACCTAGAAGTTAGCTTCCAACGGGTATTATAGGTAAACAAGTTTGCCGAACACGAATTTCGCGTTTATAAATTTCTCATATTAATATTTGTTGTTGTTGTTTACACAAATAAGAAACAAATTAATGAAAATTTCAAAATCAACCTAGAAGTTTGCTTTCAACGGATATTATAGGTAAGCAAGTATGCTGAACACGAATTTCGCATTTATAAATTTATTATATGAATATTTGTTGTTGTTGACACAAAATAGGTAAACAAATTAATGATAATTCAAAATCAACCTGGAAGTTTGCTTTCAACGGGTATTATAGGTTAACAAGTATGCTGAACACGAATTTCGCGTTTATAAATTTCTCATATTAATATTTGTTGTTGTTGTTTACACAAAATAGGTAAACAAATTAATGAAAATTCAAAATCAACCTAGAAGTTAGCTTCCAACGGGTATTATAGGTAAACAAGTATGCTGAAGACGAATTTCGCGTTTATAAATTTCTCATATTAATATTTGTGTTGTTGTTGTTTACACAAATAAGAAGCAAATTAATGAAAATTCAAAATCAACCTAGAAGTTAGCTTCCAACGGGTATTATAGGTAAACAAGTTTGCCGAACACGAATTTCGCGTTTATAAATTTCTCATATTAATATTTGTTGTTGTTGTTTACACAAATAAGAAACAAATTAATGAAAATTTCAAAATCAACCTAGAAGTTTGCTTTCAACGGATATTATAGGTAAGCAAGTATGCTGAACACGAATTTCGCATTTATAAATTTATTATATGAATATTTGTTGTTGTTGTTGACACAAAATAGGTAAACAAATTGATTAAAAATAAAAATCAACCTAGAAGTTAGCTTTCAACAGGTATAATAGGTAAACAAGTGTGCTTACCTCGAAATTCGCATTTATAAATTTATAATATGAAAAAAAGTTAAAACTATGGAAATTTTCTAAATGGATGTATATAACTCACTTTCTGCCATTTTCCATGGTAGAAAGGGTGAGGAGTAAGGCCGCATAGCGGCCGTTAACTTGAGGTGCGTACACCGATCCGTCGCAAAGCGACCGAGACCGAAGGGCTCGTAAATATAATCACTTAATCTGTCGTTGATGTGGAATGTAAAATCTTAGGTTGCAAATAGAAAATAGAAGCCTACTCGATCGCACAAGTTGAATCAATATAATTATTACAAGTTGAAACAATAGAATTGGATTTAACAGTTTTATTGAAATTGAAGTGCGAGTAAACAAAGGAAATTTGCAACTCAATTGTGGCACAATCTAAGCCCAATTTGAAAATTCGTGCACTGTGAAAAGGTGTAGAATTTAATTCTCTATCCGTACATGTAAATTTTATCAAGCTCAATTTTAATTATTTCATGTTATGAGCCATAATTAGTTTAAATAGGTGTTGAAATCATTTGATAAAAAATCCTAACCCCAGGTGCAAATTAGACGGTCACTCCGCAACTACATGCCAAGTTTCAGCCCTCAATGTATACAGGTGTGGCCAGGGCACCTGCTACAGAGAAAAAATAATAAATAAAAAAAATCCAAAATTGCAGCCTGTGCCGACGCATGTTCCTTTGGGGGCACTATATTTTGGTTGTGGTTTATTGATAGTGCCTCCAAAGGAACATGCTGTCGGCACAGCTGCAATTTTGGATTTTTTTCGCCATGTCATCATCACTATGAAGGTGTTAAATTATTTCAGAAAGGTGTTTCAAAAGGCAACGACCCTTAGTGAGTTGGAAGTTTCGATTTAGCTCACTTCATTTCAAAGATATTCAAGTTTCAGTAGAATTTAATTAGTGATGAGTCAGCATTTTTTATGTGCGTGTTGGGTGATCACCCAACACCAACCAACCCATTCGAAATATAGAATTCACAAAATTGTAGAAACACATTTTTTTATCGATGTCATCATCACCTCAAGGTGTCAAAACCCATTTGTAGAGGTGTTAGGTGGCATATGGATCAATTGATAAATTTGAAGTTTGTTTCTAGCTTGTATAATCTCTGAGATTAATTCCATGAATCAAATTAGTACAAAAATTATTAATTTATTAACAATTTAACACCATTATTATGTACTGCAAAATAAATGAAGTTCAATTATTTGCAATTATTATTAATTTTAGTTTAATTTCACAATCATATTTGATTTCAGCGCACTCGATTACCCCGATAATCTAATTTGAACCGTCTCTATAATTTAAACACAGAGCAAATTAATTTGAATTAAATATGTCATGTATCCATTGTGCAAGAATATTCTAAGCAGAAGTAAATATAATCACATAATCTGCCGTTGTTATGGAATGTAAAATCTTAGTTTTCAATTTGAAAATAGAAGCCTACTCGAACTCACAAGTTGAATCAATATAATTATCACAAGTTGAAACAATAGAATTCGATTTAACACTTCAATTGAACTGAAGTGTTAGTAAACAAAGGAAACTTGCAACTCAATTGTAGCACAAATGAAGCCCAATTTAAAAATTCGTGCACTGTGAAAAGGTGTAGAATTAGATTCTCTATCGATAGCATATAAATTAAATATTCGCGCACTATTTAATGTTCCTTTTCTAATATTAAACAGGTGCAAAAATGTGTCCAAAAAAATTTAATAAAAAATCGTGACCCCAGGTGCACATCTGTAACCCATGAGACACATATCCAGAAAATTTGGGCTCTTAGTTAATAATACTCTGTTCTGTGGAGAGGATACGGAAGGATAATAAAAAAATCCAAAATTGCAGCCTGTGCCGACGCATGTTCCTTTGGTGGCACTATATATTGGTGGTGGTTTATTGATAGTGCCTCCAAAAGGAACTAGCTGTCGGCACATGCTGCAATTTTGGATTTTTTTTCCGCCATGTCATCATAACTATGAAGGTGTTAATTTATTTCAAAAAATGTGTTTCAGAAGGCATCGACCCTTAGAGTGGTGGAAGTTTCCTTTTAGTTCACTTCATTTTAGAGATATTCAAGTTTGAGTAGAATATAATAGCTGATGACTCAGCATTTTTTATGTGAGTGTTCGGTCATCACCCAACATCAACCAACCCATTTTAAATTTAGAATTCACAAAATTGTAAAAATAAATTTTTTAACGATGTCATCATCACCTCAAGGTGTCAACACCCATTTGTAGAGGTGTTACGTGGCATAAGGATCAATTGATAAATTTGAAATTTGTTTCTATCTTACATCATCTCTGAGATTAATGATATTTAATTAATTAGTATAAATATTCATTAATATTTATAATATAACACCAATTTCAATGTCAACTTACAATAATTAATTTAAATTATTTTGCCATAAATAATATATTATTTATTTCGAATATCAAATTTCAATTCCGCACACTCGATAAGTTATCCCTAATACGTAATCTAATTGGAACAGTCTCTATAAGTTAAAGACAGATCGATTAATTATGTCAGTGTATCCATTATCCAGAATATTCACGCAGAAGTAAATATAATCAAATAATCTGTTGATGTTATGGAATGTAAAATCTTAGTTTTCAATTATTAAATAGAAGCCTACTCGATTTCACAAGTGGAATCAATATGATTATCGCGAGTTGAATCAATAGAGTAAGATTTAACAAGTTAAATCAATATAATTGCTACAAGTTGAAACAATGGAATTAGATTTAACAGTTTTACTGAAACTGAAGTGTGAGTAAACAAAGAAATTTAAACCCCAATTTGTGGCATAAATTAACGTAAAGTTGAATATTTTTTATTTTCCAAAAGGTGTAGAATTAAATTAGCTATCCAATATGAAAATTTTATCAAATTCACAAGGTATTATTTCATGTAATAACCATAATTAGTTTAAATAGGTGTTAAAATTATTTGATCAAAAATCGTAACCCCAGGTACAAATTATACGGTCATTCCGAACCTACATGCCAAGTTTCAGCCCTCAATGTATACAGGTGTGGCCAGGGCACCGTCTACGGGGACAGAATTATAAAGGCAGTAAGATTAGATACTGTGTCGGCACAGTAAAAAAATCCAAAATTGCAGCCTGTGCCGACGCTGTTCCTTTGGTGGCACTATATTTTGTTGGTGGTTTATTGATAGTGCCTCCAAAGGAACATGCTGTCGGCGCAGGCTGCAATTTTGGATTTTTTTTTCGCCCAGTCATCAACGCCTCAAGGTTGTCAAGAACCATTTGTTAATTGGTCCGAGTCACAAGGAGCGGTTGATAAATTTGAAGTTTGTTTCTATCACAAACCATCTTGAGTTTAATGTCATTCATTCATTTTGTATTGATAATAAATTATATTATTAGTTATTTATTTTAGCAATGTTATCCACGGTGATTTGAGTAAAGACAATAAATTCTTTATATTATTATATTTTATTTAATCCATTGTATAGTAATACTACAATTAAATAGAAGCCAGCTGGAATTTATAAGTTGAATCAATATAATTATCGCGAGTTGAATCAATAGAGTAAGATTTAACAAGTTAAATCAATATAATTGCTACAAGTTGAAACAATAGAATTAGATTTAACAGTTTTACTGAAATTGAAGTGTGAGTAAACAAAAGAAATTTCAATTCAATTGTGGCACAAACTAAGCAAAATTTGAAAATTCATACACTGTGAAAAGGTGTAGAATTTAATTCCCTATCCAAATATGCAAATTTTATCAAGCTCACTATTTATTATTTAATGTTATGAGGAAGATTAAATAGGTGTTAAGAAATTTTGAACGGAAATCGTAACCCCAGGTGCAAATTAGACGGTCACTCCGCACCTACATGCCAAATGTTAGCGCTTAATGTATAAAGGTGAGGGCAGGGTACCGTCTACGGAGAAATAATAAAAATAATAATAATAATAAAAATCCAAAATTGCAGCCTGTGCCGACGCATGGTCCTTTGGTGGCACTATATTTTGTTGGTGGTTTATTGAGAGTGCCTCCAAAGGAACATGTTGTCGGCGCAGGCTGCAATTTTGGATTTTTTTCGCCAAGTCATCATCACTATGAAGATGTTAAATTATTTCAGAAAGGTGTTTCAAAAGGCAAGGACCCTTAGTGAGTTGGAAGTCTCCATTTAGCTCACAAAAATTTGGAGATATTCAAGTTTCAGTAGAATATAATCTGTGATGACTCAGCATTTTTTAAGTGCGTGTTGGGTATTCACCCAACTCCAACCAACCCATTCTAATTCTTTAATTCACAAAATTGTAAAAATACATTTTTTTGACGATGTCATCATCACCTTAAGGTGTCAGGATCCACTTGTATAGGTGGTACGTGCCATAAGGACCAATTGATAAATTTAAAGTTTGTTTCTATCCTATATCATTTCTGAGATTAATGAAATTTAGATAATTAGTATATATATTTAATTAATCTATTAATAATTTAACACAAAAATTATGTACATCAAAATAAATTAAGTTCAATTATTTGCAATAATTATTAATCTAAATTGAATTTCACTATCATATTAGAATTCAGCGCATTCGATAACCCCACTAATCTATTCGGAACCATCTCTATAAGTTAAACACAGAGCGAATTAATTAGAATCAACTTCGTCATGTATCCATTGTGCAAGAATATTCTAAGCAGAAATAAATATAATCACATAATCTGTCGTTGTTATGGAATGTAGAATCTTAGTTTTCAATTGGAAAATAGAAGCCTACTCGATCTCACAAGTTGAATCAATATAATAATAACGAGTTGAAACAATAGAATTAGATTTAACACTTTCAATTGAACTGAAGTGTTAGTAAACAAAGGAAACTTACAATTCAATTGTGGCACAAACTAAGTACAATTTGAAAATTCGTGCACTGTGAAAAGGTGTAGAATTTAATTCTCTATCGAATGCAAATAAATTTAATTTTCGGGTACTATTTATTGTTCCTGTTTCAATATTAAACAGGTGCAAAAATGTGTCCAAAAAAATGTGATAAAAAATCGTGACCCCAGGTGCACATCTGTAACCCATGAGACACCTGTCCTGAAAATTTAAGTTCTTAGTTGATTGTGCTCTGTTCTGTGGAGAGGATACGGACCAATAATAAAATCCAAAATTGCAGCCTGTGCCGACAGCATGTTCCTTTGGTGGCACTATATTTTGGTGGTGGTTTATTGATAGTGCCTCCAAAGGAACATGCTGTCGGCACAGGCTGCAATTTTGGATTTTTTTCCGCCAAGTCATCATCACTTTGAAGGTGTTATATTATTTCAGAAAGGTGTTTTAGAAGGCAACGACCCTTAGAGTGGTGGAAGTTTCCATTTTGCTCACTTCATTTGAGAGATATTCAAGTTTCAGTAGAATATAATCTGTAATGACTCAGCATTTTTTAAGTGGGTGTTGGGTTTACACCCAACTCCAACTAACCCATGCGAATTATTTTATTCAAAAAATTGTAAAAATACATTTTTTTGACGATTTCATCATCACTTTAAGGTGTCAAGACCCATTTGTAGAGGTGTTACTTGGCATAAGGATCAATTGATAAATTGGAAGTTTGTTTCTATCTCGTATAATCTCTGAGATTTTTGATATTTAATTAATTAGTATAAATAATTATTAATTTATTAGTAATTTAACACCATTATTATGTACAGCAAAATAAATGAGGTTCAATTATTTGCAATTATTATTAATTTAAATTAAATTTCACTATCATATTTGAATTCAGCTCACTCGATAACCCCAATAATCTAATTGGAACCGTCTCTATAAGTTAAACACAAAGCGAATAATTAGAATTAAATATGTCATGTATCCATTGTGCAAGAATATTCTAAGCAGAAATAAATATAATCACATAATCTGTCGTTGTTATGAAATATATAATCTTAGTTTTCAATTAGAAAATAGAAGCCTACTCGATCTCGCAAGTGGAATCAATATAATTATTACAAGTTGAAACAATAGTATTAGATTTAACACTTTCAATTGAACTGAAGTGTTAGAAAACAAAGGAAACTTGCAACTCAATTGTGGCACAAATGGAACCCAATTTAAAAATTCGTGCACTGTGAAAAGGTGTAGAATTAGATTCTCTATCGAATGCATATAAATTTAATATTCTCGCACTATTTATTGTGCTTTTTCTAACATTAAACAGGTGTAAAAATGTGTCCAAAAAAGTGTTATAAAAAATCGTGACCCCAGGTGCACATCTGTAACCCATGAGACACATATCCTGAAAATTTGGGCTCTTAGTTAGTAAAACTCTGTTCTGTGGAGTGGCTACGGATAAATAATAATAACTAACCAAAGCACTAAGACCAATACTGGGCCACTATACTATAGTATAGTCGGCACAGTAATAATAAAGGCAGTGATTCCAATACTGGGCCACTATACTATAGTATAGTCGGCACAGTAAAAAAATCCAAAATTGCAGCCTGTGCCGACGCATGTTCCTTTGGTGGCACTATATTTTGTTGGTGGTTTATTGATGGTGCCTCCAAAGGAACATGCTGTCGGCGCAGGCTGCAATTTTGGATTTTTTTCGCCAAGTCATCAACGCCCAAGGTGTGAAGAACCATTTGTAAATTGGTCGTTGTGACAAGGAACGGTAGATAAATTTGAAGTTTGTTTCTATCATAAACCATCTTGAGTTTAATGCCATTCATTCATTATGTATTGATAATAAATTATATTATTAGTTATGTATTTTAGCAATGTTATCCACGGTAATTTGAGTTTAGTCAACAAATTCCTTATATTATTATATTTTATTTAATCCATTGTATAGTAATACTAGAATTAAATAGAAGCCAGCTGGAATTTATAAGTTGAATCAATTTAATTATCGCAAGTTGAAATAATAGTGAAAGATTTAACAAGTTAAATCAATATCATTATTACAAGTTGAAACAATAGAATTAGATTTCACAGTTTTATTGAAAGGGAATCCTTATACAGAGCTGAGCTTTGTAGAGTTCAGATTTTTTCCCATACTAAAAGCCCAGGCTTACTTTCTAAAGGTCAATTTCAAACTCTGGAAAAAAACTGACCTTTCTCAGTGCCTGAATACACATAGTGAAAAACTGAACTCTACTAGAGCTGAGCTCTATATAAGTAATCTCTTATTGAAATTGAAGTGTTGAGTAAACAAAGGAATTTCAACTCCCATTTATGGCAGAAATTAAACGAATTTTCACAAATTTTCTTCTCCCATCAGCCGCAGAATTTTAAGATGAATCTAAATATCAAATAAAATTTTGGGGTTTATTAAAACATATTTTGAGTTATGGACCAGACAAATTTTGAAAGGTGTTAAAGATGTGTCAAAAATTTCTTAATACAAATTCGTAACCCCAGGTGCAAATTAGACGGTCCCTCCGCAACTACATGCCAAGTTTCAGCCCTTAATGTATACAGGTGTGGCCAGGGCACCTGCTACGGAGAAATAAAAATAATAAAAATAATAATAATAATAAAATAAAAATCAAAAATTGCAGCCTGTGCCGACGCATGTTCCTTTGGTGGCACTATATTTTGGTGGTGGCTTATTGATAGTGCCTCCAATGGAACATGCTGTCGGCACAGCTGCAATTTTGGTTTTTTTTTTCACCATGTCATCATCACTATGAAGGTGTTAAATTATTTCAAAAAGGTGTTACAGAAGGCATCGATCCTTAGAGTGGTGGAAGTTTCCATTTAGTTCACTTAATTTTAGAGATATTCAAGTTTGAGTAGAATATAATAGCTGATGACTCAGCATTTTTTATGTGAGTGTTGGGTCATCACCCAACATCAACTAACCCATTTTAAATATCGAATTAACAAAATTGTAAAAACACATTTTTTTAGCAATGTCATCATCACCTCAAGGTGTCAAGACCCACTTGTATAGGTGGCACGTGCCATAAGGACCAATTGATAAATTGAAAGTTTGTTTCTATCTTCTATTATCTCTGAGATTTATGATATTTAATTAATTAGTATGAATAAATTATTAATATTATTTATAATTTAACACCAATTTCAATGTCAACTTATATTTATTAAGTTTAATTATTTTGTCATAAATAATAAATTAATTAATTTGGCTATCAAATTTCAATTCCGCACACTCGATAACCCCTAATAAACAAATTGGGAGCATCTATACGTATAATAGGTGACTGTAAAAGTGAAATTCCGGACATCCTTAGTGAACTCATGTCTCTTAGCTTAGATTCTAGCTTTTTAACCTGAACTTCAGTAACAGTTTGGAGGATCGAACAGTCTATATAAACGGATAGTTCGACCTACTCATTGTACAATGAACGAACTGACTAAACGAATTGAACGTAATGAACGAACTGAACAAACTGAACAAACTGAACAAACTTAATTGAACGGATTGAACGAACGCGGGTTAGCCCGTAAACGAACTGAACGAACGCTGGTGGAGCTGAAGTTAGGATGTGAACTTGAACGAACTGAACGTGCGTCAATTTAAGATGAACTGAATTGCGTCAATTCAGTCCGTTCGTGAACCTTTCATTCCCTGGCTGATATCGAATATCAGGAATCCTCCAAATTCAGACCAAATATCTAGCTTTCTCAATTGCAGTTCTTAACGTCCAAAAATTGGCACAGTTGACCCGCGGGCGCTTCCCAACGGCGTCCACAATTCTAAGGCCCAACCTTGGCCATTGCACCCCCCCAGATATTTTGTGCTGGATTCATCCCTACTGGGGATCTCACATGGGGGTGACGAAGCAAAATAAAATGACAATTTTGATATCAATGGACTGGATTTTTGAATTTTGTATAGTCAAAGTGCTAAACTTAGGTCTAATACCGAGATTTACATGGAGACATACTACATAGCAGGCTTTCATCCAGGAAAATTACCCCGCTCTATGATTTTGTTAGAGCTCGTTCAGTTTTCATTTTATACGCCTAGATTAGTCATCTTGTATTAGGTATATGGGAGCAACTCTCGATATTGTAGGCCTAGAATCAATTTTGTACGCCTAGATAATAATCCTGCCAAATTAGGGTCCTTTAGGCGCGCCCAGCACGCACACCCTGCTACATAGCCAGTTAAAAGGTTATTGCATGTATACTGTAGGATAAGATATGCTTCAAATCCCTTAAAAATTGCTAAAGAATGGACCTCCCATGGTGACCAGGGTTGGGGCCGATTACTTTCAGATGATTACGATTACGATCTATATATTTTAAACGATTATGATTATGATTATGATTATGATTATGATTACGATTACGTACTTTCTATAATTTTAAGCGATTACGATTACGATTACAATTACTATAAACTTGTATATGATTACGATTATGAAATGAACCCAAAATATATACTAAATGCAGTCTGGCTAAGTCTGATAAATTCGAAAAAAAGTACTAACAATAAAATAGCATGATTACGATTACGATACGATTACACTCTAACAGAATCATCTGATTTCGATTACGATTACGATTACAGCGAAATGTGTAATCGATTACAATCGATTACGATTATAATCGTAATCGGCCCCAACTCTGATGGTGACAAATGACGTGGGAATCTATAAAAGGCTATTACATTAAAAGTATAGTCCCGAAATGAGTTGAAATTTTCAGTGCAGCTGGTACTTATTGTACTGTTCAAAAACACTCTAATCTCAATTTCCGAAATGTTCAGAGAGGGGCCTTAATTTTTCAAAATGATTGACGGAGGCCCTTTGAATGTTCGCTATAAAAAAGTTTACCCAAATTTTCGAGACCGGAATGGGTGCTTAAATCGCGAGATATACCCTAAAGTATCAGAATTAGGCATAAAACTTAACTTGCCGAGGTTACTCACGGAATCTTAGATTTTGACCCTATAATTTAATCCAAACTTTCCTAGAGTTAATATACCGCACTTCCTATTACTATAGTATAAGTCATATACTGACTGAATTAATTATAATTAATTACGTCAGTATATTAACAGTGCAAGAGTATTCTTGCAGAAGGAAATATAATCACATAATCTGTCGTTGTTATGGAATGTAAAATCTCGGTTTTCAATTAGAAAATAGAAGCCTACTCGATCTCACAAGTTGAATCAATATAATAATAACGAGTTGAAACAATAGAATTAGATTTAACACTTTCAATTAGAACTGAAGTGTTAGTAAACAAAGGAAACTTGCAACTCAATTGTGGCACAAACAAAGTACAATTTGAAAATTCGTGCACTGTGAAAAGGTGTAGAATTTAATTCTCTATCGAATGCATATAAATTAAATATTCGCGCACTATTTATTGTTCTTTTTCAAATATTAAACAGGTGCAAAAATGTGTCCAAAAAATGTAATAAAAAATCGTGACCCCAGGTGCACATCTGTAACCCATGAGACACCCAACCTAAAAATTTGGGCTCTTAGTTGATAAAACTCTTTTCTGTGGAGTGGCTACGGATAAATAATAATTACCAACCAAAGCACTAAGACCAATACTGGGCCACTATACTATAGTATAGTCGGCACAGTAATAAAGGCAGTGATTCCAATACTGTGCCACTATACTATAGTATAGTCGGCACTGTAAAAATAAATGCAGTAAGATCAATACTGGGCCACTATACTATAGTATAGTCGGCACAGTAATAAAGGCAGTAAGATTAGAACTGGGCCACTATACTATAGTATAGTCGGATCAGTAAAATAAAGGCAGTGATTCCAATACTGGGCCACTATACTATAGTATAGTCGGCACAGTAGAAATATACCTGGAGGATTTTGAAAACAATAAATTATGCCATGGTAAAGAAAGTTAACTATCTTATTCCTGGCTAATAGATGTTTCTTTAAATTTGAGTACAACACATGAAATAAAATAACAGTTTAGGGGACATAGATTGTTTAACAGCAGATATTCACTTGTGAAGTTTATTTGTCATTGAGCCCTCTAGAAATGTGTTCAGGTATTATTTTACTAGTGAAAAGAAATAAATGAATTTGCTGACTAAGTAAATAAAATACTAGTTGATATTCGGTTAGGAACCGAGTATTCAGTTGATTAAATTCTTTTTCGTACTTGGCTAATCATAAATAAATTCAGTTGACCAAATAATACTATTCAGTCCATCAATGATAACAGGGATGCCAACCTCTGAAAACCAAAAAGTGAATTTCGTCCATTTGTAGTATCACATTGCGTTGCCTATGGCTAAATTTGGAAGTTACCTTTCCTTTAAAATTTCTAAGTAATCACCATCAATACCCATATGCTTTTTATACCAATCAAATTTCATCGTGAGGCAAGATTAAGCAATTCGATGATTGAATAAGTCAGTATAAGCAGGTGATTCCATGAATTTTAGTGAAAATACTTGAGTTAAAAAATTAAACCGTAGACGACATCTAGCATTTATCAAATTTGTCAGTTGCCCCACTAAAAAGTGGAATCAACACTACTGCAATGTAAATTATCTATGTCTAGGTGTATAGAGTTAACATAAACAAGCTTAATTTCACTTTCGAGTTCAGGGATAGCAAGTTTTTATTGTTGTTAATAGAACATCCAGTTTGAGAGTTATTAGTTTGAAGTAGTGAAAATTGGGTTGGGCATGGCATGGCCTACTTAATATACGGCCGTGTATGTCACCGAGAAGGCCAAAAAAATAGAAGGCCAGTTTATAAATTTAATTCTAGGATAAATTATGCCTCCTATTGTTATTATTTGGGTTGTATATGGGGTAATCAACCATTGCGAGTCCAATGGAACCACTTTTGAGAATATCAGATTTGTGGTTAAGCTGTTTAGGCGCCATTTAATGATGACACAACAAATATACAAAATATACAATTCGAGTCTAAAGAACTACGAGAAAATGAAGATAATTTGCTAATATACTTAGTTTACATTTTCCGAATATATAATGTGTATGAATATGTATAAACCAGCAATTATAAACGTTTTATGGACGAAAATAGTAAGTTGTAACTCGGATACCACTTGTAATTTAGCATGTGGTTGCTTTATAATTTTTTAAAAATTTTAGAATGTCGCCATTTTGTGATTTAGTAACCTTTGGGGTATGAAATATATTCCTATTTAGTATTCCTATTATAAAATTATTAGAAAGTAGGAAGAAAATGAAATTTAAGATATTTGAAATTTTTTCATTTTACCATAAATTGTTACCGTCACCATGAAATGGCGCCTAAACAGCTTAACCACAAATCTGAGATTCTCAAAAGCGGTTCCATTCGACTCGCAATGGTTGATTACCCCATATACAACCCAAATAATAACAATAGGAGGCATAGTTTATCCTAGAATGAAATTTATAAACTGGCCTTCTATTTTTTTGGCCTTCTCGGTGACATACACGGCCGTATATTAAGTAGGCCATGGGTTGGGTTTTGTCCAGTCCAAAACTGGTTTGGACGGACAGTGGACAAAACCCGGAATAAAACTGGACAAAACTATTTTAATTGTTTATATTAATACATAATATATAATTTTAACCTAATATAGTATAATATGATGTTGGGTCGATCTATTAGTGAAAAATGTATTACTCAATGGGATACAAGGCAAATATATATTCATTCCTTTCATCTGTAAATCTATGTGGAGGCGAGTAGTGAGGGTATTGGCTACTTCTGACTTCCTATAAGCAATAAATAAATAATATCGTAGGAATTAATGTTGCAGATAGTTAGTTTTATGTTGCAGTTATTCGTCATGAATGTATATACCGTATCAATCGGTCCCTCTTCAGCTTCATTGAACTTGTCATGTTTCCACTTCCCCTCTTCCCCTCTCCCTCTCGACTCTCTATAGATGCGGACAGTAGAAGGACTTTTTCGGAACACACCGATACCCAGTTCAGGATTTCTTGACCTATTACAGATAAAAATACCCAACTATAAATTTTATATCGAAAAAGCGTACTCAGTTATTGCTCCAAGGCTATGGAATGCAATCCCTCCGAGCATTAGAAATAGTAACTCGATTGAGATTTTTAAGAAACGTTTGAAGACTCTCTTATTTTAAATCTGACGAACATATATTTTGGACTTGTTGAAGACTTTTACTACTATCACCTGTATTATTTCTCTTTTTACCAGTATTATTTCATTATTCCTACAACATTCAAGTAACTTTAAACTATCTAGATGTACTTATATTATACTTTACTGTACTATATATTAATTTCACTTTGATCTTGTAAAGCGCATTGAGACTTTGTGAACTGCGCTTAAGAAATGCTGTATTATTATTATTATTATTATTATTATTATTATTATTATTATTATTATTATTATTATTATTATAGTAAAATCTGCTAAAGGTTACTCTATAGTCTATACAACGGTCATTTGTACATAGGCTAGCGGCCAGCTATTATAATTGCCATTTTGGCGGGAGTTTTACTAAAAAAGCGGGAGGTCTAGGTCAAAGATGAAAAAGCGGGAAATTCAAAATATATGCTATTTCTTTGAATCTAACAAGAATAGAACGATACAATATGATTAATTTTTATGTTTGAATATCTACAATTAGGAAACGTTTATTTTTCTAGTTCTATCTATCAAATTTCTTCGAGCGTATCCCGTATTCAGTGCTATTCACTCAATGTATGCAATAACACAACAAAAACGAATTAGCTAGATTAAAGAATTTAAAAAATTCTACAAAGTATATTTTTTAATTAGATATACGTAGATGTAGCTGATTTTAATATCTTCAAAAGTTCTCGTCATTTATGGACATTTTTCTCGAGATTTTAAGGAATTTCATGACGATCATAAGGGGGCTAAATAATATTAACTAACTTACAAGTATGTGAGTAGAACAAAACTTGGTACTCGTTCTAGACTAATTTTAGCAAAAAATAAAGTTATTTTACTTATATATGTATAATAAAATCTAAATATAGGAACAATTTCCAAAAAAGCGGGAGTTTGAAATGTTTGGCTGGGATGTCGGGAGGATGGGAGAAAAAAGACCAAAAAGCGGGAGGGTTGGCAACCCTGATGATATTCAATTTATTATGTAAGTTACCTCGTGCTAGGCTTGTCATAAATGCACTAGTAGTATCTACGATTCTACATCAACAAGTTCTATGTTCAGAAAACTCTCAAAATTAAATGTTTATTATCAATTCGAAGCAGAACAAAACCACATACGTGTACATATGTTGTTGTGTTGTTTAATAATTTTAACGCAAATTATATCGTAAATAGGCCCAAATAGTTATATTAAAAATTTCATCATTCGATAATGAGTAAGCATATGATAATATGGTGACCAACATGTTGCATCATTAATACGAGCCCTTCGGAATCCGTCGCTTCGCGACAGATAACTCAACCTCTACGCGGTCTTGCTGTTTCCAATAGACAATAAATATTAACATAAAAATTTGAAAAAAGTGAATTCGTCATCAGCATCAAAAACAATAAATATTCATAATAAAAATATATAAATGCGAAATTCGAAATCAGCATACTTGTTCCCCTAGGTCCTAGTAAGTTTATCATATTTGGAAGTTAGTTTATATCTCGAATATTTTTGCGGTTTCTTTCCCCCCACATCTCTTTAATACAATCCGGACAAACAAACATACAAACACACACTAACCCAACAATCGAGATTTAATAATATAGATAGATACATGTTCTTTTGATTTTCAAATTATTCAAACAGACAAATATGACGGTGCATGACCCACGACTCAGTTCTACCCCTAATATTATTGTAATCCAATCAATCAATAAAATTATAAACAAACAAGCACAATATAATGTAGGTATCCACTGCCCTTGATTTAGAGCTAAGAACAAAATATTGATCCGGAAAAATAACAAAAGAGATAAATAATTTTATAAACTAAAATAAAAGCTAACCTCGAAAATTAACTGCTCAATTAAGAGTAGTACACACGCTAATACTTGTCATACTGATTAGTATAGGTATAAAAATTTCACCGCTTGTTCTTCTATAGTACATTTGTCGAATACCTCTCCCTCTCTCTTTCTAATTGCACGTAGCAAATTGACAAATGCAGGTCCTAGTTTCTCGCGAAATAAATCACCTGCTCCAGTTTCCAACAGTTGGACAGCTTCACCTGTACTGGTTGGTAGCCGCACTATTCCTCTAGTCGCTCTCTCCTCTTCTGAAAAGTTGATTGGGTCTGTACACACTTGTTCCGGAAGAAGGAGTTTCCCTCTAATTCCGTCCATTCCAGCTGTTATCAGAGCCGCCATTGCTACATACGGATTAGCACTAGCGTCCATCAGCTTAAATTCAAAGTTGGTTGGAGACCCGTTGTCTCCTGTTGATGTGAGTCGGACAGGAGCCTCTCTGTTGTCCACCCCCCAGCACACAAATGCCCCGCTGAAACATCCGGGCACCAGACGTGTGAAGCTGTTCGGAGAAGGCGCTGTGAAGTTGGTTAGCGCTGGGAGATGCTTCAGTACTCCAGCCATGAAATTCTGGCCTAAATTAGATAAACCATACTTCTCTTTGGGATCTGGAAACACATTCTTTGGCGAACCAGTCTTCCTAAAGCTCACGTGTGCATGATTACCATTGCCAGCTCCTTTGGCGGAGTACTTTGGTATGAAACTTGCCTTCAGTTGATGCCTCATCGCAATCGCTACGATAGCAGTTCTAGCCAGCAGCAGCTTATCACACATCTCCAATACAGGTTTGTATTGGAGAGCAAACTCATATTGACCACATGCGCTCTCCTTATGGAATTGTGTGACTTTAATTCCCATGTCTTTCAACGCATGATACATATCGTTCAATATAGGCATAGCCTTGTCTAGAGCAGTCACTGAGCTGTAGAGGAAATCATCAAAGAGAGTATCATCTTGTTTGAAAAGCTGAAATTCAATTTCAAATCCAACGTCCAACTCCAACTGAAACTCTTGCGAGAGAGAATTAATGCATTTTACCAGTCCACCTCTTGGACAGAACTCCCATGGAGTGTTATCTTCTAACGTAAGCATATCTCCTAATCCGCACAGAGTATCAGGGTCCCATGGGAGTCTGACCAACGCCTTAGGGTCGACAGATAGTAATATTTCACCTACGATATCCACACCTGTTTCCGGGATTAACACATCTTCAAACACAGATAATCCCATCACAGCATTTACCATCTGCATCCCTTTCTTGGTCTGTGAGTGATAGAGCTCTTTCGGCATAACTTTACATCTTCTCCCTCCCGAGCCATCACATAACATTATACGGATGTATTCGGGTTTAGACCTTGATGATATAGAATAGCTAACTATGTACGTGTAAATAGATAGTTAATTTAAGTTCGATTACTTTCAATAACTATTGAAATATTTTGGAATTATGAATTTATTAACCGATGTAAGTCATGCCAAGGGCAGCGTGGAATCTGAGCTATTAATGTTTGAATTGTGAAGACTTAAAATGTTTAATTAAAGATTAATTACATGGCCGGATCATGGGTCTCTGGGACCATAGGCTGGGTAGAATTAAGGGCCCCTTCCCCCTTCAACCAAAATATGGATCACAAAATAACTTTATTTAAGTGTACGAGCCCTTCGGTCTCGGTCGCTTTGCGACAGATCGGTGCTACACACCTCAAGTTAACGGCCGCTATGCGGCCTTACTCCTCACTAAACAATTGATTACAGAGTTAGTAGTCCATACTTATAATTTGTTTACTTATAATACCCGTTGAAAGCTAATTTCTGGGTCGATTTTGAATTTTCATTCATTTGTTTACCTATTTTTGTAAACAACAAATATTCATATTAAAAATTTGTAAATTCGAAATCAGCATACTTGTTCACCTATTATAACATTTGGAAGTTAGTATATATCTCAATTATAAATGAGGTTTCCATTCCCCCATCACTTTAATACAATTCGGACAAACACACAACAATTGAGTTTTAAACTTTTAATAATACGAGCCCTTGGCAACCTTGATTAAACCTAATGAAAACGTAGTTTTCATCTACTAAACCACCAGAAAATGATTTATTCAAGAAAAAAGAAAAAATGCAATTATCCATATTTTAGTTGAATTTGTGATTACTCAGAAATAGATATAGTATCGATATCTAGACCATTATCTATATATTTATTCCATTAAAAAAGAAATGGCAGAATTCAACTGGTAACGATATTTATACTGTAAAATATGAAATTATGGGGGACAATCTGTGCACAAATTATCATTATATCCAATAATGATATCACTATAACCAATAAAATTAGTATGGGATTCATTTGCTCGGGGACACAACTAAAGAAGCAAAATTATCACTATATCCATTATGACTGTATAATAGCCCAGTTTTAAATCACTGCTTTATTTTTACAATGATTATCTTATATAATAACATGTTAGCGTAAATACATGACAACGAGGGACAGTTAAATCAGTAACAGTGTTACGTTTTTGATTGGAAATGTCTTAAACCTGCTCCTTCAAGGGTCTGGGAAGGCCCAATCAAGTAGACATGCAACTTTAATTTAACTAATTCCAGACCACCCAATTGTTTTTTTTTATTCAATTTTCAATTGACATCTAAACTGATAAAGATCTTCTTGAAACTCTCATGAAATTCCATTAAGCTGTTTTATACAAATCGTAGGTAAATTAGTGTGATGTACCACGGATAGATGTATTAGAAAATACGATCTGATGTTCCTACTATAAACCACGACAACTTGAGTTAAAAATACGCCAGAAAAAATAGTATTTGAAATGAATATAGATAAGAAAATGCATGCAAAATGGAATAGGAAGATAAATATAGGTTTAAATGGATGGGTAAAAAATAGTAAATGCAAAATTTTTAAACAAAATTACTACGACGAGTAAAACAGTCCGTGTCCTTTTAACCACAGAAAGTCCCTTTAACCGCTTCATGTCCCTTTAACCGCTTCGTGTCCCTTTAATCGTATCATGTCCGTTTAACCGCTACATGTCTCTTTAACCTCTTCGTGTCCCTTTAACCGCTACATGTCCGTTTAACTGCTTCATGTCCCTTTAACCGCTTCATGTCCGTTTAACCGCTAAGTGTCCCTTTGCCATTACATATCCCTATAGGCAATAACCGATACATGTCCCTTTATTCGCTTCATGTCCGTTTAACCGCTACGTGTCCATTTAACCGCTACGTGTCCCTATAACCGCTACATGTCCGTTTAACCGCTTCTTCTCCCTTTGCCATTACATATCCCTATAGGCTATAACCGATACATGTCCCTTTAATCGCTTCAAGTCCCTTTAACCGCTTCATGTCCCTTTAACCGCTTCATGCCCCTTTAACCGCTTCATGTCCCTTTAACCGCTACATGTCCGTTTAACCGCTACATGTCCGTTTAACCGCTACATGTCCGTTTAACCGCTACATGTCCGTTTAACCGCTACATGTCCGTTTGACCGCTACGTGTCCCTTTAACCGCTACATGTCCCTTTAACCGCTACATGTCCGTTTAACCGCTACATGTCCCTTTAACCGCTTCATGCCCCTTTAACCGCTTCATGTCCCTTTAACCGCTACATGTCCGTATAACCGCTACATGTCCGTTTAACCGCTACATGTCCGTTTAACTGCTTCATGTCCGTTTAACCGCTTCATGTCCCTTTAACCGCTTCGTGCCCCTTTAACCGCTTCATGTCCCTTTAACCGCTACATGTCCGTTTAACCGCTACATGTCCGTTTAACCGCTACATGTCCGTTGAACCGCTACATGTCCCTTTAACCGCTACATGCCCCTTTAACCGCTTCATGTCCCTTTAACCGCTACATGTCCGTTTAACCGCTACATGTCCGTTTAACCGCTACATATCCGTTTAACTGCTTCATGTCCGTTTAACCGCTTCATGTCCCTTTAACCGCTTTGTGTCCCTTTAACCGCTTCATGTCCCTTTAACCGCTACATGTCCCTTTAACCGCTTCATGTCCCTTTAACCGCTTCATGCCCCTTTAACCGCTTCATGTCCCTTTAACCGCTACATGTCCCTTTAACCGCTTCATGCCCCTTTAACCGCTTCGTGTCCCTTTAACCGGTTCATGTCCGTTTAACCGCTTCATGCCCCTTTAACTGCTGCATGTCCCTTTAACTGCTACATGTCCCTTTAACCGCTACGTGTCCCTTTAACCGCTACATGTCCGTTTAACCGCTTGATGTCCGTTTAACCGCTTGATGTCCGTTTAACCGCTATATGTCCGTTTAACCGCTTCTTCTCCCTTTGCCATTACATATCCCTATAGGCTATAACCGATACATGTCCCTTTATTCGCTTCATGTCCCTTTTACCGCTACATGTCCCTTTAACTGCTGCATGTCCCTTTAACTGCTTCATGTCCCTTTAACCGCTACGTGTCCGTTTAACCGCTACATGTCCGTTTAACCGCTTCCTGTCCCTTTAACCGCTGCATGTCCCTTTAACCGCCACATGTCCCTTTAACCGCTTGATGTCCCTTTAACCGCTACATGTCCATTTAACCGCTACATGTCCCTTTAACCGCCACATGTCCCTTTAACCGCTTGATGTCCCTTTAACCGCTACATGTCCATTTAACCGCTACATGTCCCTTTAATCGCTTCATGTCCATTTAACCGCTCCATGTCCCTTTAACCGCTACGTGTCCCTATAACCGCTTCCTGTCCGTTTAACCGCTTCTTCTCCCTTTGCCATTACATATCCCTATAGGCTATAACCGATACATGTCCCTTTATTCGCTTCATGTCCCTTTTACCGCTACATGTCCCTTTTAGCGCTACATGTCCCTTTAACTGCTGCATGTCCCTTTAACTGCTTCATGTCCCTTTAACCGCTACGTGTCCGTTTAACCGCTACATGTCCGTATAACCGCTTCCTGTCCGTTTAACCGCTGCATGTCCCTTTAACCGCTACATGTCCATTTAACCGCTACATGTCCCTTTAATCGCTTCATGTCCCTTTTACCGCTACATGTCCCTTTAACTGCTGCATGTCCCTTTAACTGCTTCATGTCCCTTTAACCGCTACGTGTCCGTTTAACCGCTACGTGTCCGTTTAACTGCTTCATGTCCGTTTAACCGCTTCATGTCAGTTTAACCGCTACATGTCCGTTTAACCGCTACATGTCCGTTTAACCGCTACATGTCCCTTTAACCGCTACGTGTCCCTTTAACCGCTTCAAGTCCCTTTAACCGCTACATGTCCGTTTAACCGCTTCTTCTCCCTTTGCCATTACATATCCCTATAGGCAATAACCGATACATGTCCCTTTATTCGCTTCATGTCCGTATAACCGCAACATGTCCGTATGACCGCTACGTGTCCCTTTAACCGCTTCATGTCCCTTTTCCGCTAAATGTCCCTTTAACCGCTACGTGTCCCTTTAACCGCTTCTAGTCCCTTTAACCGCTACATGTCCGTTTAACCGCTTCTTCTCCCTTTGCCATTACATATCCCTATAGGCAATAACCGATACATGTCCCTTTATTCGCTTCATGTCCGTATAACCGCAACATGTCCGTATGACCGCTACGTGTCCCTTTAACCGCTTGATGTCCGTTTAACCGCTTGATGTCCGTTTAACCGCTATATGTCCGTTTAACCGCTTCTTCTCCCTTTGCCATTCATATCCCTATAGGCTATAACCGATACATGTCCCTTTATTCGCTTCATGTCCATTTAACCGCTACATGTCCCTTTAACCGCCACATGTCCCTTTAACCGCCACATGTCCCTTTTACCGCTACATGTCCCTTTAACTGCTGCATGTCCCTTTAACTGCTTCATGTCCCTTTAACCGCTACGTGTCCGTTTAACCGCTACATGTCCGTTTAACCGCTTCATGTCCGTTTAACCGCTACATGTCCGTTTAAACGCTACATGTCCGTTTAACCGCTACATGTCCGTTTAACCGCTACGTGTCCATTTAACTGCTGCATGTCCCTTTTACCGCTACATGTCCCTTTAACCGCTACATGTCATTTAACCGCTACATGTCCATTTAACCGCTACATGTCCCTTTAATCGCTTCATGTCCCTTTACCGCTACATGTCCCTTTAACTGCTGCATGTCCCTTTAACTGCTTCATGTCCGTTTAACCGCTTCATGTCCGTTTAACCGCTTCATGTCCCTTTTTCCGCTACGTGTCCCTTTAACTGCTTCATGTCCGTTTAACCGCTACATATCCGTTTAACCGCTACATGTCCGTCTAACCGCTACGTGTCCGTTTACCCGCTACATGTCCGTTTAACTGCTTCATGTCCGTTTAACCGCTTCATGTCCGTTTAACCGCTTCATGTCCGTTTAATCGCTTCATGTCCGTTTAACCGCTTCATGTCCGTTTAACCGCTTCATGTCCGTTTAACCGCTTCATGTCCGTTTAATCGCTTCATGTCCGTTTAACCGCTTCATGTCCGTTTAACCGCTTCATGTCCGTTTAACCGCTTCATGTCCCTTTAACCGCTACATGTCCCTTTAACTGCTTCAATCCGTTTAACCGCTTCATGTCCGTTTAACCGCTTCATGTCCGTTTAACCGCTACGTGTCCCTTTAACCGCTTCATGTCCCTTTAACCGCTACGTGTCCATTTAACTGTTGCATGTCCCTTTAACCGCTACGTGTCCCTTTAACTGCTGCATGTCCCTTTAACTGCTTCATGTCCCTTTAACCACTTCGTGACCTTTTAACCTCTTTTTCTTCATTCATTCATTCTCACATGTATTTTTTAATTCTTTAATTTGTTTTCATTTATTTTAGTTGAACTATTTTTTTCTTTGTTTCCCTACTTATTTTTCATTTAGTTTTGCTTGTACTATTTTAATTTGATTAAATTTACTATTTCTAAATCTCGTGTCCATTTAACCGAAGTTGTCGTGGTTTCCTAAAGTAATTTACCCTCGATAATTACACTGATTAAACATCTACCCTCTTTACATGAATGTAATTCATAATCAGTGTTGCTAGACAAATTCATGCTAAAACACTCAAAAGTTCATGAAAAGTTGAAGCCAAAATTATACATACATAAGTGATAAGTCATGTTAATGCAAAGTTTTATGCCAAAGTTCATGCCACCTCTCCAAAGTTCATAGATCTATGATCTTTATTCATGATCTGACAACACTGTTTATAATATTTCCTGAGAAAGGATTATTTTTACTAATTTTCCCCATGTTTCAGAAATTATTGTTAACAAACACAAAATTTAATTTTTAATTAAACATCCATCGATTGCCCAAAACTACGTACATATAAGAGACTATATACATCATTTTTGATTATCGCAGTTGTCAATAACCTATAGGTCACTAATAATTTACAGAGGTGTAACTTCAACACTGTTGCCTATTTTCACTTTACTTGTGCGTGTATAAATGATTGAGTTAACACCAACATTAAGAACTAAAAAATATTTGGTCACCACAAGTGGCCAAGAACCTTAATTTGGGGGAAGCACAAATTAAATTTGATATTAATTACAATAATTTTGATTTTTGATTAGAGTGACACATGTTGCGTTATACGATGCGGAAAATACAAGAAATTCTTAAACTTGACCAAGGGTGGGGTTGGCTAACCGATCTGAGGCAACGGTTACAATTCGATTTCTCGCCACGGTTAACCGGTTAACCGCCCATCCTACTCAATACAATAAATCCTTTATAAAAATTTGATTATACTACAGAATAAGACTTAGGTGTATAAAGTATAACTGCATAAGTATATTAACTGATACATTTCGTGCTTTAGGTAAATTTAAATCAATGTTGTCCAATAAAATTTATTAAGTGGTGATGAGAAATGGATTTAGGACTACATATTCTGATAAAATTCAAAAAAATTAATACTTTATACATTAATTTCCCAATAACTCTGCTGTTATTCAACAGACCGGCTGACTGGTTAATAAAATCTCTAACCGTTAACCGATGTCAGCAACGGTTAACCGAATCCAGCCTTGACTTGACATTGACAAAATATACCCATACCTATCACTACATACAGTTCTTTACCCAAAAATTCAGATGAATAATTCTTTAAAAATAATTTCGATTGGGAACACCGTTTGTAATTACCGTTAAGATCGAACAGAATTACGAACTTAAATATTAGTGAATACGACCAAGGTAGTATTACAAGACACAAATGCAACTAAAAAAATAAATTAAGTAATCGAAATATTAACTAGTAATACATAAATACGTTAAATATAAAATTAATTAATAGATAACTATTAACTATAGAGTAAGCAACGAAATAAAATAAGGAATTAGAAGAAATGAATCCACTATGTTGATAAGAAATTCTCCAATGAATCATCCATAGCATGCAACCAATCAGTATGAGGGAGAGAACCAGTTGTGCCGGTTACGGGTGAAGCAAAAGACTTATCACGGTAAGTTAAAATATTTTCAACTTTGTGGTGTTCCCATTCCTTGAGATTATTGGCTGCTAAATCGATGTCAAATTTTGGACAATCAACAGTAGAAGGGAAGAGGTCTTTCAAATAATCACTCTGAAAATCAATCTGTTCTATTGGATTCAACAATTTTTCATCTCTCGCAATCCATTTATCTATATCCTGCTGAATTTCAGTGTTAGGTGGTAGGGATATTCTACCCATTATCACATCACGCACATACCAAGCTTGAACGTCGAACATCGAGAATGTATAGAACTGGTCCTGCATCCCAAGATAAAATAGCTTGGGATTTTTCTGAAATACTACTCCTTTGTATAAGCCAGGACCAAACATTCTGTTTGTTGTCTTCAATTTCAGCTTATCCTCCATGAAAGGGAAATAGTGCAGGTAACCAGTGCACAGTATAATATCATCTGCCTCTTGAACGTGTCCGTCTTTGAAGTAAGCAGTTTTACCGTCTAGATTGTCTAAATAATGCACTTCCTTCACACTAGGAGGCCAATTGAATCCCATTGGATTGTGTCTATATCCGATACACACAGACTTAGCTCCGTACTTATAACACTGAAGGGCGATATCTTCCGCAGAATAGCTACTTCCTAGAACGATGAGATTTTTCCCAAAGAATTCATCTGCACTTCTAAAATCATGCGAATGGAGTATACGGCCAGGAAAAGTGTTCATTCCCGGATAATCAGGGATATTAGCAACAGAGAAATGGCCTGATGCAACTACAACAAAGTCAAACTCTTCTGTATAGATATTATTATCTAATTTGTTCCATATATTGACACTGAATTTGTCATTATCAAAAGTAACGCTCTGAACAGTTGAATTGAATCTGATATACTTCTTCAAATTAGACTTCGTAGCACGACCTATGAGATAGTCATGCAATACAGCTCTTGGGGGGAATGAAGGGATTGGTTTACCGAAATGTTCATCAAATGAGTAGTCTCCAAATTCTACACATTCCTTAGGACCATTAGACCACAAGTATCTGTACATACCATTGTGTACAACATCACCATATTGATCTGTCCCTGTTCGCCAAGAAAAATTCCATAAACCTCCCCAATCGTCTTGTTTTTCGTAGCACACAATTTCAGGAATCTGATTACTGCTACTTTCTGCATGTTTGAAGGAATGTAACATAGATAGGCCACATGGACCCGCACCAATAATAGCCACTCTTGACATTATATCCAGTAGGATGTGAATAACTGTGTGTCAAAAGTAGTTTGATAGAACTAGAAAAAGTATTAGAGCGTTAATTAAAGCCGAATCAATAGTATTTCTGGTTAAAAGTTTGTATTGCTTATTCAGCAAGCTCTATTGTTCAGTTTATTCACACAACAACCGCAAAGCGGATGTTGTGTGGAGTGCGACACGTCGCGAACGACCGAGCAATCGTAGTATAATCAATTGTATAAGTGTGTGGTTGTGTTCGGTCGCGAACGGTCGCGAAGAGATCTAGCTAGCAAAGCGCGCTAGTATGTAGAATGCCATATCTACTAATTCGAATGCTTAGTTATATCTATATGTACTACATTCGCCTATCAATTGACTTTTTGAGGGCAAGTCGCCGCGCGGGGTACCTCCCTATTTCTTGCCTTATTTTCATACCAAATTTTTTGCCCCCTGACACGTGACACCGTGAGAATTTGAACCACTAGTCCGATTTACAAAAACTCAGCGGTTTTCGATAGAAACTCGCGATTAAGTGGAGCAGTTTTAAAACAAACATACTACTAATGATCCATAAATCTCAAATTTTAGATTTATTTCTATCATACGTTCAGGAACAGGGGAAATCTTTGATTTTTATAGTTATCAATGAGTTGTTGCACTTAATCGATCAATTGGCAGTCAAATGAGTTATTTAAACACTAAACACTAATAAAGAAAATATATTATTTTTGTAACATTGTCATAATATACTAAACTATTAATTAATACAAACCCTATGTAAATTGTTAAATTGGCACCATAGGGCTTGTTCATAATAAGCAGACCTGACTGTATTGAATTATTTGAAGTTTTTTGTTTCTGTTTATAGCTTATGAATAGAGTGTTTGTGTTTACAAATAATATCTATAAGTTAATCACACAAATCATCCTATCTAGAAGATTAAATCACTTCTTTATAAGCGGAATTTCGTTATACTTATCCATTTCGGTGTAACCAAAGTTTTATTAATGTAATAAGATAGAATGATTTCCCGACCATTGATGACTTCGTTATATCCGACTTGGTTATAACGGGAGTTGACTGTACTAGTAGTTTGGTATTTTGTGAGTAATTATTTACTTGTCAATTTATTCAATTTTGGAGTCACACTACCGCTCCCATAGTTATAAATTGAGCAGATCACCACTGGGTATTAGGTACAGTCGAAATCGGGGTTTTTTGCCACGGGTTTTTTTGCTTATTGGGTTTTTTTGCCTCTTTTGTCGTGCATTTTGGGGGGCAAAAAAACCCGATTTCGACTGTAGTTCATACCAAATTACGGAACCGATTGACTTGAAATTTCGGTGTTTATTCGCACACCAGCGTAACGGCCAAAAGTGCAATCAAATTTAATTAATCTAATTACTCAGTAAAAATCAACTTAAGTTGAGTTCTCTGATTATGAAGTCTCTATATTATCAACACAATTTTGGTCCCTTGAATGTTCATAATAAGAACCTGACATGACTGTAGTAAAGAATATTTAGTGGATGTATAATTAAGGAAAAAATATGAAAAATATATTTTTACAACAAAAAATAATTATTGACAAGAAAAAATTTGTAGTTCGTAGTTATTATTCTCAGACACAATTATTAATTTCATATTTTCAGTTAGAACTATTCCTCTAGGGCCATAAAGCATTCCCACTTCATGTCCTGGTTCCCCTTTAGTGTGGAGGTGTGTCCCTTCTTTCGAGAATATTCTAACTTCATTATTCAACCATTCACTGATCAGCAAATTCTGTTTTCTGTCCAAACAGAAGAAGCGAGCTACTCCTATCTGCATTCCCATACCCCATGTGATTAGGGAGCGTATCTTCTCTCCTGCGTGAGAGAATACGAGTATGCAGGGAGAGCCATTACATAGCACGTACACCTCATCTGGTGTCAGTTTAACGTCTTTCGGGTGTTTCATTGTTTGGTGCCTTATGGATCTTTGGAAGTGTAGGGAGTCATCTAGAACTTGGATTATGTGGTTGTAATAACCTGCTACGAACACATCTCCGTTGGTAGAGACGGAGAGTCCGCTAGGCCAATTGAACTGTCCCACACCAGATCCCTTGCTCCCTAGGCTAGCGACGAGACGCATGTCAGCCTCTATTTTGAATTGGAACACAGCGTCTACTCCTGTGTCAGTCACATACAGGTTGTCTCGATGGATCGCTATACCGTATGGCGCTCTCATATCTTGGTTTGTGAAAGTATTCAGGAATTCGCCTGTCTCCGAGAAGATTGAGACTCTACAGGAACCTGATTCAGCGACATAAATTAGGTTTGTGTTCTCATCGATAGCGACACCTTGAGGATTCCAGAGCTCTCCAGGAGCATGTCCTTTCTTCCCGACAGCTACAATCGGTCTCATCTCTTCATATCGGGGTACAACGGGCACCTCCTCCTCGACTACCTCTCCCACACCTGCGATCACCTGCTCCAGGTGTCCACAGGTGCCTCGGAACACCACGCGTGTCTCTGGCTGGGCTACCCTCACCTCTGCTAGCGCTTCTTCTAGTTCCGCTAGGATTCGCTCCTGGGTCTCTCTCAGTTCGTTCATTTGGAGACGAGCCTCGGTTTCGGTTTTCAGTGCGATCAGTTCTTCTTCTTTTCGCGCGCGGGCTATGGGCCTAGCGGCTATTTGGTCACGTGTGTCGCGGTATGTGGTTATGAGTGCCACTCGTCGCTGCTGGACACACATAATTATGCGGTCGAATAGTTGGTGTATTTCCAACTCGACAGGGTCTACGGGGTGTATCGGATCAGGGAATCGAACGACAATTTTGTTATTATTTGCAAGTTAGCTAGTTAGTGCTATTTAAAGGAAAGTAGTTTGTTAGTAGAATGCTATAGAGAATGTGTCTCGTATCTTATAGCAGAGCTAGGTGGTGGAACTGAGTGGAATGTGGCATCTGTTTGTGTGCCGCCTCTTCTGATGCACATGGTGACTCCATCCAGTCAGGAATGTAGTGAAAGGAAATACTTACATTTGTGAATAATTAGTTAATGCAGAGACAACTTTGCTAGGATACCAAATGGCTCAAATGGAATGTGGCACAACCCAGTGCAAAGTACTAAATTACTTTCCTAGCTTAGTATCAAATTTCTTACAAAAACATTTTATTTTATATAAAATAATTGTTATCGTTATTTACTATTTATTTATCATTTTTTAATTCTATTATTATCTTATTCTTATGGTGTGCATTTCATTTCAATTTTATAATTACAGTCAGGTCTGCTTATTGTGAACAAGATTTCGTCTGCTTAAGAGTTGTTTAGCCTTTGGTTATTATCTAAGTATATAAACAAAGAAATGTAGGCTATTTTGAATTCATATTGACAATATTGTTCAGTAACGCTTCAAAGTGAAACTATTCAAATTTCTATGATTATCTTGCATTTTTCTGATTCAAACACTTACAACCATATAGTAAAAGGTCGAGTGTGCATGCACATACAGTCGAGTGTGCATGCACATACAGTCGAGTGTGCATGCACATATAGTCGAGTGTGCATGCACATATAGTCGAGTGTGCATGCACATATGGATAGTCGAGTGTGCATGCACATATAGATAGTCGAGTGTGCATGCACATATAGATAATCCAAAAAGTATGCACATATAGAGTAGAGTGTGAGTAAACAGATTATAAATAAATAATAATTTAATATTTCTGTTATTTATAATTCTTATTGTTTGTTATTCTATGTCACATGAAATTATATCTACATTTGTAACTATTCCCCAAGCGAAGAGGAAAAGAAGTGATATTGAAGAAACAACAATCTCTCAGTTGAGCATCAGATCACAAATTAGGGGCGAGGATAATGTTTCTACTGAGCTCCTAACCGATATAGAAATTAATCCCAGAACAAGTAAATACATATAAATAATATTCGAGTAAAATCTTAATTAAATTAAACGTAGACTGAATTCTATAAATTCGATGCGAATATACTGTGCCAAAATTGGCACTGTTATACTTGTGTATTACACATATAACAAAGTGTCAATTTGGGCTTGTAATCATTTTCGAGAATCTCGTATTCAAAAATTAATCTTTTAAAGCTTATTATTTCGAATCGCAATGATTGTCAAGGGCCCACTTTAGAGAAAATTAGTTCTCCACCTAGTTTTTTTTGTCCACCTAGAGAACATTTCAATGTATATAAATTAATGGTCTATTATTTAGGAAATGATTATAGCGCCTGTTTAACTTCGCTTGATGAGGAAGAGGAATTAACGGTAACAATTTCTACCTTTGATCAATATATTTCACTCCTGATTGTCGAATCAAAGTCCTGGAAGCTTGATGATTCGCAATTTGCAGTAGTCGCTGATTTTGAATTCAATAAAGCAGGTAAATTATTATATTTTCTTTAATACTTTACTGTTGCATGTTGATTATAGTGATCTATAAAATCTTTAGGAAAAGTAAAGCTAACTAAAAGAAAGGTTATTATTGATGTCACTGCTAGAAAATGTTTAGAATGTGATCACAATTGCATCCATTATGAAGCTTTTGAACATTGTTCAAACACTGAATAGTGAATATCTTAAAATATGTCAGCCTAATTATCTCAAGAATTATAAATTCTTCATTCTCAATCAATCAACCATCTTTCTAGATGATAATGAAGGTTTTCATTGTTTTTACAATGATGAAATGAAGTGGTTCTGTGTCACATGTTTGGGAAAGTGTAATAAATCAGCTACCTTACAAACCATTTTACCAACATGTAATTTCGATTTAACCACAGTTTTCCCAAAAGAGATTGATTATTCCACAATATCCACTCAACCTATACCCGTATTTCTTGACGAAAAAATGGCTAGTGTTTACAAAGAACAACAACAATGCCAATTTCAGAACTTGTCTGCTGAATTACTTACAGAAAAAGAGTCTTGTGAACACGGATATCAATTTAACACTGAAAACAACGTTCGTTTAGAGAGAAAAGGAATAATTGTGTACACTGCAAACGCTGTTATTGAACTTGCTGAACATAAAGGTATGTTGGATCGTGGATTCTAATATATTAAAAATTTATCTAATATTTTGTATTTTTCCTTATTATTCGATAGTCTATAGTTCTGTATGCAATGGCCCATGCAACTGTAAAGCATCTTTCGACGGGAGATCCTGTCTACTACTTAATATCAATAACCGCTACTTCCTACATTACGACACACTCTATGAGTATAGCGAATTCATGACTTCATCGAGAAACACACTTCGTGGGTATTTAAGGTTCGTCCAGATTATAAAATAGGTATTTCTCAGTCATAGTTGTCTATTGTTCTAGTGACTTTCTAATTTTATAGAGCGAAAAACAGAACCCAAGAGAGGCTTGGAAGGAAAGACAGATATCAGTACCATATTTTCCAACACGGATGGAATGCATATTTAAGGATGATTGATCTTAACTATCAAACAAGTTTCACTTGTCCTACTTGCAAGGACAACCCCGAAGTAGTAATAATGGATGGGATTACACTAGGAACTTTGAAACGAATACCTGAGACCCCTCATTTAATAGATGAATTTCAAAACTTCAGCGTGATCCCGACTTCCAATCGTGTATTTATTCCAAGCGCTAAGACAAGGAAGATGTTGAAAGAATTTAGTTCTATGGGGTTAAGAAAGAGCACTTTCAATGAAATGTTAACTTGTATCGCGGTTGAAGAGTTTGTTAATTATATTTTATACACCACTGTGGAGTGCAATGGTTGGATTAAGATTAATGAAACTTACCCTGGTGTGAATGCTGTTTTAACTCGATTAAGTTATCCATCTCCATTATCTGGAATATTCCAATTTTCTTTACTAACGAAAACAGAGCGAATACTTTTAGTAAAATTATCAAATGGAGAATTTCTTTCCACAAACGATCTCCACAAAATATTCATCAAGATAAACTCCGTCCAACTGCTCTTTGACTCGCTTCCTCCAAGAGTAAATGAGGGAAAACATGTGTCTTTGAACCATATTATTCAACCACTTTTGACAATAATTCTAAGGAAAATTGATGCTCTATTTAAACATCCTACAAGAAAACTTGTTGAGTATTCGTCTGAAACTAATGACTACTTCAACTATTTTCCAGCCTTTCCGGTCCACTACAAGTATGTAATGTGTTTTAACTTTTAAATTAATTCTTATAGATTTAAATACCTTACAAGTACCAAAATATACGTATACTGGTGAAATACATTTGTATCCTTGTTAATCTAATCACTCACCTACTACTGTACATAATGGATAATGTAGTGATATTGGATATAGTGATATATTGGATAATAGTGATAATTTATCCCCAATCCCCACCATTATCACTATATCCAATACATATGTACTGTAACAACAATAAAATGCACATATTATTAATTAATACTGATGTGTTAGATTTATTTACACTTAACTTTATAAATGTCTTCTTATTTGAATTCATTTTGAGAGGATCAAATTTTATTCTATAGATTACCAAAATATGAGATTGGAAAAGCAGATGCAACTTTCCAATGTTCAAAGATCTACCCCAAACACAATAAATTCTCTCCAGGAATGCTAGTTCTTACATGTCAGCACAAGATTTGTTATGGTTTTGAGATTTTAAGAGAACGAGAGTCCACGGTTATAGTATATAACATGCTAATCAGTATTTTCAAGAAACCTCCAAAGATTATCATTTATGATAATGCGTGCAATTTGCATACTACATGTCTAATGAGGTAACATTTAGATTATTAATTTCGAAGCTACTATACTTAATAAATTGACTAAATATTGTTCTTTGTTTAGGGACCCTACACTATTTCGCGACACTGCGTTTTTAGTTGATAGGTTTCACTCTGTGAACCATAAATGTAGTCCATCATACTCAATGAAGTCAATTCAAAGCGAACATATCAAAAAGATCAACTCACAAGCTTGTGAACAGATTTTCTCTGTACTAAGACGGATCTCCACGCAAATAGCATATATGCGAGTAGAGAACGTTTTCTTTAATACTAGATATTTTTTTAGCTATTTTAAATGCACAAATGATATCTAAATTTAATTAGTAATGAAATCTCAATATTAGTTATAAAGTGATATAATATTATGTATTACGTAATGACAAAAGATTAAATATAAATTTAATTGCAAATAGGACAAGCGAACAACATTATTTGCTCAGTGTTGTCTAGAAAACCAACACATGGCTTGTGAAACCATTTTGTGCACTTAGTGCACTCGACCATATTTCTGTACGCAAATTGGGGTAATCTACATAGGCACCAGATTTCAATGTTAATGGGTTCAGATTTTTGCATTGTCATGATGCCTTGTGGTTTAGGTACTCTGATGGTGGGAAAAGGTTCCAAAGTTTCATTTTCGATGCACTTTCGCAAATGTTTGCGCATATTCGATTGGCGCCACCGATTATTAACGGGATCATCTCCAGACGCTATCGCGAGGCAGACTGCTGCAGCAAAAACTCCACAGTCTGCTCCACCACGTTGTTGTTGTATTGGCATAACAGTAACTGTGAGAGAGGGTTCGTTAGTGGCATATAACAGTGCTAGTTGAACATCCAGTTCCTCGCTAGTACGTCCTGAAAACGCTGAGTCATATAAGTAGACACCGTTAGCAGTTTTTCTGGAGCATACCCAGTGCAAGTTTCCATCGTGATGGATTTGTAAGCTGTTTTGTGGAGGCTTTACAAACTCACGATTCTACAAGAAAATATCGATCAGTCTCATTTCCACAAACATTTCAATTAATCTCGTCTACAATTACTGCAGAATAAGCTACTTAGATTAATATTAATTTACCTTAGATAAAATTGTGTCTTGTAGTCCAGACAGACTTGGATAGGATACTTTTAGAAGCTCCTAAATGTAACATGGATGATTGTAATTTGTAAACAAGAAAGAAAGGACAGGTATTTAAGAAATCACTTACCATGAAACAGTTTATGGAAGCTCCAGATAAAAAAGCATTAGTATTGGAGAGCTGTTTGATAAATTCTTCTTTAACTCTTTTGTCAATTACAGTAAATTTTATCTTCAATGGGGAAATTGGGCGCGTATTTATTAGTTCAGCCAGCGTGGGTGAAAATGGAGGTGTAGAATCTGACATTTGTGGCGAAGTGCTCTCGGGTTGCTGATTACAATCTTTAGTCATAGTGGAAGATTCACAAGTAGATAGCCCAGGTAAAAATGAATCATTTGATGATACGTCATATGTATTATTGAGAATATTTTGTTTTAGAGATCCAATTTGGACTGAAAACAGACCCGTTTCAACACGGTTATCTAATTGCAAGTCGTCATCATAATTGGTTTCCATGTTGTCATCATATGGCAGTTCTGTTTCAAAATTGTCGTCATATGGCAGTTCTGTAATACTTCTGTTTCCAAGTTGTCATCATATGGCAGTTCTGTTTTAAAATTGTCGTCACAAGGCAGTTCGGTTTGCAAGTTGCCAACCGGGCTCGTTCGTAGCGAATCGGTATTTGCATTGAAATATCTATATGCATTTATGATCTGAATAAGGTGTGTTCTCTTAAATGTTTTTCGAGCAACGTTTGAGAAAGGGATGTCTTCTGGCCACCAAATGGGTTTTTTATCTTCTTTACCCCAAAAATTTCGAGTTATCCCTAGAAAAATTGTCATTGATTAAGTTCGGAATTAAATATAGTATAGTCTGCACAGTAAAAACTTAACATTACAAAACATACCTACTGATTTTTGAATTAACCACGATATAATTCTTCGTAATGTGTTCACATTGCATCCAGTTAGATCACTCTCTATTTTCGCAATCATTTCGACATCGTGTGCTGGGGTAGACTCTAGTGAAATAGGACAATTGGCAAGACTCTTCCAAATCACATCCTTATTTGCATTTATAAAATCAGTGAAGGGACTATTTGCTAAAATAGATAGACCCCCTTCCCAGGTAAAAACAGCACCGATTCTTTGGCCAGTTACCTGCTTAAACCTAGATAAAGTTCTTTGGAGCATCTGTCTCGCATTACCTTTCGTCATCTGTGGCATAATGGTAATGGTGGTATGTAATATGTATGTTAACGGGCTTTGAATCAATGAAGCAGGTCACGAAATTTCTAAATGTGTCTACAGTAGATGGATATGTCTTTATACATATTTACATAATATGATATTGCAAGGATGCACAATTGTCAACAAGTGCCTGTGCCTAATTCAATCAAACTATTAACTATTAAAAAAACACGCTTGTGGTGTGTTTGTCAAGAATTACGAGAGCTAAAATGTGTATGCAAACTCGACTTTATGTGGATACACACTCTATATATGCATGCACACTCGACTATCTATATGTGCATGCACACTCGACTATCCATATGTGCATGCACACTCGACCAGTGTTGTAAATCAAATCAAATATTTCAAATATTTGATTTGATTTGATTTGATTTAAGAGAATTTGAATTATCAAATGATTTGATTTGATTTGATTTGAAATTATTTGAATCCTCAAATGATTTGATTTGATTTGATTTGAAAATATTTGAATTCTCAAATGATTTGATTTGATTTGATTTGAAATTATTTCAAATCATTTTCAAATCATTTTCGAATCATTTTTCAAATCATTTTCAGATCATTTTCAAATAATATTCGGTAAATCATTTTCAAATCGTTTCCAAATCGCTTTAGTATAATTTCACGTCATTTTCAATTCAATTTCAAATATATAAGATCATTTTCAAAATTTCTATACATTTTGACAGTGGTTCAGAAATGATTTGAAAGTTTCAAATATTTCAAATATTTGATTTGATTTGATTTGAAATTATTTGAAATTTCAAATATTTGATTTGATTTGATTTGAAATGATTTGAAATCTCAAATGATTTGAAATGATTTGATTTGAAATAATTTTAAATCTAAAATGATTTGATTTGATTTGATTTGAGAAAAAAAAAATGATTTATTTACAACCCTGCACTCGACTATATGTGCATGCACACTCGACTGTATGTACATGCACACTCGACTATATGTGCATGCACACTCGACTTTTTATTACCTCTTACAACAATTATTTTCATTTATTGTGAGTATCGTAACTACAGAGCTTGATCTATATATGATCTATATGCCTGAAGTCTAAAATTACTAAATACATTTAAGAATTTTCCTCAAAATGGGTGCATGTATGTATAGGTTTTGACTTTGGAGAAAAATATCTGTTTATTTATATTATAATACTGTTTATCTATATATATATACACTCCATTCAGCAGGAATCTTAAATAGTGGTTATATAACAATGTTAAGTAAGTAATAATATGCAATGGTTTAATCTTAAGTTGTTATACGTTAGGTATTAATATGAAGATTTTTATTATGAACAAGCCCTACGGTCCCAATTTAACAACTTACATAGGATTTGTATTAACGGTATCGCCGAAAAGACGAAAATGGTAATTTTCAGTGGAAATAACATTTCGAGGCAATAATTTTTTTTCCTGCTAATTTATTCTTAGGCATGTCTTGTTTCATGCTAGGTGCTAAAAAACATTTTTTGGTCAATAGGAATGCACTTATGCGTCATAATATAGCTCCATATTTGGTCATTTTCCGAAATAACTCGGATTTTTTTGAAATTTTGTTATATCAATGCCCTGACATAGATCATTGTTTTTATGATGAAAAAAGCTTCAATATTTATAAATTATTGATTTTATCATCTCCACATTGGAATTCTTACTCCATATCATTTCCATGGTTACCATTGCCATAGATTGTAATGTTTGACACAATTCAAAAGTGTAATGTGTAATGTGATTGTAGTATTGTTGTAATTAGCGTATATTGAAAACCTGATACTATAGTGTAATTATACAACTGAAATCTGATGCTTTATTTATTGTTTCAGATGTCACAATATCTTATTATATAAATCATAGTCGTTTCAAATAACTTTATGTAATAATAGTATGTGAAATATGCTACCATTTTTGCATTGTGTTATGTGGCTGACTATATTAATCTGGCAGAAATAGATATGTGGTTGATCATAGTTATATGGTTGACAATAGTTATGTGGTTGATTTAGTTTTTGCTATAAATAGTAGAGCAAATGTAAATGGGGCCGGGAATGGGCTGGGTAGAGCCGGGAATGGGCCGGGTAGAGCCGGAGTGGGCCATGAATGGGCCAGGTAGAGCGGAGTGGGCCGGAAATGGGACGCGTAAAGTCGGGAATGGGTCGGGTAGAGCGGAGTGGGCCGTGAATGGGCCGCGTAGAGCCGGGAATGGGCCGAGTATTGCCGGAGTGGGCTGGGTAGAGCGGGGAATGGGCCGAGTAGATTCGGGAGTGGGCCGAGTAGATCCGGGAGTGGGCCGAGAAGATCCGGGAGTGGGCCGAGTAGATCCGGGAGTGGGCCGAGTAGATCCGGGAGTGGGCCGAGAAGATCCGGGAGTGGGCCGAGAAGATCCGGGAGTGGGCCGAGAAGAACCGGGAGTGGGCCGAGAAGATCCGGGAGTGGGCCGAGAAGATCCGGGAGTGGGCCGAGAAAATCCGGGAGTGGGCCGAGTAGATCCGGGAGTGGGCCGAGAAGAACCGGGAGTGGGCCGAGTAGATCCGGGAGTGGGCCGAGAAGAACCGGGAGTGGGCCGAGTAGATCCGGGAGTGGCCCGAGAAGAACCGGGAGTGGGCCGAGTAGAACCGGGAATGGGCCGAGTAGAACCGGGAGTGGGCCGGATAGATCCGGGAATGGGCCGAGTAGAGCCGGGAGTGTGCCGGATAGAGCCGGAAATGGGTCGGATAGAGACGGAAATGTGGCAGGTAGAGCCGGGAATGGGCCGAGTAGAGCCGGGATGGGCTGAGTAGAGCCATAATTTGGCCGGGTAGAACTGGGAATGGGCCGCGTAGAGCCGGGTGGGTCCACGCCAGGGTATATTATAAGCCCATTTTTTTATTCCTAGCCCATTTTTTTATTCCTATTTTCATTTTTTTACTCCCTTGAATAGTGAGTTTTTATCGTCTGATATCCATTTCAAGATTCCATTTCTACCGAAAATACATTTTTTTATTCCACGAAAACATTAAAAAACATTTTTTTATTCCTTATAAAATACTCTGGTCCACGCCTACGGCGACATCCCTGGTCCAATATTAATCGTAATTGTTCATAAGAGGTTGGATAATAGCACTAGGAAGTATTTGTCCCTTGACCAATCACTCATACAGATAAAAACCCCAATTTATATCCTGTGCTGAGATGTATAAACTTTGAATGCGTTTCTCTCAGAATATTGTATTTGACCTGAGTACATATCCGCGGATAAACGTAGTGAACGCTATTTCCGCCCAAAATAATAAGGAAATATAAATTGCTCGGATTTTGACGATATTTTTACAGACACTGCGGAAGGATGGTATCTATCGAGGGGACTTGGGTTTTCATCGATCCGATCATTATTTCCAGAGTTATGACCGTTTTAGTGGAGCGAAATTTAATATTAAAACGCGGTTTTATAACTCCAAAGGTGTTGCCCACGTTAAAATAACTATTTATTGTATTTACAACGTTTCAATATTCAGACATATGATAGTCTAACAAAATATTTGCACAACTCAACAAAAACTTTTAGATAAAAGTGGAAATTGCAAAAGTTATAGCCCTTCGGCGGTCTTCAGGGTACGGATTCTTGACTAATTTGTAACTCAGAGAGGAAAAGAGATAAATTAAAATTAGACTAGTGAAAAATGATCAGAATACATGGTTTCCCATATGCAAATAATACATTTTGTAAGCCTAGGACGCACCGTTTTCATAAATGCCCTATATGGTAGTGTGAATGTGACCAATTTTGATGACACATGCAAATTTGTATCTCCTAAATGGGAGACTCTAAAGCTTAGCTCTAAATTACTAATCACATTGACATATCATTTCTAAATCATTGCAAATTTAAAAATCACTAAAAACTAAATGGTTACCTTGCTATTAAGCTCCAATGCCCATATATGGAGGTGTCATGTGACCATCAAAAGAGAGAAATCCAAATTCGAAAGTGAACTAGAGCTTAGTTCTAACTTTTAGACACTATCAGTGATTGAATTCCTGCTAGATGGCCGATTTTAATTCCTTCCCGGATCAATATTCTTCGCTGTAGACGTGTCGAAAATCCTCTCTGCCACCTGAAAACCACCGTAACTAATTATAGCATGCCACTATTTTCAAAGCTTAGTTTTGGTGAACTTTCTGAAGTTTTATCGCTGAGATTTGGAATATAACACTATAATAAGTAAACTAAGACCTGTTACAGTTCCGATTGTCCGATTTCGTACTTAATTAAAATCTAGACACCTTTGGGAGCAAGAATGTGGCTCAAATGTGGGAAAACCGTCCGTTTTTTCTAAAATAGACCAATCCCGATGAAAAATTTGACTTTTTGATATTACCACCTTCCTTGGCAACCTCAAGGGGATGTGGTAGAATGGATTTGACGGATTCAATGTTTTCTAATCTTTTTCAATTCTTCAGAACTAAGCTTTTGGTACTACATTATTCTCTATGGGGAGCTTAAATATAGAATTTCAAAAAAAATCAGTACTTAGAAGCCTTGTATTAGAGCTCTAGTGATCTTAAGTTGAGTTCGCTTATTATGAAGTCTCTATTATAAACACAATTTTTGGTCCCTTAAATGTTCATAATAAAAGAACCTGACTGTATTTATCTATAAATATAAGTATTATTATATTAGCTGGTATAGACACAAATATTAGTTATAATTGGAACTATTTACTGTTCGGTTTATATTAGTTGTGCCATCCAATTTATTCCTTAGAATAACCAAATACTTCTTAGAATTTGCTGACATTCCTTTCTACATACACTGTTGTCGAGTAGGAATATAATCTTCCAATAGATTATAATTACGATGTCTCAAATTACTAGTAATAGAATAATTTACTCTTGTATTAATTAACTCCACTTTTTCTCTTAAAATCCTATTTAAAACATACTCGATAAATTACAGTGGAACCTCCACAAACGGGGTGCCAGGGACGCAAGTTCTTAGCCACCCCAATTCCCAATTTCTTCCGATTCCCCGTTTGCGGAGGTTCATTTATGTGGGACTAGGAATTTGCTGATTTTTTTTAACCCAATTTTCAGAGGATCCCCGTTTGTGGAGGTTCCACTGTAGCTATATTTAATTGTGTGGCCGTTCAAAGTTCAAACGTTACGTAACGCCAAATTCCCGAAAAATAGACACCCCTAGCCCTCCCTAAGTCACGTTTTTTACCATTTTGAACAATCTAAAATTACAGCTGTGCCGAAAGCATATCCTTTGGAGGCACTTTATTTTGGTAGTTGGTTAATTAATAGTGCCTCCAAAAGAAAATGCTGTAAAATAACTGGTTGAATAAAAACTCAAATTACAGCTGTGCCGATAGCATGTCCTTTTAAGGCTTAGGCACTATATTTTGGTCGTTGGTTGATTAATAGTGCCTCCAAAAGAAAATGCTGTAAAATATCTGATTGAAATCACTGATGGAATACAAATAACATATTGGATGCATGAATATACTCTCGAGTCTCGACCAATTAAATTACAATATACCAAGGCAGTAAGATCAGAACTGGCCCACTATAAATGTCACACATTGGTTAATTAATTAATAAGTTATACAGGTAAACCTCCCAAAGCGGCACCTCCGAGTAACGGCAACCTCCGAGAAGCGGCACAAAACCATTCTCCCGATGAGTGCCGCTTTGGGAGTTTTACCTTACGAGCAACCTCCCAAAGCGGCAACCTCCGAGAAGCGGCACAAAATCATTCTCCCGATGGGTGCCGCTTTGGGAGGTTTACCTGTATATGTATAAAGTTATTAATTAAAACCCCACCCTAAATCATCTCTGAATCATTGTCTTAGCTACTGAAAATATAAAGCTTGGTCATCGCTTAGACTTCTGTGGTTTGTTTGGAAAATTGCCGCAAATACTTTCAGTTTCAAGGAGGTATAAGAATTTAAGTGGAACATTACGCGAAATAATTATACTCCGTCACTTGAAGAAATATTATATTAGAAATCAATTTGGTATATGTAATCAGTTTAGAAGGATTAAACTGTTATAACTATGGATTAGATAGGAAAAATCAAGACTGCGAGTTGAGCCTTTAACTCATAACTCTTGTAAATATCGATGGAGTTACTAGGCTTCAACAAAATGAATTTACAAAAATAGTGCAACTACAGTATACTCCGCTTAATAGAGCCACCGGTTAATAAATTTCTCCCCTTAATCGGATCAAAATTACCTGGTCCCGAGGTGGCTCTATTAAGCGGAGTCGACTCTAGTTGTAAATGAAATTTATTGAAATTTTCCACGACCATACGAAAAAAACGAATTTGGTTGTTCCACATATCTGCTATGTACAGCAACTATCTTATCCTGGGAGAACATATGAAGAATACAAAAAATTAAATCCTGTTGAATTCAACTACAGTAGAACCTAGTTAATACGAACACCAGGGGGCCGCAAATGCATTCGCCTTATCCAGAATTCATATTTTTAATCAATGGTTTTTTATTGAAACGGCTTTGAAGGGGACCGAAATAGTGTTCGTATTAACAAGGTTCTACTGTAGTTTCAAGCTGCTTGGTGGTAACATTATCTCCCGATGCCTCTTTCAGCCTTCAGCCCTCAAAGCTAGAGATAATGAAAAGCAATAATAATAATATAATGCACTGATAACGCACTGGATAGGAGTTTGTATAACTTCTCTTTCTACACACTCTTTTCAAACTGGAAAACGAAAAATTTTGACGAAGGGGGATTGTTGAGAAAGAAGTATACCTACCTGGTTTATTTAACCATCTTCAATGGAATTTTGAAATTTATTTTAATTAGATAAAAATTTGTAACTTGTATCAATTACTACGTATATAAATTTGGAGTTGTTAAAATTGTATCTTAGTTAATTAATTAACACATTTTCTGTGTAGTTTACAGCCTGGGAATGTCACTAATTCAGGCGTATCCAGGGTGGATTGTATGGGCTCCTCAAAAGTTCAATTGGGCATGTTTAGATAAATTTACATTTCAGAAATATATTTGCCCCTTAAAAACTTTTTGGCCTCCCCCATAGTATATTTTTGGGCTGCTACTGATTCACTCTAATTAGCAATGATTTATCACATTCAAAAGGTCAAGTTAATAATATTTACCTATACGTATTACTATTGTTCTCAAAATCGGATTTATCGGGAGCTTACTTACATATTGAAATTGGTTTGATTTAGGATGACAAGTTCCATACAGTCCCCTCTCGATATCTTCAGACAGAAGGAGTTTCCGACTTTGCGTTGTAGCAGATTAGGTTCCAACAAAGAGGAATTGCTAGCACCAAAAGGAATAGCAGTGGACCCATTCACTGATAACATTTTGATAGCAGACGAGGGGAATAACAGGATTCAGGTGTTTGATCGCTTAGGAAAGCATTTGTTCTTCTTTGGAAAAGACCTCTTCCGCACAGTACAATTACCGTATGGCATTAAAGTGGTCGATGGATTAGTGTTCGTGTCACTATATGCTAAAAAGTGTGTGTGCACATTCACCACTAGCGGTGAGTTTGTATGTAATATTACGAATCCGTTGTTCTTCTGGCCTACGGGCTTGGATGCGGTGCGTATGCCAGATGGAGATATCTGTTTGTATGTTTGTTCCTCGGCGAATAGCTGCGTGTTGGCCCTCAGTAACCATGGAAATAGAGTGATTTATGGAACGAAGGATGGACCGGCGGGAAAGTTTGTACAGCCAAAGGATGTGAAGGTGCTTCAGGACAAGTTGGTTATCCTTGATCTCCGAGACCCGTGTATACATATGTTCTCGCTCGACGGAGAATACCAGAAGAGCATCGTTAGCAATGGCATAGGAAGAGACGTAGCAGGGCCTCTGTTCTTCTGCGTAGATCCGTCGGGGATTATTATAATAGGAGACAACCAGTCCAGCCTAGTGAAGGCGTTCTCTGTTGACGGGGCACTCCTACACAAAGTGGGTGTGTATAGTGGAGAGTCTGAGAGGTTTGTGAGGAGTTCCTCTCTCATGAGCCATCTTGTTCACCTAGGGATGAATCCGAGAGGGACGAACTCCAGCATTGAAGGACTGGTTAAATCTCCCAGGGGCGTAGCTCTGGACTCTAAGCGGAGACTGGTGGTAGTCGGTCTCATGGCTGTGGATTGTCTACAGATTTTCTAATTTGTTATTTTGGATTATTTTGGTTGTGATATTTTGTACAGTTTCATGCTCTCACCTTCAATTGTATGCTTTTTATAAAACAAATATCCGAAATCCGGTTGCTTGTGTAATTAGCTAATTATAGCCATAATTAGCTAATAACACAAAGTTGAAACATTATTCAGTACATAAATACCATATTTTCTCAAACTATATGACTAGTGTCATGAGATAGGCCGACATATAGTATGAAGACTATACGCTATCTCATCCCCACCTCAATGGGATGCCATATGGATGGTTTCGTCCCATTGCAGGGACTCATCAAGAGGGTAACCCTCGACCACCATGCGTACTGTCGCACCTAGCTCCACCCACACATGGGTTACCAGTCGTACTGTCTGGCAATATACGGCATGTTCCTCGTAGTGCCCGTACTTGCCACTACCGCCCCTCCCAAGGGACGTACTCCCAAAGGTCAGTGATGCGCTCATCACAGTAGGATCCTACTATAACGTTTTTACTAGAAGAAGCACACTAATATGTTAAAGTGTTATTGAGAAACAATGGATAAGATCAAACACATTTTTTGCTGACACCCACCCATAAGGTTTGAATACTTATAGACTTATCTTAACTGATCAAATTGAATGGTCCGTTTTAATTATTATTTCTTTATGCATTACGATTTATTTTCACATTTATTTCTCAACTGTTTTAGATCTGTCCAGAATACATATGTCTGTGGTATAATTTGTTTTATTTCATGATATATTTCATCTACATTTCACTCAATAATAAATTGATTGATAATGGTACCTTAACAGTTACATTTGTACTTTTCTCCACGAATACTCTTGACTTGCAAGCTTACACCATCGATAAGCTATTTGTAATTCCTAAACCGTCCAACCCTCCAGAAATCCCTGGATTATCCAGAAATTTCAATATTTTTCATTGGCATTATTGTAAATACTTATTCATCCATGGAATTATCGAAAATCCTGTGTACGAGACTTCATACCAGGAATTTAGAACGATTATATTGGCTTAGAGTTCTTATGCATTATGAGTACAAATTATGTTATTCTTCCAGAAAATGATTCGACAGTGTTATAGAAACTATATTACTTTAGCAATGAAATCCAGGTATTTTGGCAAAAATATTCAGGCAAATTTTTGAAGGTTTGGTAAATATTTGTATTTATGATATTTTTAATTCAACAAGAACACCATCCATACTACAGAGCGGGAATATTATTCGCTCTTATAATATACTAAATGAACCCATTAAATTAATACGATAATCAAGAAGGGACAAACTATTCTTTTTTGGCTCAACAGTTTTAAATACAATTTTCAAGTGGGTTCTATAACTTCTATAGGTTTATTGTACATACAGTGCAATCTCAATTATACAAACTCGTTTGGTTTGGAGTCAAATAAGTTCGGATAATTTAAGGCTGGACTATTTCATGGAATAACAATGGGACCAGTCAGGTGTGTTCGGATAATAAAATTCGGAAAATCGAGGTTACACTGTACATATATTTTTTTAGATTGAAACTATTTATATATAATTTTGTTAGTCTATTGAATAATTTATCTAAGATTTTCAGAAAGGGAAAAATAATATTTGTACTCTTGTTCTATGAAATTATTCTCTCTGCCTTTATTTTACCGTGGCTGGACCATGTTGTACTTTAAAAAAATAGATAGCTTAGATAGCTGTTCGTTCCTAGTGAGAGTTCCATTTTATAGTATTTAGGGCAGTTTTAATGTTAATATTGTTTCAGCTCCACACGAAGTCTATCTGAGGATGCGGGTGGACTGCATCTCATTATTTAATTATCAATTGTCGTAAGTTATTATCCTTCATAAGGACTAATAAAGTTGGCATAATGTCTTAACTTGTCATAAGACCGCCATTAAATTGAGGTTAGAATTCTAGACTATTTCAACTCTATCTTTAATAGTAAATTAAACCTCCCATATGTATGTAACGCCTCTAATCAAGCAACTCTCTGATATGAATGATTTTCCGGTCAACAAAATTTGCTATAAGGTCATTGTTCGTGATAAACTTGTTTCAGCATCATAATATTTCTACCGAACTTTATTGTCATTATTGTCATTATTGCAATTTGAAAGTGAGAATAATTATTATCACACTCTAAGATAGCTTTAATTAGCTAGTAACAAAAGCAGAAATTATGACAAACATTATTACACAACGATTGCATATTTTAACAAAAGCAGAATATTTGCAAAGAGTATTATTAACTTATGCCGTCTATTTACCCGAAATTTAGTAACATTCTTCCATAGCGAATCTTCAGGAGCCCTGATTTCATAGATGCAATCATGAAATTCTGTCTCTACCATGGATATTCTTGATTTCATATATTTTATTGCTAATACTTTTTAACAAATTACACTAATGTTTTTCGGTTTCAAGACAATAAAGTAGAACCTCGTTAGTACGAACACGATTAAAAATTTCTGTTTATAAGAACACTATTTCAGTCCACTTCAAAGCCTTTCAATACAAATGATATTTGTTCAAATATTAATTCCGGATACGACGGACGCATTTTGACTGTCCCCTGGTGTTCGTAATAATTTATTCAACTATAGTTAAGTTATTTTAATATCCACAAAATAGATATTCCTTTCGACTGAGCATCTTATTTCTGTTCAAAGTTTTAGTATATATATTGTCAAAACGAAGTTTACTGTATTTATTGTGGAGTCTCTTACAAACCCGTTGGAATGTTAGATATAAGTATTTCTTGTTATTTCTAATGTATAGCTTGTTTTGTGTGTTCAGTAGATCTCCTTCTGGAGATGCCTTGTGACCTATCTCGTAGCTATGGCTGCTCGACTTTATTGAAGCTAGCTATAACTGAACAGCTCCATATAAGTACTGAGATATGTGGTCTTGTGCGCATTTTTCATTCAGTGCTCACTGGCTTCACTTCAAATACAATCTACCTAAGATTACCCCACAACTAAATCTATACTTTTTAACTTGTCCTAACTATTGGGTATCAATAGAGTGTTTATGTATTCAGTTTACACTGTATCTATTGAGTCCATTCACATCTCGAAACTCCATTCACATAAACCAGGCTTATTCTATATTGTATGACTTGTAGCGATTATTAATGACACGACTATTAATACTTACTAGTATTTTTAATTGTGTGCGACCATATAAATTAATAGGATTTAGCTATGAACAATTGTGTACATTCTAGGAAACCTTGGCCGAACATTTTGCTTGTTGAAGGTCCATATTGTTGAAGTTCTCAGCAACATCTGTTGGCTTCAGCTTACCAGGAACTGAGCAGTAATTCCAATCAATTTCCTTCTATTCTTAGACATAGGAATGCTTGGAAGCCTGAATGCCATTCAGGTTCTAACCTCAAGATAATCACTACAAGCCACTGCGACCACAGCCATCGCGAGCTGTATAGGCGCACTCAGGGATTCCATTCAACCACTCTTGTAACCGTTATAAGCACTGTATCTACTGATTCTTTGTTTATTTAATTAATTAGTAAAGTGATCGATTGTGATATCCAGCAATTGTATTGGTAATTTGTTATTGTTATTGTTTATACATTTTCAGATTATATTAGATTTGATAATTTGTATTCTAATATGAATTTTGCCTCAGTTAGAATTCCTGGGAAACTTAGCAATAATTATTAATTTATTTATTAATTACAGTGGATCGTGGACTCTCTTACGTGGACTCTCTTATAACGAAGTGCTTGGGACCTATAAATTCCTTCGTTTATATTTCCGGATATTCTTTATAAGCGGATAATAATTAATGCATTTAGTCCTCTCCATTTCGTTATTAGCGGTATTTCGTTTATCCGACTTCGTTATAACGGGAGTTTACTGTAATAAGGAACTTTATCTATGAACCCAACCTTATTTCTTATATAAAACCTGCATAGTAATGGTAGATATCATTTATTCTACCCGAATTATTAAATTTTAAGTCCATCCAATGACTGAAAGTAGTTGGTTTGACGATTAAATAGCTTGATGGCGGTGATATTCTTATTATCATTTCCTAATTTTAAGCTAGCGTTATATAATTATTTAATAATAATGCTACATGGTCACAAAGAGGACTGCCGGGCCTCAAAGCTTTATGCTATATAATAAATAGCTTAAGTAGTTACTTATTATATACCAATTCGCCATGATAACTGTGGGTCCCTTTGCATACACTATTCCACTGATCTCTTCAGGCTACCGGCAGAGGCGTAGCCAGGTTGCGGCACTTGGGACACAGGCCGCTCCCCAAAAAGATTTTTGGCCACCAAAATTCCCACTAGTATAATACTATAGTGCGGAAATGCCGCGCCTCTGGCCATCGGGTCTATTTAACTCTGATTGTCTCAGATAAAATCTACAGTAGAACTTGTTAGTACGAGCACCAGGGGACCGTCGAAATGCGTTGCCTTTTCCGGATTTAATGTTAACCAATATCAATTGAAAAGGTTTTGAAGGGGACTGAAATAATGTTTGTATTAACCAGAATTTTGTATTATCCGTGTTCGTGCTAACGAGGTTCTACTGTAGTCAATTATGATTAAAAAGAATATTACACATTACTCTAGGTGTTGTCCATATCAAAGACTTAGACAATTGTATCTAGCTGTCATTTGAAAATCTTGCAATTCCCAAAACTTAATAAGTAATTCATTTTGAATTACTTACTCTCATAAATTTTTACTTTATACATATGAGCCAGTGTGCAAACATAGCAGTGCTGCCAAGTCTCCGTAAATTTACGTAGACTACGTAAATATGACCCCTATCTACTTGTCTACGTATGAAGACTTATTTCTACGTATTTCTAGCGAAATAAATTTAAGACTTTTTGTTTAACATTTAACTGCGTTTTCTTATAAATAGTGAACCATCTAATCATTATTTATGTTTTATATTATGTTAAATAATAACTTTATTAGTGATAGGTAATTGCAATCACAGAATACTCATTACTATTTCTCTTCAAATTATGTTAGATTTGGAAGATAGACTCAACTGACAAATTTCACATTCAATCTTTAAACAGGACTTGAGCCTAATTCTCTAGTAAATCTAATACTATCATACAATGTTTGTTTCTAGTTGATTTAAAACAGTTTCACAATTCAAAATTAGAAAAATTAAAAATTACTTTGATAGTTTGTTACATGCTATTAGTGAGTATATCTTATTGTTTACAACGTCAATATATCTACCTTTATAAATGATATTCATACAAAGTTGTTAGTTTCTGTTATTTGTAGAAGCAAATTAAGACCTTTTGGGTTATACAGGGAATTTTAGAATACTCCGTAAAAAATTTGTTTCTCCGTAAATTTTATGGTCAATCTCCAGGAATTTATCTGAACTCACTTGGCAGCACTGAAACATAGGGGGGGGGGGGGGCGTGCGCCCCCCCGTAAAGTTGAAGGGGGGCAACATTAATGGTGCGGGTATTACCGTGCCCTCTGGATAAAGAATAAAATGTTCAATATAATTTAGGATAATAAAATATAAGTATAATTCATTAAAAAATGTCATTTGTTGCAATCAAATTTTTTACAAGAACATGATAGATTATTAGTTAATTTATTATTCTGATAATATTACTAATACAGTGGATGCCGGATATAAGCACATTGTCGTTGTCTGCACTAAATGTGCTTATAACCGGCATGTTCTTATAACCAACATAAATTATTAGGGTATATGGCAACCGTTTTCTTATAACCGGTATGCTTATATCCGACATCTACTGTACACAATAATGTGGCACCATGAATAAGCAAGCAAGTATACTTCTGCTTGCGATACACATTTGGAAAAACACGGATAATTATAAGACTAACCTACGTTTAGTGAGTATCATTTTCAGATCCATAATACTAGGGTATTAGACGATCCTGAAAAAAAGATAAAGATCCTTTTTACGATCCTTTGAAAATTCAATCAGACAGATATTGACCGTCTAGTCAGTTTGGTTTTATATTTTGATACAAAAATGTACCAAACTACTACGAATAGATGTCAAAATATATGATTCTCAATTACAGATATACATATAGAATTTTTTGTCAATTAATGATTAAGAAGAAAGTAATTTTGATATCTTGTAAATTGGTTTGTATATTGTATTAATCAGAAAAAGGATCTGATCTTTTGCTGGAAATTTTCGCTCAGATCACGATCCTCAAAGGATCGCGTTACGGATCGTACGATAATGGACCGAAATATCCTAATGCCCTACAGAATACTTATATGGAGCTAAGTTAATAGTAACTGAAAACGTTTTGAATTTTTAAACTATCATAAGCTGAAAAATGAAATTATACATACAGGTATATAATATATAAATAAAATCCATTCCGTTCCCAGTAACTCAGTTCCATACAAGTTAAAGACCACATACTTGTCCAAATGTATATACAGTAGAATCTCGTTAGTACGAACACGGTTAATACGAACACTATTTCGTTTCCCCTCAAAGCCTTTTCAATACAATGGTATTGGTTAATACGAATTCAGGGTATGGCGAACGCATTTTGACGGTACCCTGGTGTTCGTATAACGAGGTTTTACTGTATTAGATCTAAATAAACTCCATTTATAACGCAATATGTTCTAATATAAAATTAAACTGTATATGGAGCCGTTCAAACGTTACATAACACTTCCAAGTTGGGGGGGGGATAATTATATAACTTATCTAGCAATGCGTTACGTAAACTGGTTGAACGAACCCTATATGGCAATATATACACATCTAGTATACAGTGGATGCCGGATATAAGAACATCGTCGGGAACTGCAAATAGTGTTCTTATAACCGGCATAAATTATACAGGGTTTATGGAAACCGTATTCCAATATAGTGTTCTTATAACCGGTGTTCTTATATCCGCTATCTACTTACTGTATTACTAAATATGCAAACAATTGATTTTCATCTTGGAATAATATTAAACTGTAGCCCACACACCTAATTAATTTGGTTTATATTTAAACCCTACTTCTGCTATTCCAGCAATTTATTGTTTACATTGCAAACGAATCAGTGGAATTATACTTCAGTTAGACGTAATTCCTCAATTACTTATTTATGTTAATGCTAATCTATTGCGCCTAAAATAACTCTAATCTTTTGATATTTTCTTTTTAAATTTATTCAATCAATTAATATCTTGCATTAATTAATAACAATTACATATCAAAACTACCATATCCTAAACTTGGTTATGAATACTAACCAACAGCCAACCCTATGGTTGCCCAAGAGTTAGTCAATGCATACGTAGAACTATAGACAAATCTTCATAGTAATAGTTTGTAATAATTAATCACAGTCTGACCAAATTAATATTCGCTCATGAATACCCAATCATATAAATACAGCATTTTCGTCTTAAATTGGTTAATCAGCATTTTCATTTCAAACAGCCATTACTAATTTGAATAAGATAAAGTACTGTTTGACATGTACAACTCAGCATGCTATTTTATTCTTGTACGAACATGGAGCAATATTTTACCAGTTTTAAATTTATATTGGAATGTGAGTTATTTTAATTTCTTTTCACAAGAATTAGATTTACAGAACTAGTTTAGATTAAATATTTAAATTCTGTCACGAATTGATAAATAAAGTAAACTCGCTATCCATAGCCGCTATGAAGCAATTAAGATTCGATTACCCAATTGTATATTATAACGTACCTAATTAGAAATACAATTGCTAATTGGTTAGGAAATTACATAAGTACCTATTAACCCAGGTGCTTAGCGTAGTATACCGAGTTCTACTGTATTCAAAACCCAAAGCTAATGCAATAAATGTATTAATGGCACTTTATGCTGTATTGATGTTATAATGTGCGTGGTATATTGTACGGTGATGCAGACATGTTAATCAATTTATATTATTGTGAATGATAGTTATGATTTCCACTTTGTAGCAATTACAAAATTCCTTAAGTTAATTAGTGACACTACAATATGTCAATATACTAACAAGTCTAATTCCCTTTGAGTATGCGGATCTCGTTATGATGACGTCATATATAAATATAATGTGTATTCGCTTTGCAAAAATTCACGTGTGAGTGCTTGGCGATACAATATGCAGTTGTTATGAATAAATAATGTTTTTCATGTTTTGTAGTAATTAGTATACTATAAAATTATGGCAATTATAGGAGGGTTAAAAGTTAATATTACGTAGCACCCAATCACAATTAAGTTTGGCAGGAATTATTGTGCCGGCAGTTAGTTAAACATGTTTCTGCTGTATTTCTATACACTATGATAGATTGAATTGAGGTTTATTCTATTACGTTTGCAACACATTGTAGTAACCTCGTTTTCCTCGTTATGTTTAATATATAATTTGATTCATTAGCATTTCTAATGCAAATATTAATTGAAACTAATGCATAAATAATTAGTTGATTTAATTAATATATTATATGGGCTTGACTACACTGACATTTTGATGGTTTTGCCGCAATCTAACCTCAAATTTATAGTTAGGCTTTATGAATCCTTTGTATTTATTGCATACTTATCGAGCTCGACACTAAATAACGAAATGTGCGACAAATATGAATTTGTGATATTTCCAATTAGTTTTTGGTTAATTTCGCTCGAATATTTCGTAATTATAATTTAGTTTAATACTACTGTCCTGTGAGAAAATTGACTTCAATGATTTGTTCTATTCAATTCCCAGGTGGATTAATTGCCCACATCAAAGTTCTAAATACTTAAATTGAGATAGAAGAATTACTTAATAATTCTGAATGTGGTTTGTGCGTTATGCAGCTGTGGTGTAATCGAGTGGTTGCTTACAGGAACAATTGATTAATAAATTAACTTGGAACATCTCGACGGCTGGATATAAAATAGATTTTGGTATTCAAATAGACATTCAGTTATCTTCAAAAATTTTTGTTTTTAGCTAATTATCGAATGTAAATCAAGACTTACTGCGCCAAACTATTCGTACAGAAGGCTAATCGACCTCACTTATTATTCGATATTTACACAGAAAACATGTTTTGGGGAATAATTTTAAAACCAGGTCAGGAATACCCTCAAATCGTAGCAAAGCCGTTTAAAATAACTATGGCAGTGTTAGCAGATGGGCAACAGCTGGAGGAAGATAGCAAATCCGAAACCTCACGTGTCAAACTGGATTATAACAACCAAACGTTTTTCATTTGTAGACTGCATCCGTCAAAGTCGCCACAAGTAGCTCTAAATTTAGAATTCTCGGTCGGAAGCGAAATCAAATTCTATGTTGTGGGTCCGTATGAAGTGCACTTGAGTGGTTTCACAAAAGAGACGCTCTATAGAAGAACTCCATCTGTCTCAGAGGATTCTGACCCGAGAAGATTATCCGGATTCGACCAAGTTTACAAATGCAGAATCCACTCAGAGTCTGACGACACGACACACATTCCAGGTCCCACTATCGTTGTCCCGATTAGTGATACATTCGACACTCACATTCTCAGGGACAAACCCACATCTTCTATTTCCAAAAGCCGCAAGCGAACAAGCGTGTCAGATTCCGTGCTCGAGGCTAAATTCGGGAAGATAATGATCGAGAGAGAAGAAGAGAGACTGAACAGTTGCACTCCGGAAGTTGTCGAGTGTAGAAACGAGAATTCAAGACAGCACAGTGTAACAGAAATAAACTCGAATACACACAGCGAGGGCTCTGAAGCGGGTAACGTGTTTCTGGATCCCTCATCCTCTCCTGACGTCATCAGGAGTCAGGCGGCTAAGACCAATGCCTCTTCGGATTTAGAAGAAATTCTATGTACAAACATACGTCAGAATTCACAGTCGCTTCCCTCCTCCCCCAACCCCGCTAACAACCCCCTACTGGCTAAGGTAACCTCGCTGCACAACAACACTGATGAGATTGTCGCACGGAAATTCCAGTTAGAAGCTCCTCAGGTCACATTCCCGCAAACAGTCTTCATAGCAACCTCTCCATTCCACGCGGTTTTCTCGCCAGCATTAGGCAAAGCCAACTTAGCAGTCAAACCGATCTCAGTCGCCACAAGCAACTCTATCCCCGAGTCCTTGTACACAACCACTAAGCCGCACGCGGGCCCCGCCCCCTGTACGATAGCGCCGCACTCGGGGATCCCAGATAACCACCCGTTCCTGACGCTAGCACTGGAGCACTGCGGGAGGATCAGCGAGAAGAGAACGGACAACAAAACACTTGTGGAGGACATTAACTTCGGACAGGGCAAGAGGGCCCAGAAGGGACAGCGGGTGTTTGTGCGCTATATCGGGGTAGTAGTGCAACTGAAGAAAGTTATCGATTCAAATTTAAACGCAAAAATGCCATTCTCATTCCGTCTAGGCATGGGAGAGGTTATCCATGGTTGGGACGCGGGTTTGGAGGACATGCGGGTTGGGGGAACACGGAAGATTGTAATTCCATCAAGCAATATATACGGCAGTAAGAGCTGCCATCCTGATATTCCTACTGATACAGACATGATATTTATCGTAAAGTTGGTCGGTTTGAACTAAATTATATCCGAATTAGTGAAAGCCTAAATCTACTCACTACACTCCCTTACTGTACATATTTAGAGCTATTCACTTTTCATATTTTGTTCATTTGTATATATTCGTTTATTCCTGGGTTTATTTTCACATGTACACAATCTTACAATAGAAATTTTAGAATAGAAGTTCGGTTGATGTATATGTTGAGTTTTATATCTCGATTTCTTCTCTATCTTTCTGTTTCACCCGATTGCAATGTCAATAAATGATTGAAGAACCCTATATCCTTGTATATTATTTTAATTAACACACTCTAGCCCGGTATTCTTACCACTTCCAAGAGTGGTCTCGCCAAATTACACCTGATAGTAAATTAATCTGGGAGTACGCCAATTGACAGGTGGATAAACTTTTTAAAAACTGTCTTATTCTCCAGGAAAGCTGTCCTATTCTCCAGTCGAAAACAAATAAATATATTGTATATAGTTTTATCTTGCAAGGTGCTGTTAGAAGTGCCCGATTATCTCAAAAAGTGTGTTATTTGAGTAAACTTAAAATTTCTCTTATAATGAATGGAAAAGCCTGGCTTTCTGTTTGAAACTGTCCAATAAACTCAAGATAAAAGGACAGTTTAACAATATACAGTAGAACTACGAACAACAGGATACCGTCAATATATGTACTCCTTATCCGGAATTCGTATTATCCGGTGTCATGTGCATTGACTAAGGCATCTAAAGACTGAAATAGTGTTCACATTAACAGTAATTTAGTATTAACCGTGTTCGTACTAACAAGTTCTACTGTATATACTATTCAGTGCAACCTTGATTATCCGAACACACCTGGCTGGTCCCAATGTTATTTCATAAATTAGTTCAGCCTTAAGTTATCCGAATTGTAGATTATCCGAACATGTTTAACTGGTCTCAACGAGTTCGTAATCAAAGTTACACTGTACATATATATATTAATGGTACGGCCACATGAACGGATATGCCGCACCTGCTCTTACAGTATTGTACAGATAAGATTGTTCAGGGGAAATGTTCATAATAACTTCATATCACAATTGTGCTAGTATAAATCCTATAAGAATTGTGATTTCTAACCTAGTACACTTATAACTTATAATTCAGTGAATCATTTGGGATATCTGCGGTATCGGATGTGGATATGTGTCCCGCTTCGCAAATGTTGCAATTAAGTTATAAGCTAGTCTACATGGTGTGACACAGTTTGTGGCGACTAAGTTAATTAATAGTAAATTAGAATAATGAATAGTTTATTTTAACAATGCATGAAATTAGTCATTAAGTTTTTTATTTATTTAAATGGCAAACCAACAATTTTCTCGTTCTCAAATTACGTATCCTCTCTGCTCAGTAGACTAAACAATTAAATAATTTGATAATAAGATAGCATCACTATGATATTAATTTCCGTATTTCTAGCAGTCAACACCGCTTAAGGGTAATCTGTATTGATATTCGGGCGTTCACGGTGAATCTCAGAATTGCATAATTTACTACTAGGAATACTCTAGATGTGATAGAGATTGACTTCTATGATTTTTTTTTTCTTAATTTTCAATCAAGATGGTGTTTTTTAATAAAATAAGACGTCGACTTCCTTATATGGGCATGACATTTTTTCAAAAATTGTTGAATCTTTTTGAATTTTTGAACATATTATTATGAGACTATTTCCTCTCAGTAATAATTTTTATTTTATTTATTTTTGCAGAAGAAACGATGCTAAAGGGCATTTTTTCAAAATAATCATAAAACGCAGTCGTGCACTAAACTATCGTTATAAAATGTTAGAAGAAAATTTTTTCAATTCTAGTTCAAGGGTCTGAGGATGCATCATGTGTTACCCCAGAGAAATTTTTTGACTTTCTGATTATTATTTTTGGTTTTATAAGCATTCTAAGGCTGCGGCCCACGAATTTTGCCGAATTTCAACATCAAAAGAGGTGATAAAATTCTACACTGCCATATATTGTTCCCAAAATTAAAAATTTCGGAATCTACAGGTCAAAATATACAGGTTCACGTCAAAAAGTTCAGGAATATGTCAAAAATTAGGAAATTAGGGGCATACAAGAATATGAAGGGTATGCAAGTACCCGGTGATCATATATTACTGTGGGAAATTGGACAGCAGAATAATTCTGTTATTCTTCATAAAAATGCGCCAGCTTCTTATCTATGCGTAGCATTTGTTTTCAACACTTTTACAATAATATATCATGAGTTATGACCAATTTATGACTATGGTTTTGTCTGTTTTGTCATATTTTCACACCTCAAGGCCCTCAAATATACAATAAAGTATTATATAAAACACCAATTTGGTAATACAAATATGGAAATAGCATTTGCGCACAAAATGAGACGTTACACAACACGATCCAATCATTATTCGATAAGTTATGGACTTTTGGGCCACAGAAGGGGGCAAAAAATCTGACATTTCACACCTGTTGATATTTCAGAAACGCTTTGAGATAAAATGATCATAGGCATTAGAAAATACTGTAAATACCTGACTTTCTATACGTTTATAATACATTTTAGGACTCTAGGTGTCACACTTTTTAACATGACCATATATGGTAATTTGATGTGCCCAATTTTGATGACGAAGCAAATTTTGTAACTCTTGATCTCTGGACAGCAGAGACTAGCTCTAAAATTCTAGTCACATCATGATACTATTTCTTACTCATTGGATAAACTTTTGGGATTATATTATAATTCGAATGATGTGTTCTGATAACAAATGCCCAAATATGGTGGTGTCAAAGTGGCAATATGTTAAAAAGCTGACAAAAATCCAACTTCTGATCCAAATGAGATAGAGCTTAGCTCTAAATTTCTAAAAATAGTATAATTCAATTTCAAATGACATTATCTATTTTATGCAGTTTAGGAACTCCTTTTCCTCGCACTTTCATATTCTGGACTCAGCCACTTCGACACAAATTAATTAAATGCTAATTATGAAGGTGTAAAAAAAGACCATTTGGGCATATGGATGTAAAAAAGAGAATTTTTATTCTAGAAAGTCAAACTTTTTTTTAAAATGCTTAGTATAAGTAGGCGCATGTTTTAAAAGCGGGCAGTTTTGGCAATATAATACAAAAAAATTGAATTAGTATACTTTTAATGAAAAATAGTGGGTTTTTTTTGACCAATTTCACAAAAATGACAATAACATAGAGTAGATTAAAGAAAAAGCATATTTCGGTTCGATTTAAAACATTGAGTATTGACTCAGGTATATTTTATAATTGACATGTTTCGCGCTAAAAACTAACATAAAATTTTTTTGTAAATATTTGGCTAGTATGGATTAGGCCTATATTGACATTGTCTAGTTCATAACTAAGGATATATACATAGTAGAACTCTAATATTTTCAGGGATATCTTAGATATATTAGTACTATCCAAAAACGCAATAAAAACATTAGGTCGTCGGGTGTCAAAATATCAGTACAGAGTACCCTTAATTCGGACAAACTGCAACATTTCCAAATTATGTGAGTTTATGTAAACTACAGTTAACTCCCGTTATAACGAAGTTGGGTATAACGAAATAACTGCTTATAAGCTTATTTTCCCCAGATCACTAAATTTAGCTAAATGTATCAATTATTATCCGCTTATATCAAATATCCGGATATAACGAAGAAATTTAAAGGTCCCAAGTAACGAGAGTTGACTGTATATGTAGACTTGACTTCCATGGAAATAAATTAAAATTGAATTGAATTCGATATTATATACTACCTCTCTAAAATTCTCACAAAAGTATCTAAATTTGTATCATGCAATGCAAAACTTTTACGTATATATTGAGTAACTCAAAGTAAATAATGGTTAATTACTAATAGACTGAAACTAAATCTATAATCTTGAAGGTTATGCTATTATGGTTTAATTCTATTTTCTTCCTTGCTGATTATGTAATTTGTCTGATCTGTCGTGTGACTTGAAATTGTCAGTCAGAAATTATAGTTAATGACTTGTTGTTTATATTACCTTGGTACTATATGCAGAAATTTTTGCTAACAGTCCGCGGTAATTTTTATAATATTTGACAAGGATAATTAAATTACCACAGTTGTCGTTGGGAAGAATATTTACATTCTCAATCAACAGAATTCTCACAAAATTCATTGAAATTAGAAGCTCCAGAATCCCATAGATCAGCAGTTGCTTATAACTGAGTACAAATATGGGATATGTATACGTACAGTAAAATTTGATCTGTAATATTTATAAGATAATTTCCACAATCAAATATTCAAATGAATTTTAGAATTCTCGGACATCTCATGAGTCATTTGTAGTGGTAATTACCGTTTGAATTTCTGTTGAATTAATAATAGTGTGTATATACGTAATAATACTTTATTTATGAAAATCTAATAATCATACAAATGTATCGACAAACTCGCCTCTAGTGGTTGCCACTTGGTTTCATTGTAATGCACTCATAATGGGAACATAAATTTATTATCGAGTGCATCTGTCTGATTACAACTGTTATCTGATCAATTTAATTAATAATTCGATAACTTATACTGTTGCCACGCGAATAATTACTTAATTATTGAAAAATATGACATTACAATGAAATCTCCGTTATATTCCACTCATCTAATGACCTATATTAATTCCTAATAACACACCTGGGTAATTTGCCCACTGGTAGGTAGACTGTTAGAATGAACTGATTGTACCGAAATGGGATATTTCCATATTTGCATTGTGCAATATCCATTGGATATTGCAAGTTCTAATTATATAATTATCCCACTTATAATCAATGGAGATACTTTTGAATTATGCGGGTACAATTTCCAAATTCGTTGCTCAAATAAATAAATAGGTTGAATATTATAGAAATCGACCAATAATATGGAGCCATTAAATCAGTGCTGATATTTCAATCATTTAGAATCCCCTGTCTCCAATCTCCGTTCTAACCGCACTATTCTTATATATGCTAAACTATACAAACGTAATCTCGTATACAAATTTCTAAGCAACATTTGGTTGTGAGTCACTAACTATTGTGGTGGCCAATTACCCTATGTATCAGGTAGTATTCATTTCTGCGATACCATGACAATGCTGTAGATGGTTTTCTACTCATTTACATTTAGCAATAACTACATAAACTACATAGTTAAAAACCACTGTCCTTTCACGATCAGTTCAAACACAAATACACATTATTGAATTATTTCATGTTCCAGGTTTTTCGTTTAGTTCCTCCATCCCTGAACTCGATCGAATTACCTAGTACATTTTTATAAATTTACTATTAGTTAAAATATATAATTCCAAATTGATAATAAGTTAATAACTCAATTTGTAACTCAATTTGAATTGGGGATATCATATGCACAAGTGCCAGCTGGTACAATAAGAAAATACCTTAATTCTAAAGGTCTTATTAAATTTAGTAATTAATTCCATCCAAAAGAACATCAAGTCTTATAAACTAACCTATAATATGAGCCTTGTTGCAAGGCTGGACAGGTTAACCGCTGCATGTTGGTTAACTGTTACATATTTAATTGACTAATTAATGTTATTATATTATTGTGTAAAGAGTAAATTTAATGCATTTGTTCAAACTAAACATAATAAAATTTTATGCATTAACCCATTGTCTAATGGCATATTTAGTTACAAGGTTATTTCTAAGTTGCCCGAATCTCGAACTACTAATATTAATTAACTGTACTTAGGCTAGAGCTATGTCTTATTCAGTAATAATTATAAAAAATTTATAGGAAATATTTATCTCATTCGCGTTGCTCATTAAAATACTGTAATATTATTACCTAGATGCTTCCAAACACGCCATTTACAAATACAGTGGTGTTCGCCTAATAGCAAGTCGCATTTTGCACGAAATTTCCTTGCTAATAGGCGAACTTGCTATTAGAGGAACAAATTTAACATTAAATGCTCGCTTGGGGACAAAAAGTAACTTGCTAATAGAGCAATATTGCTATTAGACAATTGCTATTAGAGCAATTGCTATTAGGCGAACACTACTGTATAAATTGCATTTTATAGCTCACTTATTTACTTAATTAACTTAATTAACTGCTGACATGTGATATAATACTAGAACGGGGTTAACACTTTTACTATACTTTAAATAGTTTTGCTAAAATATTGCGACACATTTGTACTAAGTGAATTTATCTTGCATATAAATCAACGTAGCTGCAAAAGTTCAATAACACGGTTGGATCAGTTAATTAACGAATATAAAGAATCATTATTTAGTATTGTATTTGATTATTTATTATACATCTTAAATTATGAATGTTTAGAATAATTACATATTACAAAACGAATTAATTGCTACGTAGGCATTAAGTAAACTAGATGATTTGACCAATATGATTCTAGTTTGCAATTTTACATATACGTACACCAATTCTAATTTCTAGTAAAGCAACAAGAGTAAAATTTCGCAATTAGGTGATAATGCATCGAGTTCATGTTCAATCCTAAATTACATTAATGTTAATTTAATTAACTACAATTGTTGTGATTTTCAATCATCCTATCTCCTTTGCAGCGACACGTTAATGTGTACGACTTAGTATCAACAATTACTACAAAGTTACATGCTCTTATTGATATACTATGATGTCTCTAAGACTTATCGCCCATGATACGATATCAATGGTATAGTGCTGTTTTGACTTCTTTGGTGGGTAATAAACTGATTTACATCTTTCGCTCGGTTCTAACGCATTATTAATATGGAGTGTAAGTCCGAATCAAGTCAGAAATAATGCAATGCAAACCATGAATATAGCACCTCAATTGAAAAGTTCCCACTCATACTAGTGTATTAACCATCTCACCACTACATTTTGTTTGGGACATTACACAAATGTTACACAAGTTTTTTACAAAGTTCGGCCCAGTAAACCATTCCTGCTGTTTACAAGCTGAATTTATCCATTTATCAATATGCTTTACAAGAACAAGAACAACAACAAGAACAACAAGATAAACAAGAACAACAACAAGAACAACATGCAACATCAACAACAAGAACAACAACAAGAACAACAACAACAAGAACAACAACAACAACATGCAACTACAACAACAACACAACAATAATCTATATTATTAAGAGAGCTTGGTCCGTCCGTCTGTCTGTCCGTCCGTCCGTCCGTCCGCCCCTGTAACTCTTTGCTACATTACCAGATCCTGACGAAATAAATATCAATCGAAAGCTCTTCCAAGGGAGACCTCGGGAAATATACTGGGTTCCACTAAAAGGTGTTAGTTCCAGAATTACACGGCATTTTGGGTTTACTTACTAATGTGCATATATAAGCCAATTGTTAATTAAAGGTCTAATCCTATTGGCTATTGGCTACTGCTGGGATATTAATCCTATTGTGTACTACCAATTGCGGTGCCTAAAATAAATCAATTTGTTAAATTTTACTTAATCATTTACTACATCATGCATGTAATCCAGTCAGACAGTTCACCCACACACCGTTTCCGGCCGGATTGATAACAACCCTGAATCCTGCAATCATGCAATGTAATAAGTCTACAAGGCAAAACGAATGCAGATTCCAAAATGCATGGTTGTCCTCGAGGGGCTTACATTAACGTGGTTGGATCCCGCGTTGGCGACCCGAGGCCATCCGGTTCGTCATAAACCAGGAAGCATAAAAACTACCGCTGATGGCAGAAGCATGGAGGAAGGGATATGCAGAGAAGAGTACCATACAGTTTGGTTAGAAAGCTCGGGAATGGCTCTATATGACTAATATTGTATATCGGGAAGTATTTAACAGCTAAGCTGCAACCCGTAGCATTATAAGAGGTTATATTTGGGGGTCGCATCCCAACTGTTTATGCCGACTAATTCGTCGCAAGGCGACGGGTCACTTGGCTAGTAATATTATTAATAACAAAAAAGAGTTATCAGCTGTTTACAGTGGCGTCGTGCTTGAATACATTCTGGGGGGGTACAGAGTGTCGTAGTTAGTGACCAGGATCCAGATCAATGTTTTTCGGGACAAGCCTCTAAAAAAGGGGGGGGCACAGGAAATTTGGGGGGGCCCGGGCCCATAGAGCACGACGCCACTGGCTGTTTGTTCACTAGGTACACCAATATATATCTCATATGTGGTCTCAATTTAATTTTTTAATATTCTTGTAATACTGACTTGCAACTTAAGTTATTTCCTAGAATATAGTAGTCTAGTCAAATGATTAGTAATTTTGCTCCTCAAATAATGCATAATGAATTGAATGAATGGTAATAATCTATAGGTGTACTTATTTAGAATTACCATTGTTCTTATTCCAATAAAATGACTTAAATTTTTAAATTCTTCCTCCAGGCTCCACCCAGTGACTAGGATCTACAAGTTTGGTAGTGATATTATAGCATTGCTCTCTACAAAAATTATGTATTACTGGAAATATTGCGACACTGCTCATTATTTTCAATCTTGCAAACATAAGCAGTGCAATTATCTCTAAGTAAAGTACACGTAATCAAAATACATACACACCTCTTTATAACGTAATTATTATTGTATACTGTTATATGTATACGTATTTGTAATCTAGATATCAAATATAACTAGCGAGTTACTGATTTGCTCACTAATCATATATTGAAAAGTCGAGTGCGCATGCGCATAGGGTCGAGTGCGCATGCGCACTCGACCCTATGCGCATGCGCACTCGACTTTTCAATATATGGATGTATGTGATTGATGGAATTTGTTTTAGGCAATTCGTCTGAATTCATTATATATTGACTGCCACCGAACAAATGGCAGAAATGTCCGGATGGCAGATTGACGAGAAGGTGTCCATCTTGCTGGACGTGGAGACAGTGCAGCTCCTGCAGGAGAGCCACGGGGGGTGGCGGCCCGAGATGGCGCGGTGCATGGGTCGGATCGGTAAGATCGTGTCTGTGGGGTACCACACTGTGGACGTGGAGTACGGACCTGGAGAGGTGTGGGCTTTCAACCCAATTATTCTGAGTCGGGTTATGCCTTTCCAGGTTGGGGACAAGGTCAAGGTGTTGGACGACGAGCGGAAAGTGAAGGAGTTGCAACGGGACCACGGGGGGTGGGTGGACGCGATGTCCAACACGATCGGACAGGACGGAGAGGTGAAGCGGGTGTTCGCAGACGGAGATCTCCGCGTGGAGGTCGCAGGCAGCAGTTGGACATTTAATCCAAACGCTCTGATCGCGCTCGGGCCCCCCACCTCCCGGCCCGACCCCGCCCCCCAGCAGCGAGCGGTGGCCTACGGACCCGACTCTCTCTTCGAGTCAGTGGCGAACGGAGAGCTGGACAAAGTGAAGGCGATCGCGCAGAGCCATCCGCAGCTGCTGAAGGAGCAGTCGAACGGAATGAATGTGCTGCACATCGCGTGTAACGCTGGGAATGACGAGATAGTCTCCTTTCTTATGGGACAGGGCCTGGACCCGAACATGCCTGACATACAGGGCAAGACGCCGCTCATGTTCTGCTGCGAGGTGTTCCCTAACCCTCTCTGCGTGCGGCACCTGTTACAGGCGGGGGCTAATCCCAACAACGCCGGTAAGCTTAACAACAAGTACCCGCTGCTACTGGCCATAGAACGGAACCTGAACGAGATAGCTAACGAGCTGCTCGAGTCTAAGAAGTGCAATGTGCAGGTGCGAGACAGCTTTACACAGGACACAGCGCTGCACATCTCCGCTCAGTTCTCGAACCTCAACGCCATCATGCAGCTGCTGGAGGCGGGGGCGGACCCGGAGCTTTGTAACGGGGCGGGACTAACCGCGATGCACGTGGGTGTCATAGAGAACAGCCGCAAGGTGCTGGGGTACCTCCTGGAGCGGAGACCGGAACTGGTTAACTTGAAAGCTCAGCGCGGGCGGTATGACGGGCTCTCCCCGCTGCACATGGCGATACTGAAGGACCACCCGGACTGTCTGCACCTGTTGCTGGAGTGCCAGCTGGTGGATCTGGACCAGAGAGACGACACGATGCACCTGACTCCCTTCCTGTTCGCAGTCTACGAGAAGAAGTTCCATCTGCTGGACGCGCTCTTTGAGAAGGGCTGTGACGTGTACACGCACGATACACTCGGTAATAATGCGCTCCACATCCTATTCAAAACCAACTGTGAGAACTACAACCTGAGTCAGCTGAGCAATGCCACCACGCTGCAGAGCGTGTACAGAGAGGTGGAGCAGAGGTTCGGGTCGCACATACGAATAGCTCTCTGCAGCTACCTCATCAAGATACGAGTCCCGTACCAGAAGAAGAACATGGCAGGCTTGTCTCCCCTGGCAGAGCTGAACCCTGACGTCAGACGCTACTGCGAGGACAACGCGCCCCCCCAGCTGCCCGACTGCACGCTCTGCAACAAGATGGCTGAGTTCATGAACGCGCCTTGCGGTCACGTGACTTACTGCGTGGTGCACGCCATAGACGGGTCTCGGTGCTACACCTGCAACGACGAGGTTACCAAGTACAACCCGCTGGCTCCTTTCGCTAACCAGAGACGCTTTCGAACTCGAACCGGAAGTACTAGAAGGCCCCCGCCTCAACCGAGCAACCCCAGGCCCCTCCCCCCTCCCGTACTCACACCAGTTATAACTGAGACACAGGATATATATGCCAACCAGCACCTATTGTCATCCATCCCTGCTAGGGACCCACCTATGCCTGTGCCTGTAGCGCCAGCGCCAGCGACGGTAGCGGTAGCGGTCCCAGCTGATGAAGAAGGCACGAATGAATGCGGCATCTGCTTTGAGAGTTATAAAGATGTGACGCGAATAGCAATTGACCCTTGTGGTCACATGTGTTGTAGGATTTGCGCTGAACATCTGAAGGAATGCCACATCTGTAGACAGCCTATCCTAAAGATTCTACGTCTCTTCAGTTAGTTATGGTTTCTTATTTGAATACATTTGATTATTCTGTCTGTTATGTTTTGAAGTATTGTGAGTATTAACCATGGATGATGTGTAATGAATTATCGTATTTATTGTTAATAACTTAATATTTTTGATAACTTGGATGTGATCTTTTTATCTGATAGTTTCTAATTAATTTTGAGTCGGGTTACCTGGAAGGGGAGTCGCTAGAGACAGAGATGGAAAATGGAATGTTAAATATTACGGCTTTCATGAGTCTTTATATAACTCGAAGACTCGCAAACAATTTCGCGAGTTAAAGTCAGATGACTTAATTTATTTTATTATTTTCTGACTGATAAGAAACCCGGATTATTATAATAAGAAGAAAAACTTTCATGTTCAATTCAATATGTTTTCACGAAATCTTTCGCGGATTGCTCGCGGCACTCAGTTTGAGAACCATTTATTTGCCTGATTGCCCAATTGAATCGAACTGAGCCGATGGATAATGGATAATATAATACTCGCAGCATCTGCAGTGTATTGTTCTCATTGTTAAAGCCAATATTTGGAATTCTGCATTGAAATTTAATTGAGGTCCATTAGTATAGTATCAGCAAAATAACTTCATTAAAATAATTATAAAATTTATAATTTACTTTGAACCTTTTGTTTTAGAGATATGTGGTAAACATTGGTACAGTAGAACCCGTCTAATCCGACACATGTTGGGATAGGGGGGGAAATGTCGGATTGCCAAATTGTCGGATTATGCAGGCTCTAATGCATAGTCCGACGCTCATTGGTATACGGAAAAAGTGTCGGTTCTGCTGAATTCCGGATTAGTATGGAGGGTCGTATTATGCAGAATCTACTGTATTTTTGTGTTAGTAAAATTAAGTAAATACAAAAGTTTGCTAGTATTCTGCAACAAAATTGTGTTTATTCTACAATTTGTGATGCAATAGTTTATTATTTTAATTGTTAACTGCTAGTTATACCAGGTTTGATTGAATTCACTTATCCTATACAAAGATCATTCTTATTATGGCGTTTGATCCAGAACAAGCATACTCCGAACACGACTCGTTTATGGTTAATTTATTTTCAATGGGATTCCAAACGGAGGATATCCAACATTTCCTTCAATCGTGCAAACAAACCAATGTACAGCCTACAGTAGCTGATGCTGTTGAATTCCTTATCACACGCGAGAACACTGAAATACCTACTTTGCCAATGGAAACCAGTTCAAATGACTACTCCTCGATTGAAGCTGGTATCCCTACTGTTATAGGGTTTAACAAGAGTGTAAACTACAAACCATTATCCCCACAAACAGCTGATCCACCAACACATAAGCTGCCAGAGCCCTCACAGCAGCCTTGTGTTGACAGAGAGAGTTTCTATAGGACACAGAAACAGGATAAGGAGTACCTGGCTAAGTACAAACAGAGCATTAAGGAGATGATACAGAACGATAGGAAGGATTTACGGCCCTATCACCCACCTGCTAATAGCCAGCAGGTGGAAACACCTGTGGATCAGGTTGAAACTGAGAAGAAGAAACAAAAGGAAATGTCCAGGCTATCTATCCGTCTTCTTAACGGTAAAACAATAACAAGGTTGTTTGCTCCAATGGAAACGCTAGGGTTTGTTCTTAGCAGTCTACAGGAGGAATACAGTCTTACAGAAGTAACACTATCTCAGGCATTTCCCAGGGTAGACTACTCGTCTGAGGACATGCTCAAGTCCCTACTAGAGCTAGGCTTCAAACAGGGCGGCTCTTTGGTTCTTAAGAAGCCTGCACAGAACTCAGATATATTCGGACAATCTAGCGAGAATGCAAACCCTGATGCTACACAACCAATACCCGTACAGCAGCCAGCTCTGCAGATGATGGCCGCTCTGCAGCCTAATCACGACTGGATAGACCAGGGCAAGACCCTAGGCGGGGAATACATCAACAAATCAGTTTTCCTAACCTCTGTCGAGACTAAGAAAAGCGCTAAAAAGCGATTCGTTGTTGCTATGGAGATAACCTCACTGAAAGAGCTTTCGTTTCGCATTATAATTCGCAGAGCTAAAGTGAGTGACCTTCCTCGCTTCAACAATCTCAGTCCTGGAGAGGGACAGATGGTGTTAGCCAGGCTTATTCGAGAAGACATTCTTTCCCCGAAACTGGTTGATATGTTTATCGGCTGTCGAATGCATACCATTGACCTCACCAGTTGTAAGCTCATTACGAACGAGCTTTTGCACAGGTTGAATAGAATCAAGTCGATCTCTAAACTCGTTATAAAGGGGAGTCCCTACCTCACCGACAAAGCTGTGAGTTTCATTGCAGACATGCCGCATCTGAATGTATTAATTCTAGAAGATTGCTCTAACCTCACTAACTTATCCTGCCAGTCTCTTTCTAAGCTTAAAAGTCTTAAATCTTTGAATTTACGAGCTACTAAAGTGACGGATAAAGGTATACTGCACATGATACACCACTCGGGACTTGTGTGCATAGAGGAACTTAACCTGAGCAGCACTAACGTGACACAGGGTATTCTGCTAGCCCTGGGGGCACACTGCTCGCTGCTAAGGGTACTGACAATGGAGTCAAGTAAAGTCGATTCATTGCCTTGCTTAGATGGAGAGAAGATAAATTTGGAGAATCTGAGAGAAATTGACTTCTCGAATTGTGTCTTTAAAGAGGACACAAACTTTTCAGGTTTCTTCCAATTCGTGGACTTGAAAGTACTAAAGGTGTACGGTACCTCAATATCTGATTTTACTTTCCTAAAATATCTCACATTGGAATCTATAGCTTTTCCCCGTGTTATTCAGAATGCAGATGGGTCGTCTCCATTCAAGTTCCTAACGTACCATCATCTGAAACAGCTCAACCTTACTAACTGCCTATCTATCGACCGAGAAGACATGACCTGCATCGGCAATATGCACACACTAACTGAGTTGAGTCTGAAGAACTGTCGCTGTTTAGAATCCAAATCTCTCAATCCAATAGTCTCGCTTAGCCAACTCACATATCTAGATTTAGAGCATACCATGTTGGCAGACGATACAGCTATTTATATATTTCCGCACGTTACTAAACTGGTATACTTAAACCTGTCTGGAACACAGGTGTCAAACCTGCTACTCAAGTCTCGAATGTTGAACAAGTGTTCGAACCTGACTATTTTAAATCTAAACTACACGCGTGTAAGCAACAGTGGACTGTCCTATTTATCTATTCCCTACCTTAGCTCCCTATTTCTTAATGGTACATATGCTAACGAGCACACAGAGGATATTGTATTGGAAAATTGTATCAACTTGAAAATCCTGACTCTCAATAACTTGCATGCTGAAAATACAATAGATTCAGATAGAGAGGATGATTAGTAGCATCAATCATATTTGCATGTCCCCTTTAGTTGTATATATTTATAGTAATTTGATCTATTTGTTATTTTCACCCATCTTCTTTTACAATTAAATCATTAATTAATCAGTTTTCACTCTGCTTTCTATTGTGTGATAATTTGATAATTAATTAATTAATTTAATGGGGTGAAACTCAGTTTGTTAACTAAATTTTTGTTGATTCGTAAGTGAAATTTATTTACACTAGATTAGTTTTTTCCAATACTTTGTATGCTTATTCAGAAGTACAGTCGACTCAGCTTAATAGAGTCACCTATGGGACCAGGTTACTTGGAGTTTTTGACAGACAACGCACCCAAAAAAGCAGAGAATTATATTAACTTATTAGTTAACCGAAAATATTTTAAGCTCACTGTCATTCTGTCCTAAAATCCATTGAAATTTTGACCCCATTAAGCGGAAAAATATAGTATTAATCGGTGGCTCTATTAAGCGGAGTTGACTATGTTTATTTTTCTGTTGTGGGCCAACTTGTGGCACTCTAGCTAATTATATACTTATTTATAATTTGAATATAGGAATTTTTTAAAGTTATATACCCCTGTGGCGCAACGGACTAGCGCGTTGGACTTCTAATTCAAAGGTTGTGGGTTCGAGTCCCACCAGGGGTGTTTACTTATTGCAATAATTTTTATAACCACTTTACTTCAAACTCAACTGTATACTAGCAATATCAACTCAGATTTTATAGTGCAAAAGCTTTCAAGTCCTTTTATTATATCTGCAGCATGTCTACTGGTCACCTCAATAACGTTTTGGTTTCGACGTGTGTTTTTACAGGAGCTGACCAACACTCTAAATTAGAAACTATTTCCGGTGGAGAAGTTACTCCAACCAACATATACGAGGCAGAATGCCAACCTAAAATACTCGGCCTATTCGACCCACTCTCCACTGTGCTCCCCTACTACCCGCCCACTGGGCCTCTCGGCCAGTTCTCAGAACTAAGTTCGGACACCTCAAAACTCTCCCACTCTACTTCCGGTCTCCCTCCCGAGATGATCAGCAGTCTCGCTGTGTTCATATACCCAGACGGGTTATACGTCTGCGGCTCCCAATACAACCTGCCTCAGCCTACCTTCTCTCACATTATACTAACGGACATAGAGGGAGATAGACACTACTGTGTTAGTGTTACATTCTGGCGGCATTTCCTTGCTAGAAAGTGTACGGATTCAAACGTACTCTCCTACGAACTAACTCTAGCCTCCGCTTCTGAACAGAGAGCAGACACAAGTGTTGAAATATGCATTCCTCTGAATGTGACCTTGATGTCTCGCGTTCCTCTATTCCAGACAATGAAGAGCTGTCTGTCCAGCATAGTGCAGGATCTTACCAACACCTCTGATATGTACACAGACCTGCACAGGTTCACTTCAATGCTATTTCTAATCCCCTCTCCTCCCTCTGGCTCTCTCGCATTGCACTTCTCACTGAACAACCACTTCATAATGCTTCGCGGCTTATCACAGGATTATCCACACTGCGACTCACATCTCTTCTGGCCATTCTTCTCGCTGACGACTGATGATATATTGAAGATATTAGGGTACGTTATTACGCAACAGAATATCGTATTCACCTCGAACAACTGCAGTCTATTAGCGCTCACAATGCAGAGTTTCTGTCATTACTTATTCCCTTTCGAATGGCGACTCACCTTCGCTCCTTTGCTTCCAAAGCGACTGCTCGCGATCCTGGACTCCCCTACCACATTCCTTTGTGGTTGCCACACGTTTTCAATGAAAGAAGTTGACCTGGATGAGCTGAAGAACGTTATTTTCGTATGTCTCGATAAGGGCACGATTACCTGCACAAACGACCTCAGTCTAGACCAACCCTCCTTGACGTTCCCTAGCTATTTCATTCAGAAGTATAACCAGTCTATTAGCACTCTATTCAAGCGCAGATGCCACTCGCTACACGCCCTAGACGAGGTTTGTGCTGGGGATCTCCTGCGCGAGAAGATACAGCGAGTGGAGTGGGAAGCGGAGATGGACCATAGGCTCACGGACTTGCTAATGGGTTTAGTGTCGAATGTGTTTCAGGACATCTCCACCTACGTCACGTATCCGTCCGACTTTAACTCTGAAGGGTTCCTAAGAGGAATAATTCCGGAATTCAAGCCCTTCTACGACGCTGCGATACAGACTGACGTGTTCAATCAGATGTTGAAGCAGCTCCTCAACAAGCTGAAAACCCCATTCACTAAGTCCCTGGATGACATCAGGAAGAGAAGGCAATCTTCAGACTCTATAGCACAGGACCTGATAGATCCCATGTCCTCCTTCATCTGTATATCCACGAATGAGCGGGGCATTCACACGGAGTATGTTAGCATGGATCACGATGTTGCCGGTAACAACATTGCTATTTCCACACAACAGTCAACAGTATTGCCCGGCATTCTAGAACTCCCTACTTTCCCTGAGATGAATACGAACTCAAATATAGACTACTTTAAGTCGTGTGTCGAACGTATCAACTCGCACCTCACGAACTCCTCTTCTCCCTGTAGAGCGGAGTATATATACCTCAGAGGCTACTATCTGCTCGCGCTAGGAAACCCACTCAAGGCTATGGAAGATTTCTTGTCTCACTTGTCAAAGATAAATGTTAACCTCGTGCCATCTGAGAAGAATCTAGTGGAGATATATTCGCGGTTATCTGAAGAATGCAAGGAAGCGCTTCGGAAAATGCCCTACTTCTCTCGTTCTGTGTTTGAGATGGAACACGAGATTTCTCTCTCAAGGAGAATGTCTCATGCAAAGTTTCCCATTCAGACTATGACAAGAGACGAATTCGAGTTACACCTACAGACAAATGGAATTTCTGCAAACAGTGAAACCTCTTCTATACTATTCTCAGTGCTGACTAACGGGGGAACTATTATTCTCCCAGACACGCTCAAGAAATTCTCCGAGTGCTGGATTGAAGTTAAGAAAATTAACTTTTCCCTACAGCACAACTCTAAAATAGAATTTCCCACCAAAGAACAGATATTATTCTGCACGTGCGACAAGCCTCTCTCGCTGCCCACTCAGCAGCAGACCCAGCTGGTCAAGTACCACAACACGCAGGGACATCTGCTCATCACGGAGCACAACGTATGGCTGTTGCAGCTCGATAACAAACTCGTGCATCTCTTCAAGTTCACTCACGTGTCAACTTTCACATTCATTGAGGCCAAAGATCGGCATTTTCCGAAACTGTCGCACCCTTTCGGCATAAAGATACAGCCAACAACAGAGGTAGAAGACTTGAAGTCCGTCGCTAAGATAAGCCTAGACAAGATATGCCGCAAACCTATCTACTACTCCATCAGGTTCTACGACAGCAGAATGTGTGTCTTCGTAATAGAATGCTTTAAGGAGCTACACGCTGCGCACGCACTTATTCAGCGCCGCAAGGACGAGGCCTATCTCGGAGAGGGGAAACTGAATATCCTACTGCTGGCCACACTGCAGAGAATGAGTAAGCACACGCTTAACAGAGACGACGGTCATGATCTGTTATCACAGGGCATTAGCAAGGGACTGTTCTACCTAATCAAGACACAGATCGACTCCCGTGATATTGACAACAACTACCTTCTCTACAGATTCAACCCCCTCTCCACTGACACGCAGAAGGCCAGTATCGAGGTGCTCCTCCCCATCAACAACAGACAAGCGCAGAATCAGATATTCTGGGTGGGCTATGTGTACCAGCGCGAGTCGATCATATGTGTATACGACTTCCATTCCCGGTCTAAGGTGTCTGACTTTATTCTACACGACCAGCGAGTGGAGGCTATCGTGGAGGTGGGGCCTAAGGTGTGGCTGAGCTCGCTCAACAAATCAATCTACATTGTAGACAAAGAGAGCTACACCAAAGACGGTCGTCTCTCAGAGCCGAATGACGTAGCCGTAGCTTTCCACTATGATGTGCTACAGGGGGAAGTGTGGGTGCTGTACCACAAGGGGCAGATCGTGGTGTGGGACACTAGGTCTCTCGAACAGAAACGAGTTATCCAACTGCAAACCAAGAGTCAGGAGCCGACTCGCTACTCATCCATGGTTATATTCCAGAATTATATATTCACACAGTCGCCTCGGTGTCTGTTTGTGTACGAGAAAGACTTGGGTGAGTTGGTGCGAACACTGCCTCTCGTGTCGCCTAAGACCAATCTTCCGATTGAAGCGCGCAGTTTGTGCGTCTCTGCTAAGGGACAGGTGTGGGTAGCTGGAATTCGTGAGCCGATCGTATTCGTATTCGATCCTATAAAACTCCAACTTGTTAAAGCACTCGATGTGAACGAAAATGCTTCGAGAATCCAATGCAACGGATTTAATTCGATTCTTAGTGTATCTAACAATATCTGGTTAGGTGGGAGAAATGGCTGTATTTATATTTACGACAACGATGATCTTAGTTTGAGTACTTATTTCAAAGCACATGAAGATTCCATCAGGTGTTTGTCAGTGACCAGATCACAAAGCATTGTCACTAGCGGAAGTAACTCTCTGGACGGTCGTGTATCCTTCTGGAGTACTTAATGCATTGTATTGTATTCTATTTTATCTCTGAATCAGATTGAATTGATTGTGGATACCGTGACTGTATATTTTATAGTGTGGATGTTGTATATTGTTTTCTATTTACTATTTGACAACTATGATCGCATGTATTATAATAAGTTTAATATACATTTTATTTTCCCAACAGTGCAAGGATTCATTTGAACCTGTCTAATCCTTTACTAACATTTGAATTAATAGCCTAAATAATGGTTTTATTAGAGTGATAGTGGTTCTAATGTTGACATGAAAACTAGAATATCCTTTTCATCTCCATTGCTTAGTATTGTTCTGAATTCATTGCTTTATATCGGTTATATGTTCATTAGAAAGATGAGTGCAACTCTGTGTTCTAAAGAGGCATCTCAATCCTTTTTCTGTAACGGTTTATGTGGAACATTGGAATGTGACTGTGAGTTCAGTGAACAATTAGATTTCTATATGCACACGAACAAGGATGATCCAGATAGCCTGACAACAATAGACGCTTTTTTCTGTAAGAAGTGTATGTGTCTGTTCTCGCAGGACGAGACAGCAGACTTGCACAAGTGTAAGCCTATGCATGAAATAGAAAACCTTGTGTATAACGATACTAATATAGCCCATAGCAAGGATGTCAGTAGTGATCAGTCAGTGAGTAATGAATCAACAGGTGCTACACCTGTGCTGAGTAATGCCGCACAGAGTGCAGGCAGCCAGGAGATAGTAGGCATATTCTGGGATATAGAGAATATATTTATTCCAACTGACAAGAGCCCAGCTGGAGTTGTGCGTGTTTTGAGGGACAAGTTTGTTTGTGACAAGAGAGAAGTTGAGTTTCAATGTGTATGCGATACGCACAAAGAACAACGCTCTACTATTGACCAACTCAACTCCTCTCTTGTCACAGTAGTACATGTAGCTTGTACTACTAAGAACGCAGCTGATGAGAAGTTAAAACAGCTGTTAGTTAAATTCTCACAGACATACCAAGCACCCGCTACGGTTGTTCTGCTATCTGGAGACGTTAATTTTTCCCCAACACTCAACTCGCTAAAGAATTACTACAAATTCAATGTAGTACTAGTGCATAATAAGCAGTGTTCGCAGCCATTGAAAGACACCGCTTCAGAATTGCATCTCTTCGATGACCTCATCAGGGAGGTGCCCCCGCCTGGGAGAAGAGCCTATGTACAATCCTCCTATTTAGTTGTGTCTGGACTGCCCGTGGGGCTTGTTAGCGGCAAACAGATTCACAATGAGCTGGACAAGCTCTGCGATAACACAGGCGGGAAGATAATCAATATGGAGGGGGACAGGGCGCTGGTCCGATTTCAGCAACCGGACAACGCAGCACGTTGCCAGAGACGGCTTAACAACCATATTATAATGGGAGTTGAAATAACCGCTCAGCTGACTACTGACAGCCCGTATGCTGCTGCAGATATTAGGCCTAACATGGCACCAATGGGAGATAGGTTTATACGCCCTGCCTTTAACAGGCCGCCCCGTATTCTCGTACACAACTCGTATCCACGGATCCATGGGCCCAGACCGAGGTACGTCGCCCCTACCACTATTGATGGTAAATTAAAACACTGTTTGAAAATATACCCATTTATAGACAGTACGATTTTTGAGGTAATAACCCTACAGCATGTCGACAAATATTTGAAGAGTTTACAAGACATTCTTACTATAGAGAGGTCTCTGCCGCTTATAGACTGCATTGCAGTGTTTGTAGAATCAAAATTAGACGGAGCAAGGTTAATGGAAAAAATACAACAAAAAGAGTTTAATTTGAAAAAGATCAGGTTGTTCACTGGCTCTGTGGAGGTACTGTTTTATAAAAATTTCATTGCAAACGCCTTTCAGGTGTTGTTACGGTCAAACTATGGCTGGATGCATGTGCGAGATTTCTATAAAGGGTACTATGAACTGAAGAAGGAAAGCTGCCCCAAGGAATACCTTGATAGAATACTATCTGCGAATAGCAGTAGAATTGTATGTGGATTTAGAGATGAAGAAGTGTTCGAGTTGTCTATTATAGCAAATGAAGATTGTAATCCTATGTTGAACTACTCTGTGCCTTCAAACCTAACAGAAATAGCTCTGCGCTTGAAAGTTAATAGTCTGCTCCAAATGCCTCAATTTCATGGCAAAATGCATTATTTTGATTTATTACCAACATTTAGACATGTCTACGGCAGTGAGTATTTTAAATTGAATAAAGTAGGTTTAAATTTAATGTCTATCCTTGATAAATTGCCGGATATTTCTCTTCTTCACGAATCCAAAACTGGAGTTTGCCGTCTCTACCTTAGGTCGCTGCGCAGTAAACCAACAGCTGATGAAATGACTAAGTTCAATGAACAATTAATAAAGCATATTTTAATAGAAAAATCACGTACAATCCCGTTTGAACTTATACAAGAGTTATGCAGTAATTTGTTTCATATGAAACTTTATTCTGACCCCTCTGCTTCTGATGGCTACGAAGAGATTGTGACTGCTATTGAAGGTCTTATTTCCCAACTTAAGGTAGCACCTAAGCTAGTATGCAAGTTCGCCTACACTCTACTCACTGTCAAGCAGCACGTATGGAAACTAGTGTCTGCAGCTGGCAAAACAGGGATAGCATTAGATGTATTGGAAAATGATTTTTATACGAAAACTGGGCAAAAAATACCAATTCGTACATGCCATTGCAACTCGAGTGCAGACTTAATCGCGTGTATTCCTGGTTTGAAAATATTCCTTACGCAAGGCAAGGTGCACGTATATTTCCTGTCAGAGTATTATCCCGAGTTGCATACGAACCAGTGTGTACAGCTGATTAACGCAGTTCCATCACAGCTGCTGTCGATAAGTGAGTTCCGTACACAGTACCTAAAGCACTATGAAAATCCAAATGACTTCCAATTAGAATCTATTCCCCAGATCTCCATACACTGTCGAGATAACAGTGTTTCTAGCGTACATTTATCTATCAACTATTTGGGCATTGAGATTAGCCATTTGTTATTCCAATGGCCGAAATATTCTATTCCATTAACAGAATTCAGTGAAGAGTTTCATAAGTATTTTAACAAACATTTGATGCCCTCTGTGTTTGGTTTATCAAACAATATTGAATTGTTTAACAAGTTGGAAGATTACATTTTTATTGAGAATGATCATTTGTGTTTATTGCCTCATCGTGTGTTTGCATGTGAAGTTAGTCAGGTATTCAGGAAACTCACACATCCCAATGAATCTATCCTTGTATCCAATTTCCATTGTAGCTTTAAGAAGGTTATAAATAGGGAGTTAATACTGGCTAATTATTCCGGTGGTAAACTTACTCAATTACTGATGAAAGTGAGTGACGTCATCGAAGTTAGCGATGTTAGAGATGAAGACAGGTTGTTAACTTTAACTGCGTTAGGTAGGTATGTCCCCGAGCCTTGTAAATTGGCTCCTATTTCCCTGTTCGATCAACCCAAGTTCCCCTCGAGGGTGCATAAGGTAGCACGCGTTGACAATAGGAGAGTGAGAGATGTGATATCTAAGTGTGAGAATCTGCTTTATACGCAGGGAACTTACTCATCACAGATAACTGAGTTTGAGAAACTATTTAAATTGAATTATAACGAACCAATTTGTATCAAGGAGCTCTCTTATGAAAACTTAATTCACTTCTTTTCATGTTTTCCAGAATTCTTTTTTCTCCAAGGTTCAGGCCCTGCTTCTTCTGTAAAACTTCGGCCAGAACAGGTGTTCGTTTGTGAGTGCCGCGAGTTGCTACAAACTCATATTAACGGAATTAACGTTAGTAATTTCCCGAAAGAGTATACAACTATTTCTGATGGTAGAGAATTTAACTTGGCTCGTTATGGTTCTTATAATAAGTTCAACAAGTTACTTGAAAGAGTGCCTGACTCGATTAGTTTGTTAGGCCCAAATTTATCTTGGTTGGTTTTGAATGAGTCTTCCCGCGAGCTAATTGATGCCGACAAACAAGTCGACATTCCTTTGTTGTTAAGTGTAATAGAGGGCACCTTGTTAGAAAATGGAGGTGAACCCTTAGCATTTGATCAAATTCCTTTAGTGTACAAAAGTCTCCATCGTTGTGAGGCTCCTAACTGGATATCTGTCCTCATAAAGTGTCCTCCTCTTTTGAGAATGTACGCCGATACTCTAGTCGGGAAATGTAATTATATTGAAAAGGTAGCAAAAGACAAGCGAGTGTTTTTCCAACTTTCAAAATCTAAATGGATTACTCTTTTCAATTTCAACTCTACCTGTGTATTCTATAGAAAGAATAAGATGACTCTCCCAATACACGAGTTCATTGCTTCATACAGAAGTGACTACTGTAAGATTGATCTTAACCTTTTGGGATTTCAGAGCATAGAAGAATTGTTAAACTCTGGGTATTTACTGTTAGACCGAGAAGGCAGTTGTTTGCTAGTGCGTTTAAGTGCGGATGGAATGAGAGCGTTGTTTCAGATGCAGTTAGTGGAGATACTTTTTAACAATGAAGGATATTCCATTATGGTAGACAGTGTCACATCAAAATATTACAACTTTTATGGTTATAATCTAAAACTTAACGAAATGGGGATAAGCAAGTTATCTCAACTACTAAATCACACGGACATAGCCTCTCTGACTACTATCACAGGAGATAAGAAGGATAAATGTCTCAGTTTAAGAAATGAGACTATCAAACGTGAGCAATGCAGACAGGTTTTGTCAGAACTAAGCATGGAACTTAATTTCCCTTTTAAATATGAATTATTCTCCGAACATTATTACACTAAATTTAAAGAGAAATGTGATATTCAAATGGTTTTTAATTCAGCTGGACAGGTAGTACGTATTTTAGGACAGAAAGACAATCTCCAAGTTACCTCAGCTATTTATAGCTATCCCAATAGGGAAGCTAGTTGTATTCCGAAAGAAGAAGGAATACTAGCAACACCTGAGGAACATTCCGTACCAAATGCCAAAACTCGAGAGCATTCCAAAGCAGCTCCTTCGTATCCAGAAGAGATTTCTAGCTCCCAACAGAAAGCTGTTTCTAACAGTGATGATAGAACTAATTTTAATGCTAAACCTGTGTCACTCCAATACAAATCCCCGAAAAATACTTATTCACCGTCACGCAACAAAAAATACGAAGATAGATTTTCAAATGTCCGCATTTTAAAGCGACCGAAAGACTACAGTCCGACTGACAATAAAGATAAGTCATATACCTCGCCCCGTTCTACGGTTAACTCCTCCACACAGCCTTATGAGCATCCTCATAATAGCTATCGCTGTAAATCTCCAGCCTCGCTTCACAAGATACAGGTGTCTCAACCTGCTAATACTCTTGATGATATTCCTCCTGTAACAATCTCCCATAGCGAATTAGAGAGTAATATTTCCTCTATTACAGCAGACAAAACTGTGTTAGATCAGCTGACAGATCCCGTTATTGTTAGCAAACCTATAATGTCCCCTAGTGAAGAGCCTACACAGATACAGGAACCTGTGTTAGCCGAAACAGTTAAAGCCAAAAGTAAAATTAGCCTAGCGGCTAACTTTAACTTAATCGACGATGAAAATTAAAGCTTTTTGTATGTTTGTGGTGTGGTTGTGAACCTACTCAGTAGGAACACGATTTCACCACTAATTAGTTATTAACTTTAACTGCGTTACACAAGGAACTGTCAAAATGCAGTTAACTTTTGTGAAAATAAAGAAATAATAATAATAATAATAATAATGTAATACAAAGCATATCAAAAGCAAGTAGTTTGACTTGTTTTCATTCATTTGTACGTTTATGAATTGTTAGTGTTACAACTACATACTTTGCTAGTTTGTATTTTCTATGTGACTCTCTTTCTATTCTATGTTTTTAGATTGTTTGTATTTAGAAGTGATGTTTGTATTGTACTTATTAAAGGACATTGCTCCCATTTATCATTTGAAAATAAGGTTATAATGTACGTAGAACAGGGAATGACAAACTTTTTAATCAAATCGGCAGAATTGACCGCATTGGATTGAGTAATCTAATTCCCTAATAGCAAGTTTCTAATTACCTACAATTCGTTTTATGACATGTCTATATTTCCAAATTGTCACAACAAATTTTCAAGGCAAAATATTAAATACTTTTCAAATGACCAACTTTTTGATTAAACCACCTAAGCCCGGAGGGAGACACTTGTGTACAGATTGTATAGCTGTAAATCAAGGCTGCCCAACCTTTCTCATGTGGTGAATCACATTTCAAATGATATATAATTTTCGAATCATAGACCACAACGAGGTTCCATAAACCCCATAATTTACCAACTAATATTAATAAACAAAAAGCAGGTGTTAGCAAATGTATTTCTAATATATTTATTATAATGAATAAATAATATAGAATTATTATTAATGTGATGGTTGGTACTGCTTGCAATTGGATACCAAATTGTCAATGAGTCAATTAAATGTTGTATAGAAATACCAACAAAATATATTTTCGCTCACACAATCTTCCTTGACATCCATGAATAAAGTTACAATAGTTACACAAAGTTTTTTGGAAGAAATATACGAAAGATTTAAAATATTGAAATAACTTAATTATATTTGTAGAATCATCAATTTTAACTGTTTTCAATAATAAATTTATTTACGATAAAATAAGTAAAATGCTGTTTTCAAAAATTATAGTATATTTTTAAAAAAAGCAACAAAATGTTTCGTGAATCATATTTTTCAGGAAAAGAATCACATTTGATTCGCGAATCACAGGTTGGCCACCCCTGCTGTAAATGGTCACATTAAGTGATGGATAATGACCCATTCTTATTATTTTACAATATCAACTTTATTCGTATTATTTCAATTTAATTATCTTATCAAACATACAAATAAACGATAATCTATCTTTTATTTAGCAATGATAATTTAGATATAAAGGCAATCGATCAATGAGTTGAGTTGAGTAGAAGACTGAATTTAAAATGAACCTAAATTAACTGTTAATAGGATGATGGGTGAAAAAAAGAAACTGATAGTCAGGATCGAGTCTACTTATTATGAACAATTTTTGTCTGCTGGTGAAATTATTATAATTATAAAGAACAAGTACTACGGCTCCCAATTTAACAACTTAGTTTTGTTTGAGTTGAGTTTGCTTATTAGAAGCCTCTATATTATGAACACAATTTTGGTTCTTGAATGTTTAGAATAAAATAACCTGACTGTTATCTTAAAAATTGTTAATTATTTATTTTACTTAAATAAAACTTGTAAAATGTTTAATTTAGTAAAGTTAAACTTGCATACATTTTAATGAGACAATCTCTTAACCTTACCGGGTTGACTGTCCTTGTACACAAGTGTCCCATGCACAAAATCTATACACAAATGTCGCTGTACACTCCATACGGATAATTAGATCGGAATAGTTAGTTCCTATTAACAGTTAATTTAGATTCTTTTAAATTCAGTCTTCTACAGTTCTGCTCAACTCAACTCATTAATCGATTGCCTTATATCTAAAAATGATCATTCCTAAATGATAGATTGTCGTTTATTTGTATGTTTGATCAGATAATTAAATTGAAATAATGCGAATAAAGTTGATATTGTAAAGTAATAAGAATGGGTCATTATCCATCACTTAATGTGACCCATTTACAGCTATACAATCTGTACACAAATGTCGCTGTACACAAATATGTCGTACCAAAGTTGTACACAAATGTTGCACTAAGTTGTAACAAGTGTCGCACTAGTCTTGTACACAAATGTCGTATTTCCCCTAAGCCACTTTGGTATGGCCCTATATGGGCGACTTTTCTAAATTTTTCCTTTTTCTGACCAAAATTCCCGATTATTTAAGTAAGACTTATTTTGGTAATATGAGTCTTATGAACAAAATCAACAGTTTTAGACCCCGTGGACATCTCTATCTAAATGTTTGAAAAAATTATTAGGCTTGTTGAAGTTGAACAAAAATTTTAGTTTCCAGGTAGACCTGGGAAAAATTATGGAAATTGAAGTAGACTGAGTTGAGAAAAGATACTTTTATTCAAGGATGGCTCTAAGCAAGTTTGCAATGTTTACAATGTGTGTGTCGAGTAGGAAATGAGCTCTTCATGTTATGCAATAATATTCTAATAATCTAATTATTAACTCGTGTTTTAAGAATGTTGACTAGTCAGATTATGGTAGTCAGTAAGTGATACAATGCTGTATTTATATTATCTGAGTGTACTCATTTCGTAAATTGTTCATCTTTTAAATTGTTCATCTTTTAAATAGAAAATCAGATAATTAAATTCCAGGTACTAATTATGTATGCACCCATCCGGGTTTCCTAGTTTCTCTGAAAATGTATAAAAACGAATCAAATGATTCTAAACGAACGAATATTTTATGTATCTTTTTTGTAGATATATATAATCTAGTTTTTAATCTACTAAATACTAATTGCATATAATAATTACTTTACCAACTGTCTCACTTTTGATTCGTTGTATTACTATTATCATTGATTTCTATACTAAACGCATTAGTAATAGTTTAGAAATCGGACTTCTAATACAGCGTATTACAGTAAAATGGCTGGACAACTTGCGAGTATACCATCTATAGACTATAGGCCTATAACTATTTGGTAAATCTACTAAAGTTGCGATTTGTATGGAACAGAGATGCAGCGGTCGGGCAATTTCATGGACCGGGCCGTCATTAATTTTCTGGACGGTCCAGACCGTATGATCAAAATGTTAGATCGGTCCAGATTGATGAACCTGTCCAGACTGTTATATCCCTTATTTGGACCATTCCAGGCCAGACCGCATAGTAGAATGGCTAATTATATCCACTTGTATTTACTATTTATATGATACTTATTACTTATGTGCTTGTAAACAATGGGAAATAACGGATTGGAGCCTGATCGTATGTCCAATCTAGGATGAGTCCAGACCGATGAACCGTTCCAGACCGTTAAGTAGATTATTCCCTAATTAAGGGTGCTCTGTACTGATATTTTGACACCCGACGACCTAATGTTTTTATTGCGTTTTTGGATAGTACTAATATATCTAAGATATCCCTGAAAATATTAGAGTTCTACTATGTATATATCCTTAGTTATGAACTAGACAATGTCAATATAGGCCTAATCCATACTAGCCAAATATTTAAAAAAATTTTTTATGTTAGTTTTTAGCGCGAAACATGTCAATTATAAAATATACCTGAGTCAATACTCAATGTTTTAAATCGAACCGAAATATGCTTTTTCTTTAATCTACTCTATGTTATTGTCATTTTTGTGAAATTGGTCAAAAAAAACCCACTATTTTTCATTAAAAGTATACTAATTCAATTTTTTTGTATTATATTGCCAAAACTGCCCGCTTTTAAAACATGCGCCTACATATACTGAGCATTTTAAAAAAAAGTTTGACTTTCTAGAATAAAAATTCTCTTTTTTACATCCATATGCCCAAATGGTCTTTTTTTACACCTTCATAATTAGCATTTAATTAATTTGTGTCGAAGTGGCTGAGTCCAGAATATGAAAGTGCGAGGAAAAGGAGTTCCTAAACTGCATAAAATAGATAATGTCATTTGAAATTGAATTAGACTATTTTTAGAAATTTAGAGCTAAGCTCTATCTCATTTGGATCAGAAGTTGGATTTTTGTCAGCTTTTTAACATATTTCCACTTTGACACCACCATATTTGGGCATTTGAAATCAGAACACATCATTCGAATTATAATATAATCCCAAAAGTTTATCCAATGAGTAAGAAATAGTATCATGATGTGACTAGAATTTTAGAGCTAGTCTCTGCTGTCCAGAGATCAAGAGTTACAAAATTTGCTTCGTCATCAAAATTGGGCACATCAAATTACCATATATGGTCATGTTAAAAAGTGTGACACCTAGAGTCCTAAATGTATTATAAACGTATAGAAAGTCAGGTATTTACAGTATTTTCTAATGCCTATGATCATTTTATCTCAAAGCGTTTCTGAAATATCAACAGGTGTGAAATGTCAGATTTTTTGCCCCCTTCTGTGGCCCAAAAGTCCATAACTTATCGAATAATGATTGGATCGTGTTGTGTAACGTCTCATTTTGTGCGCAAATGCTATTTCCATATTTGTATTACCAAATTGGTGTTTTATATAATACTTTATTGTATATTTGAGGGCCTTGAGGTGTGAAAATATGACAAAACAGACAAAACCATAGTCATAAATTGGTCATAACTCATGATATATTATTGTAAAAGTGTTGAAAACAATGCTACGCATAGATAAGAAGCTGGCGCATTTTTATGAAGAATAACAGAATTATTCTGCTGTCCAATTTCCCACAGTAATATATGATCACCGGGTACTTGCATACCCTTCATATTCTTTTATGCCCCTAATTTCCTAATTTTTGACATATTCCTGAACTTTTTGACGTGAACCTGTATATTTTGACCTGTAGATTCCGAAATTTTTAATTTTGGGAACAATATATGGCGGTGTAGAATTTTATCACCTCTTTTGATGTTGAAATTCGGCAAAATTCGTGGGCCGCAGCCTTAGAATGCTTATAAAACCAAAAATAATAATCAGAAAGTCAAAAAATTTCTCTGGGGTAACACATGATGCATCCTCAGACCCTTGAACTAGAATTGAAAAATTTTTCTTCTAACATTTTATAACGATAGTTTAGTGCACGACTGCGTTTTATGATTATTTTGAAAAAATGCCCTTTAGCATCGTTTCTTCTGCAAAAATAAATAAAATAAAAATTATTACTGAGAGGAAATAGTCTCATAATAATATGTTCAAAAATTCAAAAAGATTCAACAATTTTTGAAAAAATGTCATGCCCATATAAGGAAGTCGACGTCTTATTTTATTAAAAAACACCATCTTGATTGAAAATTAAGAAAAAAAAAATCATAGAAGTCAATCTCTATCTCATCTAGAGTATTCCTAGTAGTAAATTATGCAATTCTGAGATTCACCGTGAACGCCCGAATATCAATACAGATTACCCTTAAGACAAGTATCAGGAATGCAGATAAGATTGGCTTCTCAATTTCAACAGAAAAACATAAATTTTTTTACACACCTCCACATTGTAGTGAAACATGGTCAATTGGTCATTAATTATGGTGTTCGTATCATCGATTAGGACTAATAGTTGATTAATTAATTAAAAAATTAAGTATTGTGTCTGATAATGTTAACCACGAACAATAAATATTTTCTTATCAATAATTATTTGTTTTGTACATGAAAAAAATCGAGAAATAAAAAAATATTTGGAAATCTTAGAATTTTTTGGGAAATCTTTTAGATACGTATTTAATTAGATTATAATTATCACTAATTACTATAGTGCTTGGTCATTTTATATTAGTTATTGAATATCTACATACGTATATAACTGATTGCACATCTCTTGAACAACTATACTTTTACTGCTGAATTAGTTAACTAGTAGTGTCTGTCAAATTTTATTATAATAATCCCACCATTCTAATTAGTATTTTGATCTAACTATCTTAATTAATAATTATTCTGTCTGTACCACAGATATTTCTCCAAACACTAACTTATTCAAATGAACGAAAACAAACTTTCAATATCAATTATAGACTCACCCGCCGTCTCACAGCCCTCCCTTACAGAGACCCCTGCCTTTCTATTCAAGCTATGGAAGGTTCTAGAAGCAGCTGAATATTCCCAGTACATTTCCTGGAGTAACAATGGGAACAGTTTTATTATATTCGATCAGAATCTATTCTCGCAGGTCGTGCTACCCAAATTCTTCAAACACAGTCATTTCACGAGTTTCGTGCGTCAGTTGAATATGTACGGATTCAGAAAACTCACAAACATGACTCTCACAGCTGTGGCGCCCGGACAGGAACCTATGGAGTTCCACCATCCGCAGTTCATACAGGGCCACGCAGAGCTGCTGGGGTTCGTAAAGCGGAAGTCTCCCACCAGTCTCCGCATCGGAAGCAGAACTATAAAAACAAACGAGCTAGAGAAACTCCTCACAGACTTCGATCAGATAAAGTTCGAGCACGAGAGGCTCCTGCGGGAGATGCAGGAGCTAAAGTCTGAGAACCAGGGCCTCCGCGGGGAGGTGCTGCAGCTCAAGAGCAAGTACTCGCGGCACGAGCAGGTCCTCACCCGCATGATGAACTTTATTATCCTAAACGCGCTGTACCCCGAGCGGGCCCCCGGCCTTCTGCCGGGCATAAAGCGCCGCAAGAAGATGCTGGAGATGAACAACTCGCACACTCTGGCGATCCCCGAGGGGGCCACCCAGCCGCTGTCGCTCGCCCCGGGGTACGACGAGCTCGCTCAGACCGCGCGTTCTCTCCTGCAGCCCCTGGACTCCACTCTGCCCTACCATCCCTACTTCAACGCAGACAGCAGCCAGCAGGAAGCCGAGCGGAACTCCCTCACGCTATACAACGCCAACTACCAGGGCGTGCCTCCTAACGAGGAGTACCCGTATGCTATGGGCAACGCACAGCAACAACAGCAACAACAACAACAACAACAACAACAACAACAACAACAACAACAGCAACAACAACAACATCAACAACAACAACAACAACAACAACAGCAACAACAACAACAACAACTACAGCAACAACAACAACAACAAAAGCCCCCACATATAAGCGATGACGTACGTAGGGCAATCCTAGCCAAGACGGGCGCCTCTACGGATCCGCTACAACCGAGAGAAGACAGCTATCAGCAGTTCCCCGCTCACAACCCCACAGGGTATCCAGTTGATTTCTCCTCGCCAGACCTAGAACAGTATATAGGACAGGATGATGACGATGATCATATCGTGGACTTTCCCGATGACATCGCATTGGACTCGAGTTTGCTATCTGAATTCCTTCTGGCCAACCCAGCAACGCTTGATTCCTCGCTACTCCAAAGCTTAAATGGAATGTCTACAAACTCCGACCTATTCAGCAATGCCTTAGCCGCGCATTCAGATCCCAGCGGCTTCAGAATGTTGCACGGACCCAAGGAGGGTAGCGAAGACTCCCACGGGTCTATGTACCCCGGAACTAACCAGAGAGCACACAACTAATTAGCCTTGTTATATGAGTATTGTAATCAGGAAACTTCTAACAGAGTAATGTGTATTGGCTACAGCTTAGAGTTATGTTTGGTCTTTTTAAGGTTTATATCATATTCTAGAGCTCTCTGCTAATCAATGTTATTTATACCTGTGTTATACTTTTAGAAGTTTGAATTTGAGTTATGGTGATACTTGCATTGTATGGTTATTTACAATGCTGGCAAAATTTCCTTACTGGATTATTATAAAATAGAAATTCTGGAAAATATGAAACTGGTTGTCCAGACTAATAGTATTTTGCTTCAGAGCCACTGTAGCCACTTAACTAACCGTATCTAATCCCAATCCCAATGCTCTAATACAGCCTAATTCGGGTTGATTTTAATGATTTACCACTTGTTGTATGGGAAAATAGGCCAAAAAACCGAGTTTATTAATTGTAACTAAAAATTAATCAATTTTAATAAGTGAGTAGGGGGAGAGAGGCAAATATATCGAAGGAACACCTAAATATGTAAAGGAAATTTGAATACTAGAGGGAGCAAAAAGAAATGATTTCGCTTGTAGTCCTATTTACTTAGGTAGTATGTATTATTTTATTTTAATAAAATTAGATGTTATTGTCCCATGGATATTCAGGATATAATCGATTCTTAGTATTTAGGGAAGAGGGTCCGGATCGATTGGAAAGGAATCTAAATTTATTCCCAATTCAATTTTGTAAACAATTAATAAACCAATATTCATAATCTACAAATTATATATGGAATGGATTTTAAAATCCATAATTATAGATATAACATTTTTATCCACTAAAATCCATAATCTTTCCTGACCCTATGTATACACGGTCAAAGTTATATTACTGTTAACATACATGTGGCTTTCATACTTGAACTCAATACCCAATTAACCTCCTATAGAGAGTCAGTAGTTAGACATGATAAAGAGCCAGCTACGGGACGGTATCCTCGTGTTACAGATATCCAATCCCCCGCTTAATGTCCTCAGTAATCCCATTGAGTTTGTGGCGCATTTAGACCAGGCAGAGAGGGACGAGCGTGTGACTGGCATTCTCATAACAGGTTCTAAGGGGTACTTCAGTGCAGGGGTTGATATTAACTTATTCCAAAATAGTTCTATGAGCGATTTGCTCCATAATCTCCCACTCATGATAGCTAAAATAGACGCATTCCCGAAGCCGATTATAGCTGCTATCAATGGCGTTTGCTTTGGTGGGGGTTTCGAGATAGCTCTTGCTTGTCATCTTAGAATCGCGGTTGATAGCGCCCTGTTTGCTTATCCCGAGGTTGGAATTGGGATTCTGCCCGGGTGGGGGGGCTGTCAGCAGTTGGCTAGAGTTTCTTCCGTAGAGCTGTCTATTGAAGTGTGCGTGTTTGGGAAAGTTATCGATGCTAAAAGTGCTCTCAAAAACGGTGTAATATCCGCAGTAGTCAGTTATGATGAACTGATGCCGTTAGCACTGAGCATATTTAAGAATCTTCATAATTACCAATTGTGTAGAACGAGCCTACGAGAGATACGCCAAACTCCAGAAACTGAAATCTCTTTCAAGAAATCCCTTGCTAGATGCAATAAAGTATTTCCCAATCAGTTATCTCCAGTCAAGTGTCTAGACTTGTTGCATAAATCGCTGAATCTAACATTCCATGATAGCTTGAAACTAACAACGGAATACTTTAATGAGCTACTGTTAAATCCGCAGAGCGCCGCTCTCCAATATTCGTTCTTTAACAAAAGACGAGTTACGAAGTGGAGCATACCCGGCGGGAGCAATTACTCCAATGTCTCACAAGTAAAGCGCTTCTCTCTAATCGCTGTGATTGGCTTAGGAGTAATGGGATCTACCATAGCTGCACTTTTCCTTCTCAAAGGATACAAAGTTATAGTATTCGAGGTTAACCAGAGTCGCTTAATGGCCGGAGTTAAAGTTATAGAACAAGAGTGTAAGCAGTTTGGTGGCAATACCAATAATTTGAAATATTCCAGTGAGTTACAGGATTTGAAGAAAGTTGATTTAGTGATTGAAGCTGTCCCAGAGGTGTTGGAAATTAAACAAGAATTATTTCGAAAATTATCTCTAATTTGCGAAAAAAACATTGTGTTTACATCCACTACCTCTAGTATAGATATTAATTTAATATTCAAATATATACAACAACCAAACAGAGCGATTGGAATGCACTTTTTTAACCCTGCCAACGTTAACCCTCTTGTGGAATGTATCCCAAGTAAGACCACAGATGTTAACACTATCGGCTCCTGCATGAACTTATGCAAATCTCTCGGATACTTTGGTATTGTTGTTGCTAACGTACCAGGGTTCATGGCTAATAGAATGCTATCAGTATATCTCCATGCAGCAATCCATGTATTCATGGAAATAGGACAGTTTGATATAATCGACGCTGCAGTAAAAAATTCGGTTATCGAATAGGGCCGTTTGAAACCATGGATCTGATTGGATTTGATACAATGCAGTTTGCTACAAAAGTCATTAAAAACGGGAAACAACAAACTGATATTTCATATTTGTTAATGGAAAAGGTTATACGCTCTGGATGTCTGGGTAGAAAGAGCGGTAGGGGATTCTACATTTATGGAAAATATCCCAAACAGGTTAACACAGATATTCTATCATTCGTCAGTGCGACACGCAATAACATAGCAGAAAGTGAATTGGTAGAGAGGTGCGTACTTCCGTTAATTAACGAGGGAGTCAATCTGCTTAAACAGGGCATTGCGTATCACCAGTCTGATATAGACTGCGCTTTTGTTAATGGGTTTGGATGGCCGTCTTGGAGAGGTGGTCCTTTGTATTATGCATATAAAGAGATTGGTTGGAAGCAGTTTTTAACACAAATGAATCAATACTATGTGAAGTACTCAATTGATATATGGAAACCTTCAGAACTAATAAGTGACTTTGTGAGAGATCCGAGTGGAGGAGTGCAGTTTAAGAATACTAGTAAATTATGATTTAACGAAGAATTATTTATATGTATTTATTATAGTATTGAATTAGACATTCGAATTTGATTTATGGAATTTGTATGGAATTTGATGCGAGTTTTTTAAGTATCAATATTTTTTTCATATTTATTTCTATTTACTTCAGTTTATTACCAGTGGCTGACCGTTACAAAATGCCGACCTGGGCGAAACGAAATAATAAATACTTACTTAATATCCTTATCCAGGGTACTTATAATATTCATTTACTCTACAACTGCTAGAATTTATTATATATTTCAATTTCTCGGAATATATCTTGATTACATTTTACAATAAAATGATGTTAACTTCTTCAATTACTCTGTAATTAGCTAATTGGGTTCACCAATAATCATTCATTTATTGCAGAAATTTCCACTTTCACATTCAGTCTTTGTCTGGATCAATCATCAAATACTATTTAATGCTTTGATTAGTTTTTCGATAAACAGGTGATTCAGGTTATTATAATTATAGCTTCTATAAAGATTCATATATTAACTACAAAATACTACCAATGCAGTTTTGCAGAGCTTATTATGAAGTAATATCTTTATTGTTTATATTCATTTTACTAACAGTGCTGATTTTCATTACCCAACATGAGCTATAATTATAAATTATTTCACTTTTGTAATATTATTGTTAATAAAATGCATTTAAACTGAAGCTAATTTTCTATACATATAAATAATTGACAAGTACAAATCTACATACTAATCTTTAAAGTATGTACGTAGAAATTATATAATTTATAACTCTGGCTATTCTCAAGCATTTCATCTATTTTTGAAAAGTCTGCATCGGCAGTAACAGTTGTAGTTGAGTTTAGACAGCAACGCAGGTAGTGTGGCCACATTCAAAGTTAAAATTAACACAAAACATATTGCTAAGCTAATTTCTTCTGCAAAATGCATTAAACCAACCGTGAAAATTAGACCATTTACAAATTCCAGTGCTTGGTTAGGATGATAAATCATGAGTTGGTATAACACATAATGCGATAAGAATAACTCTACTATATTTCTGAACAACCGTAATGCACCAGCCAATAAGAAGCAAGCTATCATCCCGCTATACACTGATGAAATAAGTTTGAAATACCTGCGTCTTTTAACATATGTTTTGTAAAGATAATTCCCTTCTCCAAATGCTAAATTCGTATCCTGAATTTTCCATCTAAACGTTTTTAATAACTCTTTTCTGTTGTGAAGAGTTAATGCGAATTGAATAGTAAATATTAATAGTGAAATCGCTTCCTTTAGTATAAATACTGGGCAAACTATTAAAAGTGAAAGCACAAGTGCCATGCAGACTGATCCATATAACAATATCTTTTGTTTATTACCCAAATTCACTGATTTTAACGAGCTAATGTAGTTGAGTGATATTCTAGTAACCATTGCATAGTACGACATTTGAGTGTATACTAACGCGAATGTTAGTACCATACAAATACTGAAGCTGCCCATTAATACTAAGGGCACATCCTGATAGTAAACTGGCCATATTTTGGGAAAAGCACTCCATGGGTTGAAGTATTGGGTGGATGTGTTATTATAATCCGTGGAGATGGGAATGGCTTGATGGTACGTGTTGTTATTCTTTTTAGAGAACACATCGTGTAAATATACGAAAAACGTTGTATTTAGCCCCATTGTCACTGCAGATGATATCACTTCCAGTAATGCGATTGCGAGTAGAAAGACGCTCATATAATATTGTACCTTTTCGTTCATAGCGTCCAACGTAGCCTCTCTACAGTACAACGTGTTATTAGTGTAATTACATTTTCTGGAGCGTGATAGAGCTCTGATTAAAAACATGAGCCATAGTACGAGTATAATTATATTTATTGATAAAATAATATTAATGATCGCTTGTAAAATGCTTTGAAAGTAATTTGTTGTATCTGGATACAACATGTTGAATATGTAGAGATAGAATTCAACGTACGTACTACAATATATGTCCGTTATTTTCTAATTTATAGTACGAATTTCAAAATTATTTATATTATTTGTAAGGGGAAATATTAATTATGCTACATAGTTATTACGTGTAAGTTCATTATTGAAATATAAATTCAACTATGATTAGATAAGATTCAAATCATTTTTGTTGAACTTTTAGGGGAAATGTATATTTAAAATATGTATTACAAATTAATAAAGCAATTTTTGATTATTATATTTGCATAATTATAAAGCTGTAATGCCTGTATGTAAGATAATTTAGTCATTGATTATTTTGAAAGATAATAAAATGCTAGATTTAGGTTGTTATGTTAATCTGTCTTATTACAAGTAAGTTATTAACCCTTATTTTCTTAACTCTTCAAAGCATTTCTATATACAGTAGAACCTCGTTAATACAAACACCAAGGGACCTTCAAAATATGTAGTCGAAACCGGTTTTTTCTTACACCTTGTTTTTATAACAAACTATTTATTCTAAAGAAATTCCAATTTTGTTTTATTTTCCATCGGTTTATTCTAACTATAGGATCTTTATATCTTTATTTCCATGCAAAGAATTGGTTAGAAAAACCGGTTTCGACTGTATTCCTTATCCGAATTCGTATTAACCGGTGACATTTGTATTGAAACGACTTTGAAGAGGACTGAAATAGTGTTCGTATTAGGGTAACGAAGTTCTACTATATTTAGAATTTTTCAAACAGTAAGGTTTAATAGTTATTATACGTACTGTATCTTATTGATCTGATGCTTTGTCACTACGTAGCTATACCCTATGTTTTGTGATAGCTGGTTCTACTGCCTGTTAGCTTTGTCCGTACTACTCACTGTCCTCTTTAACAAGTACCCATCTGCTATGCGTTCTGGTTGGCTTATGCTTGACTTGCCAATCATGTTAGTGGCTCTGAGTGTCACATTCTGCTTTGAGTGTCTGGCTTCTCTCCTCCCGGACTTTCTCTTCGGACAGCGGCGTCTGAATGGGAAGCTGGTGCTCCTAACTGGCGCCGGCAGTGGGATCGGTAGAGCCACTAGTCTGGAGCTGAGTGGCCAGGGCTGCACACTCGTTTTGTGGGACGTGGAGGAGGGAGGCAATGCAGAGACCTGCAGACTTGTGAGAGAGATGGGCGGGAGAGCATACACGTACACTGTTGATGTGAGTGACCGAGTGGCGCTAGAGGAAACAGCTGATGCTGTAGTGAGGGAGCATGGGCCTGTGGACATATTGATATGCAATGCTGGTATCTTGCATATCAAAAGGCTATATAAAATCCAGCATCACGAAATAGAACAACTGATGGCTGTTAACTTTCTATCCATAGTATGCCTTACCAAATTATTTATTACTAAAATGATTGATCAGGGTAGCGGTCATATCGTGTGTGTCTCTTCCAGCTACGCATTGAGAGCTGGGTCTCACTCAACTGACTACTCAGCTAGTAAGGGTGCTCTCTCCAACTACTGTATATCTCTAATGGAAGAGCTTAATCAAATCAGGTGTAGACATGTTCATGTGTCTGTTGTATATCCAGCGTTTGTTAATACGCCTCTGATTAGCTCAATTTCGAAATATTTTGAATATTTAAAGCCTATGGAAGCTGAGAAAGTAGCAAAACGTATTGTGAGTGGGGTCCGTGCACACAGACAGTTCATTTATATTCCTAGTTACCTTAAATTAATCTCTTTCGTTGCATTCCTGACACCCATTACATTCTACAATATAATCACCAAGAACTTGTTCAAGGGAAACAAGTTTGATCCTATAAAGCCGGATGAGAATTTTCATAGTTATTAAATAGTGTATTTAATGTTTTATATTCATTCTACGCTGCAGGAATAGATTTGTTATTATTTTATTTTATGTAGCTTAAATTTCTTAAAATGTGTATAATATTTATATGATAGTTGACGGAACGAATGTCTTGTTATATTGTTCGTAGGACCGCTAATTAATTTATTATATCATAGTATACTTTTATGTTAGCTTTCAAAGTACTGCAATATATAATTATTCTAATTCATTTATATACTTGCCTGCATATACGACAAATACTAAATCAACTTAGTTTTCAAATATATTATTAATGGACAGAACAAGATTATTATTTTTTTAGTATTTGCTCATAAATTGTTGGATTTGTTTTACTTGAAGGAAAACCCAAGAGATTTAGATTTACTTATTTATCATGTTTGGATATACTCTGAGTCTCTGATGTATCTGCGAAAAGAAAACAAGATTTTAAAGAGAACAAATCAATATGGACATACATACAACTGATTTAATTCAAGGTTAACAAACAATTATAGAGAATAGAGTAGACTCTCACTAAAGTTATTTATGGAAAAGCATATGAAAAAAAAAATTTTTTAAAGAAATTGTAAATATTTAAAATAGAAATCTTATAAATCAAAATACTTGAATGCAATGCTCTGGATTCTCAGAAACAACTATAATCCTCCCATCGACATCGATTGTTAATCAACTGTGGTTTTAAAATCTCTTCTCGCCTCCTTTATCGAATCTGTGTATTAACTCTCCTCCAAAAGAAAAGATACAACATTATTAGTCTTATAATCAGTAATGATAATATTTAAGGATCTATCCAAAATGAATTGAGAAGGTTTAAAAAAAGGATATGTATAACTACAGAATCTTAGAGTTAGAAATATCTTCATTTACTCCTCTAGTTTTTTAACCATTGGTGGTATAAGTAGTGGATAGATTTAACAAAAGGCTTGCATTACTCCTTGTTAGTTTAAGAGGAACCCCTTATAGTGATACAATAGCTTATATTAGAAGAAAACTTCGCTTCTCCATCCTTCGTACAAAGCTAATGGCTGCTATAGGGTTACACCAGGCAGCAAGAATAATGAAAATAGTGTTATAAACAGTAATTTCAACACTATACCTTAATTAAAATAAACAATATTATTAGCGCAGATTTAAATATTCATTTGTCTCTTATTTTCCCCTTTTCCTGTACTTGTATATATGTATTTCTTTCCCTCATTAAATTCCACTCGATTGAGAAGGTTTTGTTATCTATTGATAGGGTAGATTGTGAATATTTCTCTTAGGCTTAGATTTTTCTCAATTTATTCATTTATTGTTGATAATTATCTTGCTAGAGTTGTCAAACTAACTTCGAAAGAGATTGTAGTATGTCTACTAGTAATCCCTGTGTGTCTCTATATACATATTCTCATCAATTGTTTCGTGAGATGATTCCTTGGGGGTGAATGTAATCCTGTAAATTAACCTAAAATTAGAAGTCCACGGGGTTGTACAATTCCTTAGACTCAGAGTAATGGTTCTCAAAGTGGGATGATCAATCAGGGAATAAATTTCAACATTAATTTAACTGTTGCTACAAGACAGCACAATATTATACTGTTAATGGCCTCCGGAATCATGACAACTTTGTTGTTGTCTTTCAAAACAAATTATCATGTCACCAAAGTGAGTCATACTTTATAAATAAGTACAAATCGAAAATTTAATACACCGGCATTTAACCTGAAAAGAAATAAGCTTGAAATACAGCCGAGGGCTAGTACAGAATGTACGGATCTGCAGCTTTAATCAATGAAGCTCATAAATTATTAATATTTAACTCCATAGACGCGGGTCTCAATAAATTGGAGCGGACCACTTTCCGCTCATAATTAATAATTGGAGTGTGCTCCTTTATTAAAACGCTTTTTATACTATTTGTATAATATTAATAATAATAATACACTCATTGCCGGCGCCACGTATTATGAGGTGTGGGTGTAGTGGGTGTCACTGTATAGTCTAGTGGGTGTCACTGTATAGTCTAGTGGGTGTCACTGTCCAAGCACCGCTTCATTTCCTTGAGGCAGTGGGTGTCCGGACACCCAGGACACCCCCGGTGGCGCCGGCCCTGACACTATACTGCACTGAAGTACATGTTATAAGTTATTTTGAAGAATAAATGATAGTGAATTATATGTATAATTAATTAATTAATTTATTAAAAGAGCAGATAAAACAATAAGATATACTCTTGCCAAATATACTCACAGACATATGATAACCTTAACTACTGACCTTTAGGCAATTTATTTTAAAGTAGGTTATGCAAACTAATAATTATTTGATCAATTATGGAGAGGAACTTAGAATAAATTTCAAATAACACTTTTAAAAGAATTACTTATATTACTAAAAGTTAGTCATCTAATGTAATCTTCGTGCTTCAGCTCTGACAAGTCATTTGTTTAACATCAGACATCACTTTGCGTAGCTGGATTTTATATTGAAAGATGTTGGCCGAATTAAAATACTTGAATGCAATGTTCAGGTTCTCAGAAACAACTATAACTGGTGTATATAATCTTCTCTCTTCTCCTTCTTTACCGAATCGGTGTATTAACTCTCCTCCGAAAGTAAACATGTAAACACAATGAGTCTTAAAGTCAATAATGATCATATTTGAGGATCTATCCAAGATTAAATATACTTTGTGACTGAATTATCATTAATCGTCTAGAACTGCGTTTAGGAGACTACATATATCATTTTTGATATTGCCATTCAGTTTACAACTACCGATAACCTATATGTCAATAATACTTCATTAGAGTCAATCTAGCATAGTTTTCCTACTTCCACTTACACCCCTGAAAATGCCCACTGTGTACATATATCCATGATCATAATGTAATCAATGGTCTGGAAATTATTTGGGAAAGTCTATGCTTAGCAAGCCGTAGTATATAGTAATGACCTATGTACCGTATACGGTATACATAGCCTATGTACTAACAGAGGCGGTCCCAGGGGGGGGGGTCCGGACCCCCCCTTTTTTCTGGACTAATGAAATTATGCCTGTATAGTACTTCCGTAAATAAAACAGTATAATAATACAAGTTTAATCTGAAATCAAAAAGTCCTTTAACTATCTAACAATGTCTATATATAGTATTAGTATAGTAGATAGCCTACAATCTCGTTTCTATTAATTTACTTTCTTTGTACGCGCTCGATTAATTAACTCATTGATTAAATACTGTTACATACTATATTCCTCCCCTCATCGTAAAACTCGACCTCGAGTTTCTCTCGATCAGTCATATACGTAATCTTCCAAATACTTTGGAGGTTTCCGTACACGTTGTGGTCTGCTATAATTTTGAGGGCTAAGAGCGGCGTCCTCCAAACTAATATGTTCTCCGCCCTGTATAGATGTATCGTTCAGATCTACGTTGTCTTCTAGTGGTGAATCCATACTAATGCTGTTCGACAACAACTCCTTTAAAGATCTGTTGTGAGGAGTTTCGGAGAGTAAGGATAGTCTCCTCGTATTTTCTTTTCTGAACTGCGGACGTAAGTTGCTCTCCTGTCTCTTACGTTGAGATTCTTCCGAATTATTATTATTATCAATAATATTATTATTAACCGGATAGTGGTCTTCAAATTCAGCTGATGAACTAAATCGCTCTTGATCGTTTCGCTGAACATGATGTTGTAATCTGTTTATATGAGTTACTTTAGTCCTCCATCTAAATGTCGTATTTGGAGGTCGACAGGTCCTTCAACCTTGCTAATCGTCCATCCCCCTTCCCACCTATCCCGTAATTTCCGGTCTACTCCTCTCTGTGGGATGGATAGCAGAACACTATCGCCCATATGGAATTTCGATAGAATTGAAAAATGCGCTCCTCTGTCGTAATATTCCTTCTGTCGGCATTGCTCTCTTGCGGCATGACCCTCAACAAAATCTCTTAACTTGGCTAATTTTTCACGTAAAAATTTTTCATAGGAAGTTGGATCATGAGACGTGCCCACTTCTAAATCACTTGTTATGCAAGAATCGCGTCCATACATAAGTTGGAATGGAGTAACCTTTGTACTCGTATGTGTTGTAGTACGATAAGCATACAGTACTAAGGGGAGATATCTTTCCCACTCCCAAGTTTCGTCAACATAACACCTGAGCATTTGTAAAAGGGTTCTATTGCTTCTCTCCACCAGGGAGTTTCCCTGAGGATGATAAGCTGAAGTATGTGTTTTAGATATTCCCCACCCTCTGCATGTTTCTTTCAACAAAGTTGATTCAAAATTGGTGCCCTGATCAGAATGCAGGAATTCTGGAATACCTAATCTCGAGAATGTTTCAGTTAACAATTTTGTAATAGTTCCAGCTTTCTGATCTTTCATCGGATATGCCTCTAACCACTTTGAAAATGAGTCTTCTATAACCAGTAAGTACCTAGTATTTCCTCCCGAACTGATAGGAACTTCTAAAACATCGACTTGTAACATTTGCAACGGTCTTCCTAGTGGAGTGTTCAACAGAGGCGCCCTCGTTGGAAGGGGAAGCTTCGCTTTCTGACACCTATCGCAAGAATTAACATATTCTGTTACTGCCAGTTGCATTCCAACCCAATATGCCATCATTTTCAATCTATCCAATGTCTTTTCTACACCTTGATGTCCACCTTTATCGTGGGCACGTTCCAGGAATTCTGCTTTCATCTGCTCAGGAATAACCACAACACTATGAAGATTCGAAAATGGCTATACCTTAAAGTTCCGTACTAAAACTCCATTTACTAGAAACAGCTGAGATTGAATTTGTTTAAACCTTTTAAACTCTGACATATTCCACAATTGTCCCAAGAACTGTTTATCTCTGGGAACGACTTCCATTTCCGCGATGACTTTACTGATTATCCTGTCGTTCACTTGATGTTTTCTAATCTGCTTAAAATCCAATTCCAGAAGGGAGCTCGTCATAGCACAACTTTCTACTCCATTATCACAATTCAACCGAGATAACGCATCTGCATTGTGATTTTCTTTACCATTCCTATACTTTATGTCGAAATCATACTCCTGGATCAGCACTGCCCATCGCCATAATCTACCCACAGCTTTTTGGGTCTGCAACCACTCCAATGGTTTGTGGTCCGTGAATATCTCGAATTTTCTCCCAATCAAGTAATGTCTGAAACGTTTTAGAGATTCAATAATAGCAAGGCATTCTTGTTCTATCGTGCTGTAATTGCGTTCAGCAATTCGTAAAGTTCTACTGAAGTATGCAATTACATGACCTTCTTGTTCGAGAACTGCACCCAAGCCTGTCCCACTGGCATCTGTGTACAACTGAAACTTTTTGTTAAAATCTGGACATTGCAGCACCGGCGAGGACGAAAGCGATTCCTTAAGCTTAATAAAAGCTGTTTCTTCTCTCTTTTCCCACACAAAGGGGACATTCTTGCATAGTAAATGATTCAGAGGATTAGCAATGGTGGAAAAGTCTTGAATATATCTCCTATAATAACTCGCTAAACCCAAGAACTGTTTCACTTCTTTTTGCGAACCTGGTCGAGACCAATTGACTATTGAATCTATTTTGGAAACCTCAGGCTCCATTCCCGTGGCGGAAAACGTGTGTCCTAAATAGGTCACTTTACTTCTTCCAATCTCGCACTTTTTACCCCTTAACCTCAGATTAGACTGTCTAAGCCTATCGAATATCATCCTTAATGCTCTTTTGTGTGATTCCTTATCCGGCGAATAAACAAGAATATCATCGATGAAGTTATCTTTGAATTTCTCCAACCCACGCAACACCTTATCCATTGTACGTTGGAACGCGCTTGGTCCGCCTGTTAATCCAAAGGGCAACACGTTGAACTCGAAAAGCCCCATTCCCGGACCAGGAGAGAAAGCGGTTTTTTCTTTATCACATTCACGTACTGGTATTTGCCAATAACCGGAGTTAAGATCCAGTTTCGTGAAATACTTCATACCAAATAATTTGTCCTGAACTTGATCTGGAAGTGGAAGAGGATAAGCATCCTTTTGTGTAACCCTATTAAGAGCCCGATAGTCGATACAGAAGCGTATGGTACCATCCTTTTTGTTAACCATTACTGGAGGAGAAATCCATGAACTGCTCGAGACTCTGATGATGTTCCTTCGAAGCATTTCTTCGATCTGCAAATGGACTTCTTGCTGGTACGCCTGTGGAACCATTCTAGGAGGCGTTCTTATTGCCCCAGCATCACCAGTTCTGATCTGAAATTCCTCTACCTTTGCAACGCCAGGAACTGATAAGAACAGATCTCGATATTCGTCTAGTACCTCTTGAAAGTCAGGAGAGATAACCGGCGATTCAAATACTGGAGTATTACGATAATCAGGTACAATTCCTCGGCACTCCCAATCATCATTCTCGTCCAAGTCAAACGAGTCTGGTGAATCACACAATCCAATGTGCACGGAACAAGACTTGTAAGGGGTATACTCTACATTTTGAGCTGTAGAACATTTTCTATCCCTCTTCTCGCACATCATGACCATTCCTAACTGTGGTCCCCTAACGACTCCACAGTCAAAATCTAAATCAACTCGATGTTTCACCAGAAAATCCACTCCCAAAATGCAATCTTCTACCAATGGCGAAGTTACGAGGAATTCTTGCAGGCAATTAATGTTACCAATAGATATCTCTAAACGAGCTTCACCTAATAGATTCATCTGATTTCCCGTTGCTGTGATTAACTCCCTGGAATTCACATTACTTGAAAGATTGTTAGAACATTTATTGAAGATATGGTTGGAGATTAGGCTAGCACTGGCTCCACTGTCAAGTAATGCACTACACTTGACTCCTCCCACTTTCAAGTATATCTTTGGAGTTTCTACTGACTTGCATAAAGCAATATGATCTTCATGGAATGGTATTGATGATACCGCTGAATCGACAACTATATTCGAATAATTTGCATAACATTGAGTCTGTTGAATTTCTGGGGTTCCGTCTCGACTCGCCCAACGAACCCCATCTAGTTTAAAGGATTCCCCGTTGGAGCCTTCGGGCAATTTCTCGCCATATGCCCTATTCGCTTACAATTATAACATCTGATCTGTTGCTCTGTTCTATTATTGGCGCACTCCCTGCTATGTGTCCTTCTCCTCGACACATATAACATCTAATCGCCCTTTCTCTCTTCTCCCTTTCATAGCCTCTTGGACCAGAGCGTTCGTATCCAACCACCTTCCCTTTTAGTTCATTTCTCCATTGGTTACGGCGTCCATCAACAGCACATATGCTATTTTCGCTCTCATTACATGCTAGTATACTAAACCGCTCAGTTATTTGTTTAACTGCCTCATTCACCAGCTTCCTGTCAACTTTATCATCCATCAAATTCCCTTTCACGTGAATTTCCTCGGGTGCCTTTACTGAATTGATTTCTCCTTCGACTTTTCCAGAAGATTCATTTTGTAAACGAATTAGTATTTGTGCTCGCTTCATTGCTCCTTCCGAAGTAGTGATATCCGGGGAAAGCCTAATGTTCTCATAAATCTGTCTGGGTAACCCACGGATATACTGTTCGAATAACAGCTGTTCCTTTGCTTCCATAGACATTTCCGGAAATGCCTTCCTCAAAAGACCCTTAAGTTCGTATAAATACTTCTGCGGTGTTTCACTTGGGTGAAGAGATCTACTTTGGAATTTACTCAATGAAGTAAATTTCGTATCCTCTGGCTTAAAAGCGCTCAATAATTTGTCTCTAACTGTATCAAAATTCAATCTGCTCTCCATATCCAGAGTTTAAACACTTCTAAGGCTTCGCCCCTCAAACAAGTAGCTATCATCAATGACTGCTTGCCCGCATTCCACTCATTCGCAAGTGAGCATATTTCAAAATGCTCCAGAAAATTTTCAATGTCTCCATCATCAAACTTTTCCACTGGTACGTTTGAAGCTGCCATTAAACCACTCTCTGCTACCAATATAGTACTTCCGTAAATAAAACAGTATAATAATACAAGTTTAATCTGAAATCAAAAAGTCCTTTAACTATCTAACAATGTCTATATATAGTATTAGTATAGTAGATAGCCTACAATCTCGTTTCTATTAATTTACTTTCTTTGTACGCGCTCGATTAATTAACTCATTGATTAAATACTGTTACATACTATACCTGTCAGAAATGCCTCTTCAGAAATTATTTCTGGAGTTTTGTAAAATTAGACCCCCCTTTTATCAAATCCTGCGACCGCCCCTGGTTACTATATGGTATAATACAGTGCTACGCTTATATTATACCCTACATAGCCTTTGTCAGGGACTTCTTTAATATAGGGACTGTAAACTTCGTTTTACGGTAAAATTAGCGTAGGCCTAAAACAGTATTGTTACTTATTGATATCCCGTAATCAGCTAATGCTAGACATAGGAAATGTATTATTGTCGTATAGGAAGTCATATTTTGGGAGTCCAACGGTCATATTGGTTTATCGAAAATATTTGTGGAATGTAAGTTATGCGATTTTCACACCCTTCCATATATGGTAATATTGTTAAAATCTCGAGATTACTTAACTTTATACATATGTAATGTATCATTTTCGTACAGGAAATCATATTTTGGGAGTCCAACGGTCATATTGGTTTATCGAAAATATTTGTGGAATGTAAGTTATGCGATTCTCACACCTTTCCATATATGGTAATATTGTTAAAATCTCGAGATTAGTTAGTTTTATACATATGAAATATATTATTGGCGAATGGGAAATGGGAATTCATATTTAGGGACTTAGTAGATCACATTGATTTACCTAAGGCGTTCCCATTAGCCTATATTATTATTTTGGCACTCTCCACAGGAGGATTGCCCCGACCCTGTTTTGTAGTTTCGCTAATTCTTACATATCAGATATCTGTCATTATGTTGTTCCGGTTGTAGTGTAACTAGCAAATTTTATGTAAATATTTGCAATGCACATGAATTGTTATCAGAGATACAAACTAATTTAGTATTGTTGAGGATAGCAATGCCACAAGGGAAGTTAAACATTCCAGCTTGGTGTCCTTTCTGTCCTACCGTGTGTAGGAGGTCTCCTGCTGGAGAGAATACCTTAATAGCGTGAGCTGACCAGTCGCTGATGACAATATTATTGAGTCCGTCTAAACAGAAGAAATATGCTCTTGAAACTTGCATTCCTATTCCTCCTCCGGTAACTAGGGAGCGGGTCTTCTCTCCTGATAGTGTAAACACGTGGATACAGTGATCGTCTTCACGGCTTAATACAAACATTTCATTGTTAGTAAATTTAACATCAACAGGTTGTGTCATTGTTTGATGTGTAGCGAACCTTGAAAAGCTAGTTCTGTAGACAGTATTTGGATTCTGTTGTTGTATTCATCTGCCACGTAGAGGCGTTGATTGGGAGAGATGGCGAGTTGTCTCGGAAAATTGAACTCTTCATTTCCAGATCCTATCTTCCCTAATCGCTTTACCATTTTGAGATATGTAAGCTTGTATAGGAAGATAGCGTGTTGGTCTATGTCCGTGACATAAATGCTATCCTGATGGATTAATATGCCCCATGACCGTTTCAGCGTTTGATGTCCGAATTTGTTGAGACAGTCTCCTGTCTCTGAGAGTATTTGGATTCTTCTCTTGCGCAAATCCGCCACATAAATGTGCCCAGATTTCGTATCGATTGAGACACCTCTCGGGCCATTAAACTTTCCAGGAGCTGATCCTTCATTCCCAACAGCAACAATGGGCTGTTGGAATGTGGCATAGTTTGGTATCGCTGGCACAGGAGGGATGGGAGGAGTCTCGAGTTGTACAATCTCTCCCAGACGGGAGATACGTTCCTCTAGGTCCCGTGTGTCACAGAGGTAACTCACTTCCTGAGGTGGTGCTGCCACTTGCATTTCTGCCATTTTCGGTTCCAAATCTGTGAATATTTTCCCCTGAACGGAATGCAGTAAATTGTGTGTCATTTGACCTTCCAAAAATGCGCGGGTTTCTGCGATTTGTTGTTTCATTTGTTGTTGCGCACCCGATTGGCTCTGATTTCATCTCGTCTGTCCCTTAAGTCGGTCAACAGCTGGTGCCTTCTCTGCTCGAGAGAGAGTATCAACCTGTTGATTGATTGGTTTATTTGTATCGACACGGGGTCTACGATTGGCACTGGGATTTGCTCATGTATTTGTGTCGCCATTTGTGTATCTTTGAAATTTATTCGTGTTTGTATGTTTCAGTTTATTCTTAATTTATAGTTCTAAACACTGACTACTCTCATTTCTGAGTAACTCAGTTAATATTAGTTGTGTTTGTGAGACAAACTCTGAACTTATTGCATATTTAGATTAGTGGCTGTAAAGTGGTTGATGTTTCAATGAAATAACTAATTTCTGCGATTCCATCAAATTCCTTTGAACCACTAAATTAAATTATTCTACACTTCAAAGAATATTAGCTTTTCAATAACAAGAGACTTTGGTTCGTTGAACATATTTAACTCCTTTAGTGTACGTTAAAATTCCAAGAGTTATAACTTATGAGCATCCGTTTAATGAAAAGGCTGTGCGGCCTGTGGTCGTAATACAGGGGTGCCCAACCTGTGATTCGCGAATCAAATGTGATTCTTTCCTGAAAAATATGATTCGCGAAACATTTTGTTGCTTCTGATTTTAATATACTATAATTTTTGAAAACAGCATTTTAAATATTTTATCGTAAATACAATTATTATTGAATACAGTTAAAATTGATGATTCTACAAATATAATTAAGTTATTTCAATATTTTAAATCGTTCGTTTATTTCTTCCAAAAATCTTTGAGTAACTATTGTAACTTTATTCATGGAAGTCAAGGAAGATTGTGTGAGCGAAAATATATTTTGTTGGTATTTCTTTACAACAGTTAATGGACTCATTGACAATTTTGTATCCAATTGCAAGCAGTACAAACCTTCACATTGATAATAATTCTATATTATATATTTATTATAATAAATATATATATAAGAAATACATTTGATAACACCTGCTTTTTGTTTATTAATATTTGTAGGTAGTTTTGGGGTTTCTGGAACCTCGTTGTGGTCTATGATTCGAAAATTATATATCATTTGAAATGTGATTCACCACATGAGAAAGGTTGGGCAGCCCTGTCGTAATAGGACCATACAAGGAATTAATGCTGCCTTATGTAATTGATCTCAGTGCAATATATTCGTTGTCTGTATAACTATTATATAAGAAGTTTGCATATACATGGCATAGTGATCGTGTATCACATCTAGACAAGTATAGTCAGGAATTTGTGTAGGCTATCGACTATCATTTTCATCGCCAGTTGTCTCTTTGAAAGTTAAATAGTACGTGACTTTGTTTAATATATTAGGGAAAAACATTATTATTATTATTTGGGCTGAAACGAATATACCGAATATTCGAATATTTAAATAGTTTGAAATGATTGAACGAATATTCGTTAGAAAGAATATTAGATTGGAACAGATATTTGTTTACTACTTTTCGATAACAACATAACTTTTGTTTTGATTGTAGAGATTGTAAGTGCTTAACGATCGATTCCTTATTATCAAGTTTTACATTGAGACTATTCGCAGTGTTCCTCTGCACGCTTGGAAAATAAAAATTTAGGTTTTGATTCCAGTCCCTTACAATAACGAGGTGAAAATCCATTCACTGTTTTACATTTTGACAGTGGCTTGTTATTGGAGAATATAACTTCTCCTTTATCATTTCCATGTGACATAATCACGCAAAAGAAAGAATCGTACATAGAATGGTCTAAAGACTGAATAGATTTAACAGCTCTCAGAAACTCTAAACGTTATCAGGTATAAACAATTATCAAAATCTTTCGATTTACACTTTTATGGAGGTGTTGAACTCATTAAGTATATAATTAGCTAATTAAATATATATTTTCTGATCATTATGAGGCAATTAGAATATACAAATTCTGATTGTAGATTTGAATACTACATGGTCGAATTACTCTAAGTTGCTAATTTCAAATCATTGCGATTATTTTATACTGAGATACAGCCACATTCTCATTTGTGCCACTTGTGCCATAGTGGCACGTGGCTGAGACACTTATGCCACTTAATGGATATTGGCTAAAATGACATGAAATCACAATATTTTTTGTTAATGATTATAGTAAGATATTTGTAGTCGTTTCAGAGTAGTTTAAACAGCCATTAATAAGTTACCAGACGAATATTGTATCTGCATTAAAATCCTTCCGCACAGTTGTAATTTCTGGAGATTTTTTCATACAGTTGACCACTCTCTATCTATATATATAAAAGACAATGTATGTATGTCTGTCTGTCCTCACATCTCCTCTGAGATGCCTTAACCGATCTGTACCAAATTTTGCATATTATCTAGGAATTACCTGACCACTCCAGATAAGGAATCTTTAAGAAAAATATTCACATCTTCCATCCCCAAGGTGACAAAACCTTTAACCAATTAAATTCGAGGGTTGTCTCAGTATGGATTAGCATCTAGCATTCAATTAGTATAAAAGGATTTTTATGTCTCTATCAATTATTAAGTGTGCATTATAGAATGCTTAACTGAGACTGTAATTTAATTGGGCAAGAGTAAATTAATTTATCCAATCAGTTATTTGTGTTCCGTTTGTATAGTTGTTGTATTCCTATATGATTCCCCATATTATAAACAACAATTGAATATACATATAGACCAATAAAATTCAACCTTACATTTGTGTTGTTGGACAATTTAATAGTCCTACCTATTGCTATATATAGATCGGGTTGACATATTTTGCCAACTTCAGTCATAATTTACATACAAAATCCGAACCTGTTACTCAACTATTACGTATGCCACTTAAAAAACGTTCGCGTGTTGGTAATGATTGTAAACAAACGCCCAATACAGCGAGAAAGCGAATAAAACGTGAAAATGAATCTTACCACCAAATACAAAGCGTAGAAAAGCATAGTAAACTAGCAGAAAAACGCCGCCCGGAGGGCGGTTTTTCGGCTAGTACACTATAATCCATACTAACAAAATTTGTTGAATCGGGACTAACTATTTAGAATTAATGTGTCCACATTAAGATGAGCCGATTGTAAGCTTTACCGAGGAATATTATTTTCGATTTCTTGTACTTGTAGATCATTAATTAACGAATCACTTTTTAATATAAGTAATTCTATCTGTCTATCCTTAGATTATTCAATCATTTGGACGACAAGACAGCTGAGTTTACTGGTTTAGAGTTACAGTTGAATAGGTCTTAATAATTTGCTGAATAATTTCAGAAATTATATCTGCTTATATTTGTTGTCTTTATCGTTTTCTTGTTCAACTCAAACTCTTCAAATTGTATTAATATTCGTGACTTCAAAGTTTAATCGCTGCTTTAGAATAATTGAATGTAAGTGAATCCGATTTCTAATGGCATATACTACTATATCTAATTAATACGAACTTACTTTTAATACGTACACTTATAGTCTGGTCGTTGGAAGTCTGAACAGGAAAATTCATACAAAGCTGATTTTAGTATCCTTAGATGCGAATTTTAAGCAGAATAACATACCCAAATTCCGCTGAAATCCGTTTCGGGAAAATCTTCATTCGAGTGGTAGTGCCTGCTTAAGACAGAGTATAGAGGAAATAAAAGGGGGGTTGTAACCTCCCCCCCCATGGATCCGCCATTGCACTACCAATTTAATATACTGGACATTGCCTTGATATTATTCTCATTCATCGAGTAAGAAGAAATTAAATACAATTCCACCGTAGCCCGTTTTTTCGTAAAATCCGGATTATAAATGAGTACTTTATTTTTCATAACCTACATTCATAGTTTTAACAAATATTACTATATTTCTGTTATTTATTTAGGTTGAAGAAAGGTCCGAAGAATTAGACGAACTATTGAATCCAGGGTAATACGATATGTTTATTGTTAGAATGGTGAGATTATTGTGATTTAGAGCATATCTCAAGGGTTAGAAACAGATGCGGTGTCAGGGGGCTTGACTCGAGCCCCCTTATGATAGATGATAGATTGATAGAGAATTTGATAGATTTCTTAAACTTTATAAATAATTCCAAGATAGTCATGGAAGTTGTTGACCAATTCGCCCAAGACATGTCTACATAATTACAAATCAATGCACCAGAAATTTGAATAATTAAATATTGCAAACATTAATGGTTCCTATGTCATTGAAAATGGCGAATATTTAATTGATGTCATATAATAAATGTAACCTTTCCACAAACTACAGTGGAAGTAGAACCTCGTTAGTGCGAAAAGGTTAGTACGAATTTCCGGGTAAGACGAACAAACAGTTCCACAAAATATGGTCCTTACAATGGCTATTCAATGGGTTTACTCCGGTTAATATGAACTCAAGGATTATACGAACAAATTTTTTACCGTCCGTTGTTGTTCGTATTAACGAGGTTATACTGTACGTGTATGTAAGTTGTAACTATTATAGTTGTTTACAGGCATTAATTAATTAATTGTGGCGCAAGCAGAGGAAAAATGGAAGATTGTCAACAACCATCAGACGTAAATTTTTGGCTGCACTCAATCAATGCATATAATTTTCACAAAGGCCAATATTTTTTAAATTTTGGGTTATAGTCTTATAGACCAGACAAATTTCCAGGTGGTGTTAAAATGTGCTCTAATTGGTTAATCGCTAAGAAAACCAATATACTTTTGTCGATGCCGAACTACGCCTATATACAAATTTAAACTCTCTGGGTAGTATAATCTTTCCAAATAATTCCGGACAAACATCTTCACAAACAAATAAACAAAAATACAACAACTGTGCTTATAATATAGTATATGTTATGGGCAATATGAGAATTGGGCATTTGCATAATGCCCAGGCAATATGCATAATGTCCAAACAATTTGTATAATGTCCAGCAATATGCATAATGCTGGTACACCAAATTGGCAGTATGTACTTTATACTTGTTACATTCTAACACAATGACAAAACTTTGCATATTGCTGAACATTTTGCAAATTGTCTGTACATTATGCATATTGCTGGACATTATGCAAATAGTCTAGACATTATGCATATTGCTGTACATTATGGAAATTGTCTGGTTGGTATGATGGCATTATGCAAATTGCTACAAAAAAAAACAGCATTATGCAAAATTCCTAAAAGATTTTGCAAATATCTACAAAAACCAGCATTTTGCATATTGCCTGGGCATTATGCAAAATGCACATTTTCTCATATTGCCCATAACATATAGATTACTACTACAGAACTGGTTATATACTTTGATATGCACGTGTAATTTAACCGAGATGGTGTGAACTAGTACAGTGAAACCCGGAAATACGGTCTTCCGGGACCGATGAAAATGGTCGTAATTGTGAAATATATTAATGTTTATATCTACTATACGAAGTAAAACGTGACTTTAAATAGTTCCCGGAATAGCGGATAAGCGGGGTTCCACTGTAATTAATACGACTGTATGCTCTTATCAGCCCAGGGACAGGTTTAAGTATTATGCAATTTACATTTTGAGTACTATACACTTTTTATTGAGGACATAATTAATTGCAGAGGTGGATCCCTATTCACTAACAATACTCACGTTTGCTTAAGACAAGTTATTTATTCTACACTAACCGGCCAGAAGTATCTGAACAACAGGAATTATATTCCAGACACAAAATGCTTCTTATAGCTTGTTAACAGCTGTTAAACTAATCTAAAATGACTTTAAATGCATTGCTATAGTTCTAAATTTCATAATATTGTTATTTTAAGTAATTTTTATCCAATATCCATCAAGTGGCATATGTAAGTGTTTCTGCCATTTGCCCCTTCTAACACTATGGCACAAACGGGAATGTGGCTGTATCTCAGTGGAAAATGATCGTAATGATTAGAAATAGTGTACATAGAGCAGCGTTTCACAAACATATTTAACCTCCGTCCCCCTCTATCGAATTTAGAAATTTCACGCCCCCCTTCCAAAATATTCCCATTTCTACTAGTATGTGATATAGCAAAATTCTACACCTATACTATTACAACACAAATATTTATGTGTGTATATATAAGTGATTTATCACAGCAAGGGCTTAAGTTATGAATCCACTATATAAATTACCCATTGATTAAGTGGTCCACAAAATTTATAGTGTGTTCGCCAGAGTTTCGCGTCCCTCCTTGGAAATGTTCGCGCCTCCCAGTTTGAGACCGCTGACATAGAGTAATTCGACCATGTGGTATTCAAATCTGAAATTAGAATTTGTATATTGAAATTGCTTCATAATGATCATAAATTATAAATTTAATTGTCTAATTATATTTTTATTGAGTTTAACACCTCAATACAAAATTAAATTCAAAATTTTTGCTATTTTATTTTCCTTAACACATCATTTTATGTCCACATCCATTTTGAAGCATCTACAATTGTAATATGCTGATAGAAGCTTGATTGTATGAATTCATACTATTGTTGTTGAAATACTTTTGGACGGTAAGTGTATATGGCATATCGTAAATTTATCTATCTTCGGCCCAACCTCGGGCTCCTTGTGGCGGACGATACGGTTAATCTACATAAAATATGTGAATATTTTTTGAGTCACATTAATTAACCTAGACAGAACTGTTCCGTCTATGGCCACAAATTTCATATCGCAGCGCGACAACTCTCCCGAGCTAAACTTGGACGAGATGCTCAGTCTCGCCTGTCGACAGGGCAAGCAGGACATCGTGGAGATTCTCCTCTGCTCGGGCGCTAACTACGGACACAGGAATAAGGCGGGCAACACGCCTCTGCTGGAAGCCTGCAGCCAGGGACACGTGGCTATTGCCCGCGTGCTCCTGGACCACAGCGCCGAGATAGACACCAGCACTGAGACCACTTGCGACTCTCCCCTCACCTGGGCGTGCACACTCGGGAAGGAAGAGGTGAGAATGTAATCTTATATGTATTCAATATAACCGTGTTCCCAACAAAGTTGTAAATGACAGGTGGTCACTCATCGCAGGTCAAAAGGTATTGTAATACAGTACTATTCCCACAGTATTGTCCTTGCTAGAAAAGGCTTGTGTCGTACAATACAGGTATCAGTGTACCTATTGTACTCCTAGAGTAGTCATAGAGCATTGTCCACTGAAACCGAGGTATTTCTCGACAATAGTTTGACATTAGATTGGATAATTTCCCTACAGCAAATTACTATTTTTGACCATTTATATTGCGTGTAGCGATTGTAGCATGCCAGTCTGACTTTACAAATGATAATTCACTGATTGGTAGATATCTTATTGTGTGTGTGACTCCCTTTGTAAAATATACGAAATTTTCCTGAACCGTGAATATATATTGTGCTTGGGATTGCGTATATCGGACTACACTTTTTAATAAAAAACCCGGATTTACAAAGGTGAATTTGTATGCTAAAAATGATTTTATCACCTTACTTCTGCCGAAAATTACATTGGGTTGTTGCACGATATAGTATTACTATTTTCTATTGTATAAATTAATGAAGTAACTTATTTTGCATCATATGTTTGATATAATATTCTATTGTATTCACACATGACGGTCCCTCAGGTTATATTAACTCTAAATATATACCTCTCAACCAGTGTATTATAATTTATACAGCCATTTGTAAATACGCTCCTAATCCTGGTCTGATCCAATTTTAATACGCCTAAATCACAAATTAATGTTACGGTATAGGAGAGGATTCCAAATTTTCCCGCGCTTCTAAATTAAATTTTCCAAAAATCATGCTCCAAAAGGAGCGTCTCACGCTCCTGGATAATTCCTTGCTCTCAACAGATAGTTGAGCTGTTGCTACAACGAAAAGCTAACGTAGAGCACCGCACCAAGGATGGCTGCACTGCCCTAATGTTCGCAGCGCTAGCGGGTCACGTAAGTGTAGTCAGTTTCCTACTGAAACAAGGCGCGCAGCTTAATGTGGAGAGCAACTCCAATAAGGACAGCCCACTCACGTTCGCCTGTTGGAAGGGACACGTGGAGGTGGTGGCTCTCCTGCTGAGGAGCGGGGCGAACATCGAGCATCGGACCAAGGAGGGATTCACACCTCTCATGTTCGCAGCCCTGGGGGGACACACCGAAGTGAGTAGCTTACTTACTCGAATAGTTGCATAGGCTATTATTCGGGGCGGACGATTGTTGCTTTGGGAGCTATTATTTGAGTTAACTACTACTACAGTAGTGTTCGCGTAATAGCATGTAGCATTTTGCACGAAATTTGCTTTCTAATAGGCGAACTTGCTATTAGAATTAGATGAACAAAATTAACATTAAATGCTCGCTTGGGGACTGAAAATGCTAATAGAGCAATATAATATTGCTATTAGGCGAACACCACTGTATTTTCTATTTGAAGAAATATGTTTAAACCTGTTTACCAACTTCCCTCAAGTGCTTATATGATGATATATTCCTGTTAGCTGCTTAGATGTAGGTTAAGTATTAAGTATATTATTAATTATAAACCCCTTAGGGGGCAGATTATTCGAGTAAATAAGTCTGCTGATTCGTGCAGGAGAGATTGATTCTTTCCTATTCAGGTCGCTCGGCTATTTCTCAAACACGACGTACAGGTTAACGTCCCGTCAGGCAGTAACAACGACATTCCTTTGACCAGTGCCTGTTGGAAGGGACACCCTAACGTGGTGGAGCTACTGCTCACCTACAGATCTAACATAGAGCACAGGACTAAGGATGGGTGTACGCCTCTAATGCTAGCTTCAAGGGAAGGGCATCTGTCAGTGGCCAAGTTGCTGTTGGAGAAAGGAGCAAAGGCAAGTGCCATCCACACACATATTTATATATACTCTACCCGGCCAAAAGTATATACAGTAGAACCCTCTATGATCCGGAATTCAGCAGAACCGACACTTTTTAGCGCCGGACTATGCATTGATTAGAGCCTGCATAATCCGACATTTTTTTCTATCTCAACAGGTGTCGGATTAGACAGGTTCTACTGTGCACTGTAGTTAGACCAGTCCACTGTATACTCGTGTTGTTGTAGGTAAACCAACCCAGTGGTTCCGAGCGCAACATTCCATTGACGCTGGCCTGTTGGAAGGGGCACTGTGAAGTAGTGGAACTGCTGCTTCGCTACAAAAGCGAATTGGAATACCGGAACAAGGCCGGCTGCTCCCCACTAATGCTGGCCTCCAGAGAGGGACACTTCGAGGCCACCTACCTCCTCCTGAAGCACGGGGCGCAGTTCAACGAGCCCTCAGGCGGGAACGACGACACGCCCCTCACGCTGGCCTGTTGGAAGGGCCACGAGCGGGTAGTGAGACTGCTCTTAGAGTACTGTAGCACCATAGACCACCAGACCAAGACGAGGTGTACCGCGCTCATGGAGGCCACGCGGGAGGGACACGCCGGAGTTGTGAAGATGCTCCTGGAGAGCCAGGCTGACGTGGAGACGCCCGACAACTACGGACAGTCTCCTCTCTTCATGGCCTGCTGGAAGGGACATTCCGATGTCGCTAACCTGTTGCTGTCCTACGGCGCCAACAGAGAGTGCCATACGAAGACAGGCATAACTCCGCTGTTCCAGGCCTGCAGGGAGAACCACGTGGAGGTGGTGCGACTCTTGCTGCTCAGCGGCTGCTCCGTAAACTCGCCCTTCCCAAACAGCCGCGAGTGTCCGCTAACCTTAGCCACAGAGAAGGGCTTCTTGGAGCTGGTTGAGCTGCTGCTGTCCAGAGACGTGTTGGTGGACTGCCGCACCAAGAAGGGGTCCACTCCCTTCTTCCTCGCCTGCAAGGACGGACATCTGGAGATAGCCAAGGCGCTCTGTGAGAGAGGAGCGGCTGTCGAGACCGCGGACCACCGGAACACCACTCCTCTAGTCGCTTCTTTCCGTAGCGGGCACTGCCACGTGGTGGACTGGCTGCTGAAGCAGGTCAGCCACCTGCCCTCTGACGAGGAGTGTCGCAACACGCTCACTCCTTCCGCCAGCAACAACGACAAGGAGCTGCAGAGCGCTAAGAACCGGTGCATGAAACTAATCCGTAAGGCCAAACGCGCGAAGGAGCGAGCCCCCATGCACGTGGCTAACATCCTGTGCGACGAGGTGGATGCTGAGAAAGAGAAGCGTTTGAACAAACAGAACGCAAGCGCCAAAGAACTCTAAGTGCTATGTGAAGAAAAACTACAATACAGTGTGGCCTATTTTATTCTGCATGGCTGTGTTCTTAATTGCTTCCTTTATCGCAGTTTCGCTACTCTACTGCATCCACCGTATTTTGCAATAAGATTACATGAAACAGCCCCAATAGAGGGCTAATAGTTTGGTATTTGAATCGTTTGTTTATAATATTGTAAATATTGTCCTAATTTATTTTCTAAATACCCCAAGAAACATTCTAGCTTTGTCAAATAACATATGTAGTAGTTTTGTATTTAGTTACTTGAGAATTTGTTTATTTCATTCTATTTGTACCTCAATGATATCCTGTATTGACTACATATTTGCTATTAAAAATTATTTCTGACATTGGGCACAATTGTCCTGCTATACTGCAGAGTATTCTATGGGTTGTATAATACGTTATCTCATTATTTGATGACGGCATAGTTAATAATTATCTGACCAAGTATTATCATTTGTGAGTGCTTTTACGAATATGCAATCGTTGGCTAATTTTCTTAATAGCTAATTAAGGCCATTTTAGAGTGTGTTAATTAATAGTTAATCTCACCACAAAATTGGCAATCAACAGAGGAAATATAGGCGTAATAATGGAAATAATGACAATTCTAACAATATACGTGCGGGAAGATTCCAGCTAACAGTTAAGTAGTAAAAAGTGACCTTTTTATAGACCTCGGATTGGCTCTTGATGTAAGTATTCCTATTCTTGGGATCTGCGTTTGTTTTTGATATTTGTTTCAATTCGTTTGTCCCTTTGAACATATTATACCGACTATAAATCTATATATTAAAAGCACAATAGTTGTATGTGTGTTTGTTTGTTTGTGTGTTTGTCCAGGATTAATAGGAAATACCACAAGCTCTAGAATGCATGCAGGGGTAATTTTATACGCTGACAACGATATATTGGTTTTCTAAACGAAATAACGGGATTATGACGTTATTAAGGCACATATTTTGGAATAACTCTTTCAGTTTTATCCGATTCTCCCACAATTTTAAATTTCAAGACAACATGAAATGAGACACACGTATACCTATTTATGGCTTTATGACGTCACATGGGAACTATTTGGGATGTCACATTCTAAAATAGATTATATTGCATGTTTCTTTAAATGGATAAATCAATTGGAAATTTGGAAATTTTATCTAAATAAGCCCCTCCCCTCAAAGAATTTTTGTTGGCTACGCCCATGAGTCATTTTAAAGCATGCATTGATGGTACAAGAGTCGGTCCACTTTAGGGTATTATTATGGTTAAAATTTGGAGGGAGGTTGAGAAAAAGTGTATCTAGAAGAATTCTTATATCCATTCTACTTTCTTGACACAATACGTGTAGTTAGTTATTGAATTCATTTTAAGACCTATTCGATTGTAACTCTAACCAGTAAACTAAGCTGTCTTGTCCAAATGATTGAATAATCTAAGGATAAACAGATAGAATTACGTAGATAAAAAAGAGATTCGTTAATTAATGATCTACAAATATAAGAAATCGAAAATAATATTCCTCGGTTAAGTGTCTATGTTCATTTTTGTATTTAACAGATTTGTTTACCTCCATTTTAAACAATAATAAATATTCCTATTATAAATATGTGAATGTGAATTCGAGTTCAGCATACTTTGTTTACCTATAATATCCGTTGGAAGCTAGCATCTACGTAGGTTCATTTTGAATTTTGAATAATTTGTTTACCTATTTTGGTAAACAACAACAGTAAAATTCATATTATAAATTTATGTAAGCGAAATTCGATATCAGCATACTTGTTTACCAATTATAACATTTGGAAGTTAAATTATATCCCAATTATATTCCACATCACTTTAATACCATCCGGAAACAAACAAACACACAAACAATCAAACAAACAAACAAACAAACACGCACACACTACATAATCGAGTTTTAATTTACTATAGATGGGGCATAGATTATTTCGAATATTCGCTATATCGAACAGATTTTGATTTCCTCTGAGGGATCGAGATGTCAGCTGTATGTTAATGACCTTTCTTTAATTTGTATATATCCATTTCATAAACTTTTGTTATATCTATATTATTAAATCTCGATTGTTGTTTGTTTGTGTGTTTGTTTGTCCGGATTGTATTAAAGTGATGGGGGAATAGAAACCGCAATTAATATTGGGATATAAACTAACTTTCAAATGTTATAATGGGTAAACAAATGTTATAATAGGTAAACAAGTATGCTGATTTCGAATTTCGCGTTTATAAATTTGTAATATGAATATTTGTTGTTGTTGTTACACAAAATTGGTAAACAAATTAATGAAAATTCAAAATCGACCTAGATGTTAGCTTTCAACGGATATTATAGGTAAACAGGTATACTGATCACGAATTTAGCATTTAGAAATTTCTAATATGAAAATTTGTTGTTGTTTACACAAAATAGGTAAACAAATTAATGAAAATTCAAAATCAACCTAGATGTTAGCTTTCAACGGCTATTATAGGTAAACAGGTATGCTAAACACGAATTTCGCGTTTAACATTTTCTAATATATTAATATTTGTTGTTGTTGTTTACACAAAATAGGTAAACAAATTAATGAAAATTCAAAATCGACCTAGAAGTTAGCTTCTGACGGGTATTATTGGTAAACAAGTTAAACTATGGAAAATGGTAGAAATGGTTGTATATAACGTCCCTTTCTACCATTTTCCATGGCAGAAAGGGTGAGGAGTAAGGCCGCAAAGCGGCCGTTAACTTGAGGTGCGTAGCACCGATTCGTCGCAAAGCGACCGAGACCGAAGGGCTCGTATATATCTATATCTATATCTATTAGTACATATGTATATTCACTGCATATTATTAAAAATATCTTGTAGAATTGGTCAATTAATTACTGAACTTATCATAGACTTTAACTGGGTGCACTATACTGACATACTTACAATAATGAGGTCCTAGCTAAATAATTTTAATACAGTGGAGCGGTTCTTCACAAGAGACGAATATTTTGTCTTCATAAACTGCAATTCCACAGCACCTTGTTAAGATTTCACTGTTTGGAGCCTCCTGACCTATCTTGTGTATAATCTTTCCACTTGAAGAGAACACCTTTATAGTATCTACGCTGTAATCCGTAACTAAAATAGTCCCTAATGGTCCAAAACAAAACGACATTGGGTTTTGAATTTGCCTATCATCGCCCATTGTTAATATTGAGCTGATTTCATCACCAGCTGAATTAAAGGAATGCAAGCAATAGGGCTCACTCCAGTCCAGTATGTGCACAATTTCATCTTTGAATTGAATGCATTGTGGATAGCGTAGGTAGCCTATCCCGACCTCTCTCTTATAATTGAGCTCAGCATCGAAAACGCAGACTCGATGATTCCAGCAATCACATATATACACTTCATTCGCTGGACTAATGGTTATTCCTGTGGGCCGATTAAAGGAGTTTTTTGTACCACCCACCCTTGTCAATCTTCTGACAACACGAAAATCACTCTTTCTGTATTGCAATACTTTATGAGCATTGCAGTATGTTACATAACAGTATGTATCATTTGTTGTTACACATTCTGAGTACATTTGGCCTTTCCCAAATTCGCAAACGAATTTTCCAGTCATTACGTCTAACACTTGGATTCTATTATTTCCACAGTCAGGGACGAATATCTGCCTTGTTAGTAAGTCTAAATAAATTCTACCTGGATACTCAAACTCCCCCTTACCTATTCCACGTTTCCCTATCTCTTGTATGGCCTTTGTCTTCTTGCTAAAGTTTATCGGATTCACTCCTATGGGGTCGGTTAACATGACTACTCTTTCATCTACCGTTAAAGAACCAATTCTATTCACTTTGTTTATTAGTTCAGTTAAGGGACACTTGAATATTAAACGCGGAGGTTTAATATATGCTTCTCTTAATTCTTCGATCTTTTGTTCAATCGGTGGCAGCGACGATTCTAATATTTTCATTGAACTGTTATCACTAGCTATTAAATATTGTAGTTTATTCTTTACCAGTTCTAAACTATCGATTTTGTCTCGTATGTTGTTTATGACTTCTTCGAACTCTGTTCTTCTGTCGTTGAGCTGTGCCAATAGCTGATCTCTGCGGTTGTTTAACTGTGCAAGTATTTTGCGGAAAGTTTCTCTTATTTCTGATTCTATTTCATCAAAAATAGACTTGTCATCGTTTGCGGATGCCATATTTGTTTCGTAGTTGCTTGAATATTTTGGAACAGTAAAATGTTACTACTTGATCACATTTCAATTCACAATTTTGTGATCAGCACTAATTAAGTCTGCCTACTTGGATTCCTTTATGAGTACCATAATTGGATTGTTAGAAATTGATCTGGATAGATTATACAACTACTGATTGGAACTCATTCTATTTTATTATATCTTTAGTCGGGATTACTTAAATTAAGGTTTTCATAGCTGAGTTATTTTTAAGGCGCTATTACTTGGACAGTTATGGTACTAGAATTCATTTTGCGCAAACATCTCATTCTCTATAATATGGCCAGATATTGTTATTCTAATATGGTTGTTGTCAAATTGCACTAATTATTAAATTATATTATACGTAAAGTGATATATACTTTGTATATACGTGTATATCCGTATATCAGGCGTGGGGTGATGAAGCTTACACTTATATGAAGAACAACTTTTCCTTCCTTTCATTGATCTGGACTCTCGCGTTAACACCCATTCGCTAGCGTTCGGCTTGAGCCCCGAAAACAGGGCTCAAGCCCATTTTTTAGAAGAACTTTATCTCCTGCCTGTACGTTTGTTGGTGAGGCCCTAGATTTTAATTGTACTTCATCCTGGAACGTGGCTCGCTAAGATTGGAGTTAACCTTACTATTCACCAGGGTTCGTGCATTGGTAACTTATTCCAACAATTCTTGAGTAGTAGCCTTATAGCACTCCCATTTTGAACGAGGTAAGCAGGTCACAGTAACAAAGTAGGTGCCACTTCGTACATTACAGTGTAGAGCGGGCATCCCGTGGTGGTACTTGGGAGGCGATTGAGTTGTAGCTCACCTCCTGTAGGATGGAAGGCCAATTATCTTTCTACAAGAGTTTGAACTCCCTCTCCGCCTGGCCATCGATCTCAGGGTGTTGGGGAGAGCTGCGACGTTGTTCAATTCCCAATCTGCCGAGCATTTCCCTAACTAACTTCCCATTGACATCCGGGGATTCCGGGCCCTGATCGCTTAATTAACATGATACTAGGAGGGCCATGTCTGTGTATCAAACATTGGAGCAAACCTTTACACACTGACTTTCAGTTTGATATGCCATTGGATAAACTTCCCCGAATTTGGAAAAGAGGTCAGTCATCAAAAGGAAATACCGATGACATCAGTGGACCATGGTAAAGTTTCAATATCATAGGCAATCGCGTGTCTCGTCTCGGCAGCGATTCTATCGATTCGAGAGGTTCTCTTAGCCGGTGTAACAGCCCAGATTATACCCGGGTAAAATCTGTCCTAACCCAGATTATACCCCCAGATATGAAGTGGGCTAGCCCAGAATATACCCCCCCAGTCCAGATTATACTGGAGTTAAACTGTCCTAGCTTCGATCATTATACCCGGTATATTCTGTGGTAGGAGTAGGACAGATTATGCTCCCTGCCTAGCGTATATTATGTCATGTGCAAAAATGTCGGGCATCTGGTGTAATCTATGTATACATAATTCCCATCATATCCGATGCAACTTTGAATATACAAGGTGCAACAATTTTGCATGAAAATCGAACACTCAACAATTTGCATGAAATATCGCAAAAACAAATTTGTATGCAGTATTCAAATATACGATGCAACTTTGTTCTACTATCTAATTTACTTTGTTATAAACAAATATACTTATGTCCCATCTCTAAGTTGAATAATTCTCGAATCTAACGAATTATTCATGAACTATTAACATTTTGGTAAATTTGGGTATCCTATAAACCGGAATTCGCCTTTTAATTAATTAACCCGACACAAATTTCCTATCCCAATGAGCATCGTATAATGGACGATTATCCAGAACTCTCCTTGATCCGAACATAATAATTAGCATTAAATGCTCACTTCGGCTAAAATAACTTTCTAAGCGAGCAATTGCTATTAGTATAACGAACATCACTCTAGTATATATACTACTATAACTACGTATATTTTCTACACCCATGTCGCTAATGTACAAGTTTGGTACAATAACAAATCTGAATAGTTATTTATATAAACTTCACCTTTCACTTTGTTACTGATTATTCTAACATTTCATGTTTCTATCTATCCTATCGATTCCTGTATTCCTGCTACTCTGCAGTTATACCCCTGGGGTACATGGAATTTGCGAGGAGGCAGAATTCACTTGTAATTCTAGGTACTGTGAAATCAGGGCATCTAACGGAACGAGAACAAGCTACCTTATAGAGAAGTGTTCTGCTGAAATAGCACAGACTGGAAAAACTTATATTAAATTTCACGTTTATTTGACGGAGAATAATGAAACTATAACATTGACTATAGCTGGAGGTATAACCAGATTCTCTTTGTTTGTTTACAATACAGTCTCGATTGAATTCAGCAAGACTCAAATTGACTTCCAATCTCTAGTTTTATATGCATACAACCCTGATGGTATTATATATCTTTCCTACGATTTTTTAAACTACTTCCCAAACGTTACAGACCTCACTATACAGAATATTATATTCGATCGCTTTCCATACTTAAACTCGACAAGTTTAACAGACCTGAATCTTTACTACCTTACGCTACCTAATGTCGTAACCATTCTGCCGTCAATGCTTATTCTACCTAACTTGAATACGTTATCATTGTTTCAATCAGAAGACGCACAGTGGTATAATGTTATTCCCAGCAGTTTCGAGAATACTCGTATTGAGTATTTATTTCTGGAAGGAGTGCAACGCTTCCATAGTTACCAGTTTGCTAACTTGACACGCTTGACATATTTGTATATATCCAGATTTTTCACTAATTTCACATTTGAAGATAACGCACTATCTGGATTAGATGGATTGACATATATATTTACTCACTACTTGCAAAAAAATTTAGATTTGGTTTCAAAAGAGACCTTTCCCAGTCTAATACGTTTCGGTTTAATTTATTCTACTATAACTACACTCGAACAAAGCTTTTTTGAAAGACAGAAAGAATTAACTACAGTAACTGGTGATTATATTCCATTCCATTGTGACTGTGAGATGGCATGGATTAGTCATGTTACCACTAATTTAGGTTGGTCAGTTACTGGTACATGTGAAACCCCTTCCAGTTTCAATGGGAACTCAGTAAGTGATAGTTTAAATTACGTTAACTGTCCCAATAATCAATCTTATCATTGTTTCAATGATACTTTCATTTGTCATCCTGGGAGCAGTTGTGTTAACACAGCAGACAGTGCTTACTGTGAATGCGTAGAGGGATTCACTCCAAGTGGAACTAATAACTTATGTGAGGATATTAACGAATGCACTGATACCTACAATTGTGAGCATAACTGTACTAACAGCATCGGTTCTTATTCGTGTTCTTGTTTGTCTGGATTCACTCTTAACCCCCCTCACTCCTGTGAAGATATTAACGAGTGCACTGATAACTACAATTGTGATCATAACTGTACTAACAGCATTGGTTCCTATTCATGTTCCTGTTTGTCTGGATTCACTCTGCAATCCGATCTACTCACCTGTATCTCTTCCGGAGTAAGTCAGCTGACTTATTCATTATCTTTCGGTATAGTCTCTCTCTTGCTTATGTCACTCCTCGTCTAGGATACATAACTAACTTCTCTATTTATCATTTAGATCTTATTTGTTATATTCTAATTGTTTTGTTATCTTGCTAGTTTCTAACTTTTCTTAATTTTTTCACTTTCCTATAGTATTCAATATCTTTTTATTTGTTTTTTTAATTTACAGGTAAACCTCCCAAAGCGGCACCCATCGGGAGAATGATTTCGTGCCGCTTCTCGGAGGTTGCCGCTTTGGGAGGTTTACCTGTATTACTCTTTCTACACTCACTAACCATCGATAATAAATCTCTTTGCTATTAATTACTTTAATATTACAGATATTATTTGGATACTATCTTATGTGATTTCCTATGAACTTCCTTATATGTATACTGTCTGTTTCTGTATGGTTTGTAAAATTCCATACAACCGAAGTTAAATTTTGTAGAACAGAAGCCCCTGTCATCTATGGGTAATAATATTTACGTAATTCAAGAAAACCTGGGCTAGAAATAGACGGTCTACATTAAGATATTTCTCAATTTAATATATAGTGCAAAAGGTGTCCTTAAAGCTGTAAGCTTTTAAGATACTTCGCATAGGCGTCGTAAACCACCCGGGCGGCCCAGAGGAGTTACCCGGATTCCGGATAAACTCCGGGTAAAAGTCATACCTGCCAACCTATGTTAGTTGGCAAAAATCAATGGGCAACCCAAAAAGATTTTCTCGAGGAATTACACTTAAGACCATGCATTCATGCTGTCAATGCAGACAGCATGGCAAGAAAAACAAAAAATCCAAAATTGCAGCCTGTGCAGACGCATTTCTCTTTGGAGGCACTACATTTGGTGGTTGGGTAACTAGTAGTGCCTCCAAAGGAAAATGCTGTCTGCACACCTGCAAGTTTTCCATGAAGTTTCCCGCTTATTCTAGTATTGGATAATATTCGACCTTAGGAAATTAGGCAATATTTGAGTTTTTAAAATATGTGAATTTGGCTTGAATTTTCGGCCTTAGTCAGTTAACCCATAAAAATCTATTCTATCAGCCTATCAAAAAAAGTATTTAATAATACAATTGTTAGAAAACGTAATTATATAAACTAACAAAAATCCAATCGGATGGGAAATTGTCTTCAAAGTACAATAAAGACTTATTAAGAAAATAAATTAGTTTGAAAAAACTTCAATACACCGCAGTGTATTTAGACAGGCCAGATCTGTGACAGATATTTTCAGATATTTGTTGAGAAACAAATATCTATCATTCAGTTCCATGTAGCATCACAATGTTATTGTGACGCGTGAGATACATGGACCTTCTTCCGAGGTAGCTGATCAGAAGTATAATTATCTATAGCATCAGAGATACAAGCTTTTCTGTGTCTTTTCAGTTTAGCTTTTTGTTTCTTGAAAGGGACTTTTTCAGGTTCATATTCATTCTTTCTAAAAGGATTGCCAGAGTTGGCAAATTGGCTTGAATTTCGTTTAGTTTTATCACAGGGCTTTGCTTTGTGGTATGCAACAAAGGATAACTCGCCATTGTTTGGAATTTTCTTGGGCTGTAGAGGCGTATTAGTTTCAGACATCTGTTTAAGAGGATGGATAGCCTGTGAGAAAGTGTGGGATGGAGTTTGGTAAGTGCTAAATATAGATTCACAAGATTCCAACTTTGGGAAGTAAGATTTCTTCGAACTGACTTCTGGGACATTATAAGTTGCTGCATCTGTTGAGAAATCCGATTGACTCTCTATTAATTCGAATTCGCTATCTTGCTCCTCACTAGCTAGCTGCCCGAGAGGCTGTAATAGGAAGAGATTAAATCTCAATCTATTTCTCGCCACGGAAATACAACAGGGAATCTGTTCGTTCTTGAATCTCTGGTCTGACTCTATCAGAGTAATAACTTCATTTAATAAGATTCTAAAGAATGAGAGCATGTCGCATCTCTCCCGTTGGTAAGCAGTAGACAGTTTCATTAGAACATTAGAGCCACGTGATTCCGTGCGGAGAGCTCTAATATCTAATATGTAACAGGATAGGAGATTCATGTTTGTAGAAGAAATAGAGCCACATTCCCAACCGAGGGTCCCACTGAACACATTAGGGGAGTCAGGAGGTGTTAAAGAAACAGTTTCAGTTCCATATTGTATATCAATATAATACTTGAAATAGAGGAATAGCTTAGGTTTGCCTCTCAGTAGAATACAATTATCTTCATTGAAGAATTCCTCAATGTTAACATCGTTAATATTATCTTCATTAGGCAGCCGAGTACAGGTATTATTTCCAAATGCAATAACTCCAATGAAACACAAACTATCTTCTTTTAGAATTCTTGCATTCCATATCTTATCTGGGGTTTTTCCTCTGTACTTATAATGATCTAATGGATTGGTTACTACGGTTAGGGCACTTTCTAAACCGTGAGGTGTGATAATACGTATAGGATTAATTCTGAGATTCAGTGATTGGAAGAATGTCTCCATATACTGTATGTTTTCCTGTATACCGGGAGGAGGTTTCTTCTCGTCCGTACATATCAACAGTATAGCAGGGCCTGTAGACTTATCAGGGCCCTTTCTGCTAACTGGATAGTGTGATGCAGCGAAGTGAGTGCAAACACACTTCGAGAGAGCCATAATACAATAAATAAGCTAATTGAATTGAGCTATAATATAAATTGTAAAATGCTTGTGAAGTAAAGCTAATTAAAAGCAAGGATTTACCAGAAAATAATTCAATGAGTTTTATGTATAACTTGGAGCGAATATTTATACTAAAGGAAATAAGCCTATAGACAACCACAATCCACAAGGATTATTAATTCGTGGAATGGGAGAAGTTATAGCAAACAAAAATATAAAATTATTCTGCAGAATTTCGATGCATCTCTAATTATGTTAGTATCTTGTAATTGTCCAACAGTGGAACACTTGCTAATACTCAATCCATGTTTCAGTCCAAAATATTGCACTTCCGAAAATATGTAGCTCGGAAGTTTGTAATCCATTATACTTTTGCTAAATACGTACAGGAAATTAAGGTCATGGAAATTAACGCGAAGGAAATTAACGCTCCATGAAATTAACGCGAAGGAAATTAACGCGATTTGGAGAAATTCGCGTTAATTTCGGGGCGCATGCTTTTGTCCGACCGAATTTCTAGTATGCATTTGTCCGAAATTTTGGAGTATGCATTTGTCCGAATTTGTTGTATGCATTTGTCCGACTGGAGTATGCATTTGTCCGAAACTTTTGAGTATGCATTTGTCCGAATTTTGTTGTATGCATTTGTCCGACAGAAGTAAGCATTTGTCATCGAGTTTTTATGGATCATTGATAAAACACTCGCATTTCTAAGTGTGATTTTATGGTTTATTGTTAAAACGCACGCATTTCTAAGTGCGCATATATGATTTCGGGGGAAAGCGCGCCCTTTTTAAGCGTGTGGGTATGGTGCCCTGGTGGAAAATCTCAGTGTAGAGTGATCATTGGGAAAACACCGACTTTCTAAGTGCCTTGTATTGATTATTGATAAAACACTCGCATTTCTAAGTGTCTTTGTGACAAAATATCATATGAATGACAAATGCTTACATCAATGTAAATTCGGACAAATGCATACTCCAGTCGGACAAATGCATACGTCAGTCGGACAGATGCATACTTCAAAATTCGGACAAATGAATACTACAAAATTCGGACAAATGCAGCTTCCCCTTAATTTCATGGCGCGTTAATTTCCTATAATAAGTAAGGTAGTAGATATCATTAATTTGTTGACCTAGCTTTGTAATAGGTTGACATACCTTGGCTTCCAATAACAAAATACTACTGAAATGAAATAAGTTATGTAATTTGTGAGGGAGTGATCCTTTCGCGAAGCGACCGAGATCGAAGGGCTCGTTATACGTGTATTGCTTTATTAGCAAGTTATTTTCAGTCCAAAAGCGAACATATAATGTTAATTTTGTACCCTGCTATATTAGCCAACAAATTTAGCGCAAAAAGCGATTTGCTATTACGCTTCTACAGTAAATGTTATTATGATAGATAAACAAGTATCCTGAACACGAATATCGCGTTTACAAATTTACAATATGAATATTTATTGTTGTAGTTTACAAAATTAGTCAACAAATTTAGTAAAATTCAGGATGAGTCTAGAGGCTAGCTTCCAAATGTTTTTATTTTAAACAAGTATGGGTAATACGAATTTCACATTCAGAAATTATGCTAAGAATATTTATTGTTGTTGTTGACAATGTTGTTTACAAAATAGGTAACAGGTTAATGAAGTCGTAATGAACATAGGCTATTTTTGTTGTTGTATTGGTGACAAAATAGGTTGACACATTTGCGAAATATTGGAATTTATTAAGAAAATAGTTTTCGACGGTTAATATAGATAAATAATAAATTAGGAAATAACTTATATAGAGCTCAGCTCTAGTAGAGTTCAGTTTTTCAGTATGTGTATTCAGGCACTGAGAAAGGTCAGTTTTTTTCCAAAGCTATGAAATTGACCTTTAGAAAGTAAGCCTGGGCTTTTAGTATGGGAAAAATCTGAACTCTACTAAGCTCAGCTCTATATAAGCATTCTCTAAATTTATATACAGTGCAACCTCGATTATCCGGACATGGGTCCAAATCCCAATCCTATACTATTATATATAAAATGACCTCGATTACCCGGACTTTAGCTTATACGGACATTTTCGTTCGGTCCCAATGTGTCCGGATAATCGAGGTTGCACTGTTCTACGAATTTACTGGCAGAAAATATTTTGTTGTTGTTGTTGTAGTTAAGTTGAAAAATATACTATTTTACATATATTTTAATTAATTAATCAAAACTGCGTAGCGGTTAATCGATCCATCGCGAAGCGACCGATACCAACGTGCTCGTTATTATAATCAATTTAAACTCTTGAGATTGAGAAGAATACCTCTAAAATCAATAAGGAGATAAATCATGCAACTCGGTTCGTTCTAAGCAAACAAGGTTAAAAATATTGTGTCACGTGCTCATATCGATTATATTCATATAAAGGGGTAATATCGATTCTATTCATATAAGGAAGTACCTACATTTCTAAAAGTGTTCTCACACAAATATTCAAGAATGTACACCATACCATATGGCATAATATGTGGAAAATCAATCATATTGTTTCAGTTCATTTATGAAGCGAAGAACCCGAACAGGCTAGGGAATGATACAGGCACACACAAATTGCCACATAGAGAACTTATCTACTTTTACTTCGTTCACTACACTATTATCTCCCTTCAGTGCTATTACTTGTTACAATACATTGTGTCAGTGTATTACCAGGTTGATACGGATAACATTGAATGGAGTAATGCACTGTTTCTGATAGGACTGATAGTGTGTATAGCGGGTAGCTGTTTGAGAAAGAAAGCTAAACTACAGTTAGCAGATTTCTTCACTTATCAGTTGGCAGTTAGTGAGAGTCAGAGACTGATCACAAACGGAGTATACTCCCATATGATGCATCCCAGCTATATGGGAATGTGTATGCTATATTTAGGTATAAGCATTGCATATCAATCCATAATGTTCTTCATTTTGTTCATCGCTATTATTTCCGTCACTATAACAGTACGTATTCCCAAAGAGGAGGCTATGTTAGCTAAGCATTTTGGAGCTGAGTATGAATGTTACTGTAAGACCAGATGGAGAATGGTGCCTTATGTTTACTAATCTAAATTATCTAATTGATAACTCGATAACCCTGTTAATTAATTAATTAGCTTGTTAATTTAAGCTCGATTGTTGTTTGCGCCTCTGTTTGCATGTTTTGTTTGTTTGTTTGTTCGCTTGTCTGTTGTTTGTTTATTCAAAATCAAAATGTACTTAGAGGTTACATATCTGATTTCGAATTTGGCATTACTAAATTTATAAGATGGATAGTTATTATTGTTGATAAAAAATTTGGTAACAATTTAATGAAAATTCGAAATTAACTTGGGCCAACGTGTGTAATAAGTAACATACAGTAGATCCTAGTTAGTACTAACACCAGGGGAACGCCAAAATGTGTTCACCTTATCCGGATTCGTATTAACCATTGTCATTTGTATTGAAAAGGATTTGAAGGGAACTGAAATAGTGTACGTATTAACCGGAGTTTCGTTCTAACCATATTCGTACTAACGAGGTTCTACTGTAATTTAATTAATTCCTGAACTGGCAAATTTGTTATCTATTCTTGTCAAGTTGAAATAACTAATAATAATAAATCGATATCGCATAGGGATTCAGTGTTCCATCGCGATATGACAGAGGAGAGCGGAGGACTCGTTTAATTGATAACTCAATCAGTGGCGTCGTGCTTGAATAGATTCTGGGGGGGCACAGAGTGTCGTAGTTAGTGACCAGATCAATGTTTTTCGGGACAAGCCTCTAAAGAAGGGGGGGCACAGGAAATTTTGGGGGGGCCCGGGCCCATAGAGCACGACGCCACTGAACTCAATAATGAGCACGAACTGCATACAAACTTTTTCAAAATTTTTGAAATTCAACTCTCACAGACATGTCAACTCCCATTTTATATGTTTGTAGGTAGGTCGAATATATCGAAGTACTCCAATTATATTTTATTATTACGAAATAGTAAGGCGGTCTAAAAGTGATGATAATTTTTCTAAAACTTCGTTTTAGAGAAGCGAACCTTTCGATTCAACTGGAATTAACCATAAATTATTCCTGTTGGCTACAAAAGTGAATATACATAATTTCCTCAATAATATATACGTGAGTATTAAGGATTATTATTAATAAATATTGTAAGCAACAAAAGAGCAAATATTATATAATAGCAAGTTAGCAACAGCGAATTAACAGGGTTATTGAGTCATCAATTAGATAATTTAGATTAGTAAACATAAGGCACCATTCTCCATCTGGTCTTACAGTAACATTCATACTCAGCTCCAAAATGCCTCCTCTTTGGGAATACGTACTGTTATAGTGACGGAAAATAATAGCGATGAACAAAGTGAAGAACATTATGGATTGATATGCAATGCTTATACCTAAATATAGCATACACATTCCCATATAGCTGGGATGCATCATATGGGAGTATACTCCGTTTGTGATCAGTCTCTGACTCTCACTCACTCCCAACTGATAAGTGAAAAATCTGCTAACTGTAGTTTAGCTTTCTTTCTCAAACAGCTACCCGCTATACACACTATCAGTCCTATCAGAAACAGTGCATTACTCCATTCAATGTTAACAGTATCAACCTGGTAATATACTGACACAATGTATTGTAACAAGTAATAGTACTGAATTGAAATAATAGTGTAGTGAAAGAAGTAATATAAGCTATGTGGCAATTTGTGTGTGCCTGTATCATTCCCTAGCCTGTTCGGGTTCTTCGTTTCATAAATGAATTGAATCAATATGATTGATTTTCCACATATTATGCCCAATGTTATGGCGTCCATTCTTGAATATTTGTGTGAAAACACTGTTAGAAATTTAGGTACTTCCTTTTATGAATATAATCTATTTTGCTTCCTTATATGAATAGAATCGATATCACTTCATTATACGTATGAATAGAATCGATATCACTTCATTATACGTATGAATAGAATCGATATGAGCACGCGACACTATATTTAACCTTGTTTGCATAGAACCAACCGAGTTGCATGAATTATCTCCTTTTTGATGAGAGGTATTCTTCTCAATCTCAGAGTTTAAATTGATTTTTTAATAACGAGCACGTTGCTCTCGGTCGCTTCGCGATGGAGCGATCAACCGCTGACGCAGTTTTGATTAATTAATTAAAATATATATGTTTCAACTTAACTACAACAACAACAACAAAATATTTTCTGCCAGTAAATTCGTAGTATATAAATTTATTATTTATCTATATTAACCGTCGAAAACTATTTTCTTAATAAATTCCAATATTTCGCAAATATGTCAATCTATTCTGTCACCAATACAACAACAAAGATAGCCTATGTTCATTACGACTTCATTAACCTATTAACCTATTTTGTAAACAACAAGTCAACAACAACAATAAATATTCTTAGCATAATTTCTGAATGTGAAATTCGTATTAACCACACTTGTTTAAATATAATAACATTTGGAAGCTAGCCTCTAGGCTCATTTGAATTTTACTAAATTTGTTGACTAATTTTGTAAACGCAACAATATATATTCATATTGTAAATTTGTAAACGCGAAATTCGTCCTCAGCATACTTGTTTATCTATCATAATAACATGTAGAAGCGTAATAGCAAATCGCTTTTTTCGCTAAATTTGTTGGCTAATTAATATAGCAGGGTACAAAATTTACACTATATGTTCGCTTTTGGACTGAAAATAACTTTATAATAAAGCAATATACATATATACGAGCCCTTCGGTCTCGGTCGCTTCACGAACTGATCACTCCCTCACAAATTACATACTTATTTCATTTCAGTATTTTGTTATTGGAAAGCCAAGGTATGTCAATTAATTACAAAGCTAGGTCAACAAATTAATGATATCTACTAACCCAGGTTATATCTTCAGCATCTCCCCTACATTAAACCATTTATCATACAGAAACTAAATATTTGTAGCAAATTACGTAATCCCATTGATAGAATAATATTTATATAGGAAGCCAGGTGTAATAAAATACAAAGAAGTTAACGACTCTAGTGCATTCTTGTTAACCAAACAAATCAGATTAGTGTAAAAAATAATAGGACACATTTTAGTTAAAGCAAGGATTTACCAGAAAATAATTCAATGAGTTTTATGTATAACTTGGAGCGAATATTTATACTAAAGGAAATAAGCCTATAGACAACCACAATCCACAAGGATTATTAATTCGTAGAATGGGAGACGTTATAGCAAACGAAATTATAAAATTATTCTGCAGAATTTCGATACATCTCTAATTATGTTAGTATCTTGTAATTGTCAAACAGTGGAACACTTGCTAATACTCAATCCATGTTTCAGTCCAAAATAATAAATAAGACACAATTATTGCGTTATACGTAGCTACAGTTAACCAATTACGTAGTTAAATAATATATTCCAATAAAATATTTAGAATAAACTACTGAATATGATTAAGTTTACGAAGTAAGCCACAATAACAGTAGAATATAGGTTTTTTTCTTTTATTAGAAACTTAGATATATACTGTCACAAATAAGTATCTAAACTGACACACCAATGTGGTCTCAATACCACCACACCACGGAAGGAAGAAGGGCCTCCATAAAAGGGGAATGTGTTCGTTGTGTGTGAAAGTATCTATATATATAAAGTTGTGTGTGTGTGTGTGTGTGTATGTTTGTCCTCACATCTCCTCTGAGAGTTCTTAACAGATTTGAACCAAATTTTGTATGCCACTTAGGAGTTATCCCACCACCCTGAATAAGGAGTTTTTAAGAGATATTTACATTCCTCGCGAAGTTAACTCAAAATATGTGATTTTTTTGCACCTTCCCATACATTTCAATGGGAATTATCAAAAGTTCACAGTACTGATAGAAAAACATTTCAAACGTGCAATCTAGGTTTTAGTGTGTGAGGAATCCAAATATGATATTTTAAAGTCAATATAATGCATAATTTGCAATTTACCACATGCATATTTTTCACACTTTGCGAGGGTACCGACCTTGACCTATCAGATTGCAGAGTTCTCACATTATTCTGGCTCGAGTTTTATTGGTATATAATTCAATGTGTCAATTGTGTATGAAAGAAAACAACAATTGGTTGTCCCTTGCTATAGCTGACATGATTTAACCAATAAAATTTCAGCTTGCATTGAGTTAACAATAGTCTCATTCCTATGGTCCCCGTAATATTAATACAACTGTTTACAATATTTTTAACATATTTCACATATTTCACATTTCACATCCGTCATATTTCAAATCATATCGTAATCCATGCCAGAACTAGGACACCATGACATAATACAGAGGCAAAACATAACAACATACTAACCAACTGGAATTCACAGCTTACAAATAATCTAACTATACAGGACAGATTAATTTTCCCTGCACAATTCTGGGTACTATCAGGTCAGGAAGCACGTAAATTTCAAGTTTCATTTTTACAACACTCTAAGCCCCAATACTGACAAATTATACTTCGAATATACAGTTATCTTCTGTACTTCCCAAGTGGTAATACCACTAAAGAGGTACATATATAACAAGTTCGTTGGAACATAATGATATTTTGCAGGAACTACCAAGGGCAAGAAGCCTTTTTGTGGCGGAGGGCGGCGCTTCGGCTATTAGTAATACTATCAAATAACATATGTAAATATGATTATTTACTCATTATAAGATATCCCGTGAATTTGAATACCGCGGCGAAGCGCGGGTACTCGGCTAGTATGAGAATAATACATTTCATATCAATAAGTTATTAGCATGTAAATCGGTTGGTTCAACGTAGACTAAGTTTAAAATGAGGTATGTCGTGCTATTATCGAAACTATTCCTAAAGAGATTTTAAACGCACTAAACAATATTTGTGAACTTTGAGTTTTATTGAGTTTATTACATAATATTCTTACATTATTCTCACACTTCGAATAAAATATTCAAGAATAGACACCATACCATTGGGCATCGGTTCTAGTTTACGGAATATTCACTTTTTCCCCCCACAAACAACGATTCCAATTCCTATTCTATAGACACACTGGCGTTTTGGCAAACATAGTTAGATTTATGATTAGAAATACTATACAATTTAATACGTACAAACAATTCTTCTATTTAGTGTTGTATTAATTCAACAAGTGGCCGTCCAGTTTAGACCATACAGTGGTGTTCGTCCCATACTAGCTCTAATAGCAAATCTAGATTATTAAAAATCGATTGTTCTTTGTTTGTTTGTTTGTTGGATGTCCGGATTTTAGAGTGTAAAAGTTAAAAAACTAATTCCCAGTTGTAAATTGTATATATATTATATACTCTTACTATGTCACAGGTGTTCACATAAGTGGAACTATACTAGACTATACAGATAATAACACCTGCTACTGCTATACTATAGTAGACACCAACACCTGCATACAAACATCTGCCATTCTGTCTGTGATGCAACAATAGCTAGAGAAGTATAAATACAGTCAGGTTGTGAGTAGAATAGATGCTCTTATTGGATCGACAGTGGCTCCTTCAAGAGGATCAGATGCTCTTATTGACTCTTTCTAAACTTGGATTAAATTACTAGATTTATTACCCTCCAAACTATAAATATCCCATATAAATTAAACGAGTGACACCCATCTATATTGGAACCATAGCATGTACGTGCAATCCTTATAGAGAGGTTTAATTAATACAAACAGTTCTTCTATTTAGTGTTTATGAATTCAACAAGTGGCAGTCCAGTTTAGAACATACAGTGGTTACAAATTTGCTCCGATTAGATAAACTTATAAAAATATACAACACATAGTGGAACACCTTTATAGGATTTGTCTGTTATTAGACACTTAATGAAAGTTAGTTATTAGCTAAAATGTGTCCTATTATTTTTTACACTAATCTGATTTGTTTGGTTAACAAGAATGCACTAGAGTCGTTAACTTCCTTGTATTTTATTACACCTGGCTACCTATATAAATATTATACTATCAATGGAATCACGTAATTTACTACAAAGATTTAGTTTCTGTATGATAAATGGTTTAATGTAGGGGAGATGCTGAAGTTATAACCTGGGTTACCTTATTATAGGAAATTAACGCTCCATGAAATTAACGCGAATTGGAGCTGAACATTTTCAAATACATGAAATTAACGCGAATAAATTTTATAAAAAAATTTCAGGATTATTAATCTCCTGATTGAATACTATTATTGTGCCCAAATAGGCTTCCAGTCTACTTGATAGACATGGTATATCCTTTCAAACTAGTTGCATATCTGAAAATATGTAGCTCGGAAGTTTGTCATCCATTATACTTTTGCTAAACAAGTAGCAGGAAATTAGGCCACTGTTTATTGGAATCTTGTTTCAGCTCCACCGCCCGCGTCAGATTTCACTCCCGCACGAATATTGTCATTATTGTCATTATTACCATTATTACACCTACATTTCAAGTAAGGCCACTGTTCGTTGCCAATTTTATTGTAGGACACACTCTAAAATAGCCACAATTAGCTAGTAACAAAATCAGAACCTATAACAAGCATTATTACCCAACGATTGCATATTTTATCAATAAGCACTCACAAATTAGAATATTTGCTCAGATAATTATTAACTAAGTCGTCATCAAATAATGAGATAATGAATGAGATGCCGCCCGCCCGCATCCTCTGATAGACTTCGTGTGGAGATGAAACAATATTGTCATTAACAGTGGCCTTAAGGTCATGGAAATTAACGCTCCATGAAATTAACGCGATTTGGAGAAATTCGCGTTAATTTCCTATAATAAGGTAGTAGATATCATTAATTTGTTGACCTAGCTTTGTAATAGGTTGACACACCTTGGCTTCCAATAACAAATACTACTGAAATGAAATAAGTATTGTAACTTGTGAGTGAGTGATCCTTTCGCGAAGCTACCGAGATCGAAGGGCTCGTTATACGTGTATTGCTTCATTAGCAAGTTATTTTCAGTCCAAAAGCGAACATATAATGTTAATGTTGCAGTGTATACCCGCACATGGTGTGTGCCCGCACACACCATGTGCGGGTATACACTGCAACATTAATTTTGTACCCTGCTATATTAGCCAACAAATTTAGCGCAAAAAGCGATTTGCTATTACGCTTCTACAGTACATGTTATTATGATAAATAAACAAGTATCCTGAACACGAATATCGCGTTTACAAAATTAGTCAACAAATTTAGTAAAATTCAGGATGAGTCTAGAGGCTAGCTTCCAAATGTTTTTATTTTAAACAAGTATGGGTAATACGAATTTCACATTCAGAAATTATGCTAAGAATATTTATTGTTGTTGTTGACAATGTTGTTTACAAAATAGGTAACAGGTTAATGAAGTCGTAATGAACATAGGCTATTTTTGTTGTTGTATTGGTGACAAAATAGGTTGACACATTTGCGAAATATTGGAATTTATTAAGAAAATAGTTTTCGACGGTTAATATAGATAAATAATAAATTAGGAAATTACTTATATAGAGCTCAGCTCTAGTAGAGTTCAGTTTTTCAGTATGTGTATTCAGGCACTGAGAAAGGTCAGTTTTTTTCCAAAGCTTTGAAATTGACCTTTAGAAAGTAAGCCTGGGCTTTTAGTATGGGAAAAATCTGAACTCTACATAGCTCAGCTCTATATAAGCATTCTCTAAATTTATATACAGTGCAACCTTGATTATCCGGACATGGGTCCAAATCCCAATCCTATACTATTATATATAAAATGACCTCGATTATCCGGACTTTAGCTTATACGGACATTTTCGTTCGGTCCCAATGGGTCCGGATAATCGAGGTTGCACTGTACTACGAATTTACTGGCAGAAAATATTTTGTTGTTGTTGTTGTAGTTAAGTTGAAAAATATACTATTTTACATAACGAAGCGACCGAGACCAACGTGCTCGTTATTATAATGAATTTAAACTCTTGAGATTGAGAAGAATACCTCTCATCAAAAAGGAGATAATTCATGCAACTCGGTTGGTTCTATGCAAACAAGGTTAAATATACTGTGTTGCGTGCTCATATCGATTCTATTCATACGTATAATGAAGTGATATCGATTCTATTCATACGTATAATGAAGTGATATCGATTCTATTCATATAAGGAAGCTAAATCGATTCTATTCATAAAAGGAAGTACCTAAAATTCTAACAGTGTTCTCACACAAATATTCAAGAATGGACGCCATAACATTGGGCATAATATGTGGAAAATCAATCATATTGTTTCAATTCATTTATGAAACGAAGAACCCGAACAGGCTAGGGAATGATACAGGCACACACAAATTGCCACATAGCGAACTTATCTTATATTACTTCTTTCACTACACTATTATTTCAATTCAGTACTATTACTTGTTACAATACATTGTGTCAGTGTATTACCAGGTTGATACTGTTAACATTGAATGGAGTAATGCACTGTTTCTGATAGGACTGATAGTGTGTATAGCGGGTAGCTGTTTGAGAAAGAAAGCTAAAATACAGTTAGCAGATTTCTTCACTTATCAGTTGGGAGTGAGTGAGAGTCAGAGACTGATCACAAACGGAGTATACTCCCATATGATGCATCCCAGCTATATGGGAATATGTATGCTATATTTAGGTATAAGCATTGCATACCAATCCATAATGTTCTTCACTTTGTTCATCGCTATAATTTCCGTCACTATAACAGTACGTATTCCCAAAGAGGAGGCTATGTTAGCTAAGCATTTTGGAGCTGAGTATGAATGTTACTGTAAGACCAGATGGAGAATGGTGCCTTATGTTTACTAATCTAAATTATCTAATTGATAACCCTGTTAATTGGCTGTTGCTAACTTGCTATCATATAATATTTGCTCTTTTGTTGCTTACAATATTTATTAATAATAATCCTTAATACTCGCGTATATATATTATTGAGGAAATTATATATATTCACTTTTGTAGCCAACAGGAATCATTTATGGTCAATTCCAGTTGAATCGAAAGGTTCGCTTCTCTAAAACGAAGTTTTAAAAAATTATCATCACTTTTAGACCGCCTTACTATTTCGTAATAATAAAATATAACTGGAGTACTTCGATATATTCGACCTACATACAAACATATAAAATGGGAGTTGACATGTCTGTGAGAGTTGAATTACAAAAATTTTGAAAAAGTTTGCATGCAGTTCGTGCTCATTATTGAGTTCAGTGGCGTCGTGCTCTATGGGCCCGGGCCCCCCCAAAATTTCCTGTGCCCCCCCTTCTTTAGAGGCTTGTCCCGAAAAACATTGATCTGGTCACTAACTACGACACTCTGTGCCCCCCCCAGAATCTATTCAAGCACGACGCCACTGATTGAGTTATCAATTAAACGAGTCCTCCGCTCTCCTCTGTCATATCGCGATGGAACACTGAATCCCTATGCGATATCGATTTATTATTATTATTTATTAGTTATTTCAACTTGACAAGAATAGATAACAAATTTGCCAGTTCAGGAATTAATTAAATTACAGTAGAACCTCGTTAGTACGAACATGGTTAGAACTAAACTCCGGTTAATACGAACACTATTTCAGTTCCCTTCAAAACCTTTTCAATACAAAAGACAATGGTTAATACGAATCCGGATTATTGGATAAGGCGAACACATCTTGGCGTTCCCCTGGTGTTAGTACTAACTAGGATCTACTCATGGTTTTAAACTGTCATACAACAGTACTAACTAGGATCTACTGTATGTTACTTATTACAAGTTAATTTCCTCCCAAGTTAATTTCGAATTTTCATTAAATTGTTACCTAATTTTTAATCAACAATAATAACTATCCATCTTAGAAATTTAGTAATGCCAAATTCGAAATCAGATATGTAACCTCTAAGTACATTTTGATTTTGAATAAACAAACAACAGACAAGCGAACAAACAAACAAACAAAACATGCAAACAGAGGCGCAAACAACAATCGAGCTTAAATTAACAAGCTAATTAATTAATTAACAGGGTTATCGAGTTATCAATTAGATAATTTAGATTAGTAAACATAAGGCACCATTCTCCATCTGGTCTTACAGTAACATTCATACTCAGCTCCAAAATGCTTAGCTAACATAGCCTCCTCTTTGGGAATACGTACTGTTATAGTGACGGAAATAATAGCGATGAACAAAATGAAGAACATTATGGATTGATATGCAATGCTTATACCTAAATATAGCATACACATTCCCATATAGCTGGGATGCATCATATGGGAGTATACTCCGTTTGTGATCAGTCTCTGACTCTCACTCACTCCCAACTGATAAGTGAAGAAATCTGCTAACTGTAGTTTAGCTTTCTTTCTCAAACAGCTACCCGCTATACACACTATCAGTCCTATCAGAAACAGTGCATTACTCCATTCAATGTTATCCGTATCAACCTGGTAATACACTGACACAATGTATTGTAACAAGTAATAGTACTGAAGGGAGATAATAGTGTAGTGAAAGAAGTAAAAGTAGATAAGTTCTCTATGTGGCAATTTGTGTGTGCCTGTATCATTCCCTAGCCTGTTCGGGTTCTTCGCTTCATAAATGAACTGAAACAATATGATTGATTTTCCACATATTATGCCATATGGTATGGTGTACATTCTTGAATATTTGTGTGAGAACACTTTTAGAAATGTAGGTACTTCCTTATATGAATAGAATCGATATTACCCCTTTATATGAATATAATCGATATGAGCACGTGACACAATATTTTTAACCTTGTTTGCTTAGAACGAACCGAGTTGCATGATTTATCTCCTTATTGATTTTAGAGGTATTCTTCTCAATCTCAAGAGTTTAAATTGATTATAATAACGAGCACGTTGGTATCGGTCGCTTCGCGATGGATCGATTAACCGCTACGCAGTTTTGATTAATTAATTAAAATATATATGTAAATAGTATGTTTCAACTTAACAACAACAACAAAATATTTTCTGCCAGTAAATTCGTGTTCAGTATATAAATTTATTATTTATCTATATTAGCCGTCGAAAACTATTTTCTTAATAAATTCCAATATTTCGCAAATATGTCAATCTATTTTGTCACCAATACAACAACAACAATAGCCTATGTTCATTACGACTTCATTAACCTGTTTTTTTAATCTATTTTTTAAACAACAACAACAATAAATATTCATAGCAGAATTTCTGAATGTGAAATTCGTATTACCCATACTTGTTTAAATTTAAAAACATTTGGAAGCTAGCCTCTAGACTCATTTTGAATTTGATTAAATTTGTGGACTAATTTTGTCAACTACAACAATAAATATTCATATTGTAAATTTGTAAACGCGAAATTCGTGTTCAGCATACTTGTTTATCTATCATAATAACATGTACTGTAGAAGCGTAATAGCAAATCGCTTTTTACGCTAAATTTGTTGGCTAATAGCAGGGTACAAAATTAACATTACATGTTCGCTTTTGGACTGAAAATAACTTGCTAATAAAGCAATACACGTATAACGAGCCCTTCGGTCTTGGTCGCTTCGCGAAAGGATCACTCCCTCACAAATTACATAACTTATTTCATTTCAGTATTTTGTTATTTGGAAGCCAAGGTATGTCAACTAATTACAAAGCTAGGTCAACAAATAAATGATATCTACTAACCCAGGTTATATCTTCAGAATCTCCCCTACATTAAATCATTTATCATACAGAAACTAAATCTTTGTAGCAAATTACGTAATATTTATATGGGAAGCCAGGTGTAATGAAATACAAAGAAGTCAACGACTCTAGTGCATTCTTGTTAACCAAACAAATCAGATTAGTGTAAAAAATAATAGGACACATTTTAGCTAATAACTAACTTTCATTAGGTGTCTAATAACAGACAAATCTTATAAAGGTGTTCCACTATGTGTTGCATATTTTTATATAAGTTTATCTAATCGAAGCAAATTTGTAACCACTGTAGGGTCTAAACTGGACTGCCACTTGTTGAATTCATAAAACACTAAATAGAAGAATTTGTTTGTAATTAATTGCATAGTATTTCTAATCATGAATCTAACTATGTTTGGCAAAACGCCAGTGTGTCTATAGAATAAGAATTGGAATCGTTGTTTGTGGGGAAAAAAGTGAATATTCCGTAAACTTAGAACCGATAAACAATTCCAAATTATTATATTTGTTTCACAGTAGATACAAGTAACCAAGACAAATTCCCTAACTTACCAGATTTCACCATTACAACCACTGACGTACTTTGTTATTCTCAAGTTTTACAAGTATAAGATAGAGCATGGCCTACTATAATACGGCTATACATGCTGCCGAATCATAGTAGAAAATAAGAGTCCAGTTTTGTAATTTAATTCTAAGCTAAACTATGTTTCCTATTGGCATAATTTACATTGTGTATGGGGTAATCAACCATTGCGAGTCCAATGGAACCACTTTTGAGATTCTGAGATTTGTGGTTAAGCCGTTTAGGCGCCAATTAACGATGACATCACAAATATACAAAATATACAATTCGAGTCTAAAGAACTAGGAGAAAATGAAAATAATTTACTAATATACTCAGTATACATTTTCCGAATATATAATGAGAATAAATATATATAAACCAGCAATTGTATACATTTTATGGACGAAAATAGTAAGTTGTAATTCGGATAATACTTGTATTTTAGCATGTGGTTGCTTTAGAATTTTAAAAATTTTTAGAATGTCGCCATTTTGTGATTTAGTAGCCTTTGGGGTATGAAATAAATTCCTATTTTAGTATTCGTGTCATAAAATTATTAGAAAGTAAGAAGAAAATGAAATTTATGATATTTGATTTTTTTTTCATTTTACCATAAATTGTTACCGTCATCGTTAAATGGTGCCTAAACAGCTTAACCACAAATCTCAGAATCTCAAAAGTGGTTCCATTGGACTCGCAATGGTTGATTACCCCATACACAATGTAAATTATGCCAATAGGAAGCATAGTTTAGCTTAGAATTAAATTACAAAACTGGACTCTTATTTTCTACTATGATTCGGCAGCATGTATAGCCTTATTATAGTAGGCCATGGGATAGAGTTATAATAAATATTTTTAATTATTTTGAAAACTCAGTTCGTAACTGAATATAGCCACAAAAAATGTTATTTCCGATAAAATGGCTCATTTCGGTCACGTCGCCATTAATATCCACCAAACACTTGATCCCTAATCGATCAGCTGATCGCGAGGAGGGACGCTCTCCTCCAGAGGGTCCGTGAGCTGCGAGAGGACCACAGGAACAAAGAGGCCACTCGAATCGCTGCCATAGAAGAGCTGGTAAGGGTACAACATCGAATACAGGAAAATAACATATAAAAGGTAAACACAATCCTAAAGTTCCATGAACAGGCCAAACAAGCCTACCAACAGGGCATGAAGGAATTGGAACCATCTGCCACATTCCTATGTCCCGTCTTCAGGTGTCAAATGAGGATACAATCTGACAGCTGATATCCGAGCTGGGAGAGATAGTCCCGTGTGAGATGCCGGACTATTCTCTCAAGCGAGAACCGGTACTAACAGCTGGGAAGTTTGGTGCAAGTGCTAATGAGTGAGTGCCAGAGGGATAACATTAATTGAACCAACTGTACTAATGTACATAGCAGATTATAGAAACACTCGTGTGCAAATAGTGTCATTAATAAAGGGAGTTTGTGACACAATTCGGTAATGATAAGCTCAGGTATACATGGGGAATAACTATTAATAATGAGTCCATATTCATAACCAACACAGGGCACCACGCATTGTTACAGTTCCGAAAGAAGATTTCAAACTCCTGAACAGAACTGGAACTTTGTACAGTTGTACTATCCCAATTGACTTTGTATCGACACTAACGGAGATGTGTTAGTTGCAGATAGCAACAGCAACAACAACAACAGAGTGTGTGTTTTCTCAAAATACCTCAAATTCAAGTCTTGTATCGGAATAGGACAGCTGCGTTTCCCTAGAGATATTAAGCTGTCAGCTGATCGAATCGTGTGCTAGACTGGAGTCCCAAATGTGTCCATTTCTTCTCTCGAGAAGGACACCTCTCAGCTGTGTCTCTAAAGGAGGGAAGAGAAGAGTTTTATCGCTAATCCTTATTCTTATGTTTTGACACAGCTAACAATATTACCATTAGCGACTGTGGGAGTAATGCCATCAAGATATATACTTAATCTGGACAGCATAAAATATATTTACGCCTTGGGAAGTAAGGGAGAGTTTATCAAGTCCTATGGCGTTTGTATTTCTAAATTCGGAAATATTTATGTCCTGTGTAGGTCTAGGAATCCTAATTTGTTATTCATTCAATTTCATCGGTACTATTAAAAGGTGTGAGCTGAATATCTTTAACCGTGTTCGTGCTAACGACTGAAATAGTATTTACAGTACATTAATTTGGTTAAGACAAAGTTTGACTCTGTAGCTTATATACTTCCCGAGATAGAGCAAGGTATGTGGATATGGAACTAAATGACAAATAATTGACCATAACATTAATTGAAATTTTCGTATAAACGTGGATAGATCTTGAAACTTGGGTTATTATGAATGCGATGTTAGTATCGATATAGTTAGTACTAAGTATATGCTTGGGGGCTATAGAAAGGAATAAATGATCTAATGTTTATTTTTCACACTACGTGGGTGATCAGTCAGAAATTTCTCAGGAATGTTTCATCATCCTGAAATTTCTGACTGATCACCCACGTAGTGTGAAAAATAAACATTAGATCATTTATTCCTTTCTATAGCCCCCAAGCATATACTTAGTACTAACTATATCGATACTAACATCGCATTCATAATAACCCAAGTTTCAAGATCTATCCACGTTTATACGAAAATTTCAATTAATGTTATGGTCAATTATTTGTCATTTAGTTCCATATCCACATACCTTGCTCTATCTCGGGAAGTATATAAGCTACAGAGTCAAACTTTGTCTTAAACAATAGATAATTGGAAGGGATTTTATGAGACAGACTAACAAGCTGAAGACCTCTTTAGATTTCCAGGGGATACTTAGCCTGGTTAATGTACTGCGTGAGTAGAGAGGCACATGAGGCATAGGAGACGTTTGATGAACAGCCCGTGTCTGTTCTCGGGTTTATAGAAGTTGTTGTAGACTGAAGGAAACGCTTTATCTGGCGCCTCTGCTGTAAAAGTTCTTTCCTCTCGTGATGGATCGGTTTGTCAGGAGACACATCTCTACTGTCCACTGTAACGAGAATTGTATCTACGTATTTGGTTCGTCGCCATTTAATAAATAGGTATTAATGTTGCAGTGTATTAGAGAACTTAGTGAGTACGCGTACACACCATTTAAGTTTGGTGTGTACGCGTACTCACCGAACTGTGTAGTGAGTACGTGTACACCCTAAATGTAATTTGTGTGTTAGAGTAACTTTCGTGTTAATAATATAGATTTCTAAATAAAATTTACATCCAGTGATATTCGCGTTATAGCTTATAGCATAGCCTACTCTATATATGGCCTGACAGTAACCTAGAAAATGTGGACCAAGGATGAAGGAGAAGATGGTAATATTTATTCAACCACAATATTTAATTTCAAAAATAATAATCATAATCAACCACATTAATTAGAAATATTCTTGAAATATATACAATTATTGATCATATTTTATTCCAAACTCTTCTATTGACGTAAAATCTCATCCTTTTAATTTCGCTTTGGTATTTTATTCATATTAGCTTCTATTCGAGATATTGAAAAGTCCAGAGCACATGTGCCTTCAGTCCAGAGCACATGTGCCCTCAGTTCAGAGCACATGTGCCCTCAGTCCAGAGCACATGTGCCTTCAAAAGTCCAGAGCACATGCGCCTTAAAAAGTTTGTTATTATTGTCCAATATTTATTGCTATTCTAGTTCAATATCAAACTACTCACGTGTGAAATTAGAACATTTTTAAAATTGAATAAAAAAACACTGTAAATACACATAAGAAATACAGATATTATTGCAAACCGAAGACGTTGATAATTAATGGCCGAAATTTACAAGCTATCAGAATTGGAGATGACTACAAGTTCCAAAAAGCGGAAAATTGTGGAAGAAACTACAAGTATTTCGTCTATCAAAATAGACAAAATCAATATTTCTGAGGATTTGTTTTATAAGGATCCAACCGAAATCGCAATATCAAATTTATCAGGTAATGATCACTGTAATAATTAATTAAGAATGTTAGGAACTTAGGATTCGGATTGTTGATATTAAAATTAGGTTATATTTTTTGGTATACCATTCCATATTGCTTAATCTAGATGAGGAATGCAAACTTGAGGAAGCCAACTTCTTGCTAACTGAGTGTGAACTACAAATCCCCAAACTTGACCAATATATCAGAATTTTGGCCGAAGAATCTAAAGTGTGGAAATTAATCGAGACTAATTTGATTATAATCACCGATTTCAATACTATACAAGGTAAATTGCTTTATGAATTTTCCAATATAAGTTATTATACTAAACTGAGACTTGAATTGAGGTACCTTGATAAAACTACATTTTTATAGGAAATGTATTGCTTACGAAAAAGAAAGTTGTCCTTGACGTTCATTCACAGAAATGTTCTTATTGCCTGAGTAACGATTGCTTGCATTTTCAAGCATTCGAACAATGTTCAGAGTATAATGCTTTAGTTATGTGTAAACCTTCCCAGGCGAACAATATTATTTACTACACTCTCGATGTGAAATCCATTTTTGTTATTGAAAAGGAAGAACATCACAATTTTTATCTCAAAAAAGATAATTGGAATTGTGAAACTTGTCAAAATGCATGCAAAATGAGATCAACCTTCCATACTATTGTTCTCAAGAGTGATTATTGCAGCACTACATCAAGTGTTCACCAGTACCAACCAGTTGAATATCCAACTATATCTACACTGCCATTACCGATTGCCCTGAATGGTAAACTTATTTCTGAATATACAAAACATCTCTATCAAGGAATTCAATTACCTGTACTCCTTTTCCCAGAAGTTGAATATTGTGCCCAGGGCTACAAATTTAACACCGAAAATAATTTATTACTCGAAAGGACTGGCATAATGATATATACCGAAAATGATGTAATAGAATTCAAAGATCATAAGGGTATAAATAATTTTGAAATGTAGTTAGAAACTTGAAAAGTACATTATTATTAATAGGAACTTTATACTCATTTAGTTTTTAGTTCCCGATGTAATGGCTCCTGCCAATGCAAAGCAGTTTTCGAAGGACAAAATTCCCTACTACTAAATATAAACAACCACTATTTCATACACTACGGATTGTTGTATGAATACAGTGAACTTATGACTAAGTCAAGAACAACATTATTTGGATATTTGAGGTAATCAGATTGGCATTAGGAATTATTTTAATCTTTATTAACAATTGATTTTTGAATTTCTTTCTAGCGCAAAAAACGGCAAGTTACAGAGAATGGGGAGAAAATTCCGGTTTCACTATCATATTTTAAAACATGCTTGGAACGCATATCTAAGAATGGTTGATGTTAATTATCGCTCAGATTTTTCTTGCCCGAAATGTAGAGATAACCCTGATATTATCATCTTGGATGGAATTGCCATGGGTACGACAAAGGCTATACCTGAATTTTACCCTGTAGTCGATGAAACGCAGCGATATTCAATGGTGCCCCTCACAGAAAGGTCATTTATATCCAACCCAGAAATAAGACGTAATCTCAAAAAACTTTGCGTAGTTGGATTGGCTGAACCACTATTTAATAAAGTAGTAAAATCAACACCCAGAGATTTCGCTGATTATATTGTGTATACCACCAGCATAAGTGAAGGTAATGTCGTTGAAGTTAGTCAGAACTACCAAAATGCCAGAAGTGTGATTGAATTTTTTTGCCACTCTGAGCCTTTAACAGGCTTATTTCAATTTTCTCTCTTAAACTCCAATGAACGAAAAGAAACTGTGCTACTATCCCAAGGAGAATCTATCTCTGCACACGAATTACTACCATCTATATTTAGAAAGATGCATTCATTGGAAATGTTGCTAAATTCAATTGCACCTGACTTAACTGGAGACCATTTCAAATTACATCCAGTTGTTGCTGCGCTCCTACAAGCTATTCTCAGTCAGATCGACAGCCTCTATAAACGGAAAAGCCGAAAAATTATAGAATACTCCCCTTTACAAAACGAGTTCTATAATTATTTTCCTTCTTTTTCTAAACAGTACAAGTAAGTGATTTAATTCTCGATTAATATAGTATGAATTCTTACTGCCTACATTTTCTCTAGGCTACCTCTATACGAGTTTCAAACAGAAGAAAATCCTGAAAAATGCTCAAAATCTTACCCTAAACATAACAAGTTTTCTCCAGGGTTAGTAATTATTGCATGCAAACACCGAATTTGCTATGGATTCCAAATACTTCGACAACGTGAATCTACAGTTGTAATATTCAATTTGCTCTTGTCACTTTTCAGAGATCAGCCGAGCGTAATAATTTACGACAATGCTTGCAATTTACACAAGACCTGTATGATGAGGTGAGTGTGTAGATAAAATATCTTCATAAATAACTGAACTACTAAACCCTGAAAAAATATTCCTCATTTTTGTTGTTACATATTTGCCATTTTAGGGACCCAAAGCTGTTCAAGAACACCGCGTTCCTAGTAGATAGATTTCATTATCGAAACCATAAGTGCAACTTTTCTTACTCTATGAAATCAATCAAAACTAAAGAATTCGAAAGAATAAATTCCCAAACGTGTGAACAAATCTTTTCATTATTAAGAAGAATAGCTACTCAAATCGCTTACATGCGGATCGAAAATATCTTTCATAATACGAGATATTTTTTAGCCTGTTTAAACCGAAATAACAGATCAAAAGTATTATAGTTACTTAGCATTATTTTCGTTAGAGTATGTATTGTAATAACAGTAAGTTATAAATATGTGTAGTGTTTATCAATTTAGTTCGATACAATAATTGGAATACTAATTACATAACAAAATATAAGATTGGGCTATAAATATAGCCAAGATATAATTATTTAACTTGACAGACAGAGCACATAAATCTAACTATTTTGGATTGCTTTAGATTTGGTATCCCAACGCAATCGTTATGAAACCATAATTTACACTTGGGACATTCCACCATCTGCGGGAAGGCAAAAGAGGGTAACCGACAAAAGCAGAATAATTGAATTTCAAATTGGGATTTGAGATTGGTCTTAATATTTGATTTTAACCTTCCGTTGGTGGTGATCGGAAATGGAGTGATTATTTCCGATTTAAATATCTCACTAAGGTGAAGTCTCATTTTATCTTGCCGCCATCTTAGTAGAGTTGGATCTTCTCCCATGGCTAAAGCCATAGAAACTGCAATTGCGAAAACACCACAGTCTGCCCCACCTCTCTGCTGTTGAATAGGTGCTATAGTCACTCTCAGATTGCCTACCTCTTTACGGTATAAAAGGGCTAATTGTGTATCCAGAATGTCGCTCGTGGGCTCCTGGAATAATGAGTCGTAGAGGTACACTTGCCCCTCACTATCAATGTGTGAGCAGACCCAATGCAGCTGGCCGTCATTATGTATTTGTATACTCCTGCGGGGTGCTTTAATAAATTGACGTTTCTAAAATATTATAGATATAAAAATTTGAGAGTATTTACATAAGATTCTAATTATATCTATATTATTAAATCTCGATTGTTGTGTGTGTGTTTGTGTGTGTGTGTGTGTGTTTGTCCGGATTATATTAAAGTGATGGGGGAATAGAAACCGCAATTAATATTGGGATATAAACTAACTTTCAAATGTTATAATCGATAAACAAGTATGCTGAACACGAATTTCGCGTTTATAAATTTCTCATATTAATATTTGTTGTTGTTTATACAAATAGGTAAACAAATTAATGAAAATCAAAATCATAACGTCCTTATCTACCATTTCCATGGTAGAAAATGTGAGGAGTAAGGCCGCACAGCGGCCGTTAACTTGAGGTGCGTAGCACCGATCTGTCGCAAAGCGACCGAGACCGAAGGGCTCGTTTACCTTAAATTATATTCACGGATAGAACATTTATGTATTGATGCTTACCTGAGATAGAATTGTATCTTGCAAACCCAAGGTATGTGCATAACGGTTCTTTAGAATATCCTATCATAAATGACAAGGATTAATTGTCTGTTAAATAAAAGCTACAAAAGGCGTATATCCATATATTAAAAGCGAAATTGTTGTCTGTCTGTTTGTTTGTTTGTTTGTTTGTCCAGAATTAATTGGGAAGACTACGAGTCCCAGAAAGCTGAAAATTTGTATACAGGGGTAATTTTGTACAGCGACAACGACCTATTGGTTTTTGAAGATAAATATTTAAAGGTGATGTCCGATCAGTATAAATAGACTGTGAGGATCTGTGCTATTAGAAGCTGCTGGTATTCACACTATACTGAATTCAGTGGTAATAATCTTAGTTTAGCTCAGCGGCCGTCAATTGAGCGCAGAGTACCGAACCGTCGCAAAGCGACCGAGACCGAAGAGATCGTACTATTAATAACTTACACAAAATGCGTTGATTGTCATATCACTGAGGAACGTGTTAGGGTTGGATAGTTCCGCTAAACAACATCTCCTAACAGTTTCTGAGATGATCGTGGAGATTGTTATTGAAATGGGAGAAATTGGTTTGACTCCAGTTAGCTCTGCTAGAGTAAGTTCCGATTTATCATAAGTAAGATCTGGTTGCCGTTCGTTAGGCTCCTTGATATCTGGGAAAAATGCTTCACTGGATGTATCGAGATCATCTTGAGTGGGGCTAGGGATGACTTGATCTACATGCATCTGGGAAGGTGAATCCATTTCATCTACATCTGCGAAAGCAGATGTTATAGGGTGGGTTGGGGTGGAAGCTTCCAGTGTTGGCAGTGGTAAACGCTCGCCCTTTGATATATACAATTGATAAGATTGTAGAATCCTCTGCAAGCATTCTTTTCGATATTTTTTCTTATAAATATTTTCGAAGGGTGTATCTTCTAACCACCAAGGTGGTTGTAGTTCTTTCCGTCCCCAAAAATGTCTTGATTTACCTGAAAATTACAAAATTTTATTAGATTCGTAATCATTCGTTCTATTGTCAAATTCATCCTTGTTGGCAACCTTTATTATTATCCATCCCAAATTCCCAATTCTTGACAACTGTGCACTATGTAGTAATGAAATTAAATAAATATGAAATTCACCTATTGATCTCTGAACCAGCCATGATATTAGTCTCCTTAGAGTGGGAACATTATAGGAAGTGACATCACTTTCCAACATTGAAAGATATTCTACATCATGGGCAGGTTTTGACATTTCTTTATCGGGTGTGAAGCTTAACTTTCTCCAGATATCTTGCTTGTGCTGGAGGACATGATCCCTAAAAGATTATGTACCTAATACCGATAGGTTTCCCTTCCACGTGAAGGCTACACCAACTGACTCTCCCGTAACTTCATGAAATTGTTTTAGAGTTGAGGCTAATAACTGCCTAGCGTTAGACTTGGTCATGCGAGGCATCCCAAGTGAAAGTATCTATCTATCGTATACAAAAATGAGTTTAATATTTATCTGAGATAAAATTACTTATACACAATCTGATGCCTTTTAGATCACCCACTAAGTGTTGCTTATTTCACCAGAGCACATGACTCTGAATATTTAATTCATTAATTAAGGCACATGTGCTCTGGACTGAAGGCACATGTGCTCTGGACTGAGGGCACATGTGCTCTGGACTGAGGGCACATGTGCTCTGGACTTTTCAATATATGTCTATTCATGCCTAACTCGTGTTCTGTCCCCGGATGCAAGAGCAACTACAACCCTGATGACCATGTTCCTTGTGTTCAAGATGCCTCAAAATCCACCAACCCTGAATCATGCCTGGACATGCGCTCTTCGTCGCGAGGATATCGGTGACCTGAAGGTGGTCTATGTATGTATCAACCATTTTCAGAAAGAAAACATAGACTACACTTTCCAAGTCCCAAGAGGAGATGGTACTTTTACTGAAGTACCGCGGGCAAAGCCAAAGCTGAAAGAAGGCGCTGTACCAAGTTTACTGCCCGGCTGCCCAGCATATTACTCATCCAAACCTTACAAACGGAATCGCTTCTCATACGATGCAAAAGAGGAAGAATTGATGAACCAAACACTACAACTCAGCTTGAGATCCGAGAGTCAAGAGAAAGAGAAGTTTGTGGTCAACTCTCCACAGGACTTGAAAGATAAGTTAACCTTGATTTATTTACCTAATAGTTGGTTGGTGTGGTTCCGTAATGAAAGCAACATAACGTTTGTTCTCGCTAAAATGGCTGAAAAAATATCTCCGTAGATTTGTACCTTGAAATCAATGCTTATTTATCATCCACCTCAGCCTATTTTAATAGACAGAGTATATCCGTTTCCATTGCTGCAATTAGTGACATCCGAGAAATTGAATCTGTTTTGCAGGAACTTGCTTTAACACACCATTTTTAAAGGAATACGTTTGAACGATAATTTCTCTAGACCTTTGACTTTTAATGACGAGCGATTTCTATTTTTTACTCATGTAGTTTTGGTTAGATGCTTGGCAACTTTACCAGAAAAATTTGGCAAACTGAGTAAACAACATACACCAGCTTTAGACATGCTTGTATTACCTTACCACAAATTACCAATCATTTGACTCAATCTTGTGGAATTACATATCTGTTGTCTTGTCCTCCTTTCTACAGACGAATCCCTTGGACCATTTCGATCTATACCCAGTGGCGTAGCCAGGGGGGGGGCCAAGGGGGCCATGGCCCCCCCGAAATATTTTGATGATTAGATACAATTATATCTATAGCTTCTAGTAACTAATGAGACTAACTATACTAGAATTTGAAACTACATTGGCCCCCCCCCGAATAAAAAAGCTGGCTACGCTACTGTCTATACCGTATGATGTCGGGTTCTAATTATCACATCTCCTATCTTCAATTCCTTGAACCGAGCGTCGACTTAAACTTTCTAGCATAATCAAACATATTTGCTGACCAACAAGACACTTCCTTTCAATCTATGTATTCAGTCATTTGTTAAGTCATTTCTTCTACGTATAGCGTATTCCACTACTGATGGTGAGTTCAATTTGGAGCCATTTCTTGATGCGATTAATGATTTATCAACAATTGATTGTGGTTCACAGTTTCTTCGATCATTAGCCTTTATTGCAGGCTATACTGTCCATCAGTACCTGAAACAAACAAAACCGTGTCATGTCTGTACATATGCTAACAGTTGATAAAGAATTTCTCCTTGATTTAGACCTGGACTCCTAGTATAAACTTATGCAGCTAACGGACCGTGGCGGATTAAATATCCATCTGAGCCAGTTTTGAATTCCATATTTGTTATATGGAAGACCTTTAGTGCCATCGAAAACAATAAAGAGCTGATGGCGAAGCTTGTAAGTGGACCTTCTAGAATAATTATTACTAGTTGAACTCACGTTGATGTATTCGGAAGATAGTGATAATCGTGATCCAAGTATTTGGAAGTCTACTTGTATTAGATGTGGTGTGTTTAGTTGGAACATCTTATCGAAGCTCGTCTTTACTGCAGCGAATTGCTTTCTTGCAAACAAAGTTAAGAATTATAACTCGCTGGTTCTTTCAAAAAGTATAGAAAGCGTAAATTTAAGAAATTCTCTTAATTATGTGTCTACTTATTTGTATTTACCATGATTTGTAAAACTCTGTTATTCTTATTTCTATTATGTAGTTAAGTGTGTCGTGTGTCACTGCTAGAGCCAGAGAGAGGAAAGAAAGCAAATAATTGTGTATTATTTACTGTATATTAATATTAGAAATTGTACTGTTTGTGTTTATTATTACTATTAAATTATGAAAATCCAATCACCGTTCTCATTACAGCTAATATTAATCACTGGCTAGCACTGCTGAGTTATGTTTACGACCTAGAGACCCATAAAGAACTTAGTAGTTCAATATAGAAAACATTAAAAATTAAAATTTCCCATCTTCTTGTGCATCCCTGGTACATCTACTGTCAGGCCATATATAGAGTAGGCTATGGATGATTATAAGTTGATTAGAATTGTTTTGAGAAAGTTAGTTACGAAAATGTCGGCGATTTACTATGAAATGGCCGACACTGCCACCCGTGTAAAAAATTTCCCCCAAAACGGATTTTAGCGGATTTTGGATATGTTATTCTACGAAAAATTCCGCTTCTAATGATACTAAAATTCGCTTTGTATGAATTTTTTCTAGGTTCAACCTTCCAACGACCAGACTAAAAGGAACATGCGTCGGCACAGGCTGCAATTTTGGATTTTTTTATTATTATTATTCTTTCTCCGTAGACGGTGCCCTGGGCACAACTTTATGCATAGTGGGCTGAAACATGGCATGTAGGTGCGGAGTGACCGTCTAATTTGCACCTGGGGTTACGATTTTTGATCAAATAATTTTAACACCTATTTAAACTAATTATGGCTCATAACATGAAATAATTAATATTGAGCTTGATAAAATTTACCTGTACGGATAGAGAATTAAATTCTACACCTTTTGTCATCACTTTCAATTAGAACGAATATTTTCCACAGAATAATTACAAGAGAAAGAAGCGGTTCAGATGGATACTTCAGTCGACCACGATCTGTTAAATGGAGGAGCTTAAACTCCGAAGGAAAGTCAAGATCGAATAGAAACTCTTTATCAAATGTCGAGGTATCAAGGCAGACATGGCAAGGTTGGTGATGTTTCAAGTATTTGTGAACTGCATAACCTGCGATAAAGGCTAAAGATTGAAGAATTTGTGTATTACATTCGATGGATGATAAATCGCAAATATCTTCAAGGAACGAATCTAAAAAATCCAAAATTGCAGCCTGTGCCGACGCATGTTCCTTTTGTGGCACTATATTTTGGTGGTGGTTTATTTATAGTGCCTCCAAAGGATCATGCTGTCGTCACAGCTGCAATTTTGGATTTTTTCACCATGTCATGAACGCCTCATGGTGTTGAGACTCATTTAACAAGTTGTTACGGGACAAAGGAACGATTGTTGAATTTGAAGTGTATTTCTATCTAGAACCATCTTGAGTTTAATGCTATTCATTCATTATGTATTGATAATAAATTATATTATTTAGTTAATTATTTTAGCAATGTTATCCATTGTGAGTTGAGTTAAGTAAATAAATTCCCAATTTAATTTAATTTGCTTTAATCCATTGAATATTAATACACTGTTAAAAATTGGAAATCAGCATACTTGTTTACTTCGAATACAAAAGGGATTAAGTTTATATTCCCATTATAACCCCCTATCACTCTAATACAATTCGGGCACCAAACACGCACACAGTCGAATAGTCATTTAATAGATATTCAATTTCATTAATCCATTGTTTGTATATCAGTAATCTTTTTAAAATTGAAATCAGCATACTCGTTTACTTTGAATGACATAATAATAATAGGATTAAGTTTATATTTCCATTATATATGCGTTATAAACCCCCCCTTACACTCTGATACATTTCGGGCACCAAGCACACACATAGACAAATATTTATACAAATAGATATTCCATCTCATTAATCCATTGTTTGAATATCAGAAATCGTTCTGAAATTGAATAATTGTTGAGTGAAAATGAATTTTCATATAGGAGAAAACTTTAATACAACTATGAATTAGAAATCGATTTATATAGTAGCAGCTATTGAATCAAATTGAATTATTCATTTACAATATAATAACTTATTGTAACTATGATATCAGAAATAGATTTGTATAGTAATAGCTATTGAATGTAAATTAATTATTCATATATACTAGAATTCTTTATTGTGATTATAATATCAACAATACCTTGAATCGAAATAACACTGAATCTAATTGAATTATTCATAAATATAGTTATTCATCGAAACCACGAAATAATTGCATAATTGAATATTAATGAATTTACGATTTTAGAAAGTTAAGGGTGAATTGTGGCAACTTTGAGCCTAATTCTCAGGAAAATGAGGACGGATTAATAAAATCGTGAAGAGCTATCAGTTGCAAAATACTTTTCTGATACTAATGATTCTAAAAATTTTCTTGTTATTGCATTTATTTTCTTGTGGGACAAAAAAAGCTAAAAGTCCCGTTAAAAATTTTCCCAAGTCGAAATTGAAAAATCAGGCCACGAAGTGCACATTAATCAACAACCAGACACCTATTCTGAAAATCTCAGAGCTCTAGCACTTATGGTTTAGCCTGGGGAGGCGACACGGAGAAATATATAAAAAAAAAAAAATCCAAGGCACTAAGACCAATACTGGGCCACTATACTATAGTATAGTCGGCACAGTAAAAATCCAAAATTGCACCTGTGCCGACGCATGTTCCTTTGGTGGCACTATATTTTGGTGGTGGTCCGTTGATAGTGCCTCCAATGGAACATGCTGTCGCACAGGTGCAATTTTGGATTTTTTTTCGCCATGTCATGAACGCCTCATGGTGTTGAGACTCATTTAACAAGTTGTTAAGGGACAAGGGAACGATTGTTGAATTTAAGTGTATTTCTATCTAGAACCATCTTGAGTTGAATGCCATTCATTCATTATGTATTGATAATAAATTATATTATTAGTTAATTATTTTAGCAATGTTATCCACGGTGAGTTGAGTTAAGTAAGCAAATTCCCAATTTAATTTAATTTGCTTTAATCCATTGAATATTAATATACTGTCACAAATTGGAAATCACATACTTGTTTACTTTGAATGACAAAAGGGATTAATTAAGTTTATATTCCCAATATAAATGCGTTATAAATCTCCCCCCCTATCACTCTAATACAATTCGGGCACCAAACACGCACACAACAGACGAATAGTCATTTAACTTAATAGATATTCCATTTCATTAATCCATTGTTTGTATATCAGTCATCGTTTTAAAATTGAAATCAGCATACTCGCTTACTTTGAATGACATATGGGATTAAGTTTATATTTCCATTATAAATGCGGTATAAACTCCCCTATCACTCCAATACATTTCGGGCACCAACAGACACAGACGTCTATTTATATAAATAGATATTCCATCTCATTAATCCATTGTTTGAATATCAGAAATCATTCTGAAATTGAATAACTGTTGAGCGAAATTGAATTTTCATATAGGAGAAAACTTTAATACAACTATGTATTAGAAATCGATTTATATAGTAGCAGCTATTGAATCAAATTGAATTATTCATTTACAATATAATACTTTATTGTAACTATGATATCAGAAATTGATTTGTATAGTAATAGCTATTGAATGTAAATTAGTTATTCATATATACAATAATTTTTTATTGTAATTATGATATCAACAATAACTTGAATCGAAATAACACTGAATCTAATTGAATTATTCATAAATAGTAGTTATTCATCGAAACCACGAAATAATTGCATAATTGAATATTAATGAATTTACGATTTTAGAAAGTTAAGGGTGAATTGTGGCAACTTTGAGCCTAATTCTCAGGAAAATGAGAACGTATTAAAAAAATCGTGAAGAGCTATCAGTTGCAAAATACTTTTTCTGATACTAATGATTCGAAAAAATTTCTTGTTATTGCTTTTATTTTCTTAAGGGACAAAAAAAGCTAAAAGTCCCGTTAAAAATTTTCCCAAGTCGAAATTGAAAAATCAGGCCACGAAGTGCACATTAATCAACAACCAGACACCTATCCTGAAAATCTCAGAGCTCTAGCACTTATGGTTTAGCCTGGGGAGGCGACACGGAAAATTTTCCCAAGTCGAAATTGAAAAATCAGGCCACGAAGTGCACATTAATCAACAACCAGACACCTATCCTGAAAATCTCAGAGCTCTAGCACTTATGGTTTAGCCTAGGGAGGCGACACGGAGAAAAAAAAAATCCAAAATTGCAGCTGTGCCGACGCATGTTCCTTTTGTGGCACTATATTTTGGTGGTGGTTTATTGATAGTGCCTCCAAAGGAACACGCTTGTGGCACAGCTGCAATTTTGGATTTTTTTCGCCATGTCATGAACACCTCATAGTGTTTAGTCTCATTTAACAAGTTGTACGGGACAAAGGAACCATTGTTGATTTTAAATTATTTCTATCTTGAACCATCTTGGGTTTAATGCCATTCATTCATTATGTATAGATAATAAATGATATAAATAGTTAATTATTTTAGCAATGTGAGTTGAGTTGAGTTAAGTAAACAAATTTCCAATTTAATTTAATTTGCTTTAATCCATTGAATATTAATATACTGTTTAAAATTGGAAATCAGCATACTTGTTTACTTAGAATGACAAAAGGGATCTAGTTTATATTCCTATTATAACCCCCTATCACTCTAATACAATTCGACCACCAAACACGCACACAGACGAATAGTCATTTAATAGATATTCCATTTCATTAATCCATTGTTTGTATATCAGTCATCGTTTTAAAATTGAAATCAGCATACTTGTTTACTTAGAATGACAAAAGGGATTGAGTTTATATTCCCATTATAAATGCGTTTATAACCCCCCCTATCACTCTAATACAATTCGGGCACCAAACACGCACACAGACGAATAGTCATTTAATAGATATTCCATTTCATTAATCCATTGTTTGTATATCAGTCATCGTTCTGAAATTGAATAACTGTTGAGTGAAATTGAATTTTCATATAGGAGAAAACTTTAATACAACTATTGTATTAGAAATCGATTTATATACTAATGAATCAAATTGAATTATTCATGTAAATAGAATAAATTAGTGTAACTATGATATCAGAAATAGATTTGTATAGTAATAGCTATTGAATGTAAATTAGTTATTCATATATACTAGAATTCTTTATTGTGATTATAATATCAACAATAACTTGAATCGAAATAACACTGAATCTAATTGAATTATTCATAAATATTAAATAGTAGTTATTCATCGAAACCACGAAATAATTGCATAATTGAATATTAATGAATTTACGATTTTAGAAAGTTAAGGGTCAATTGTGGAAACTTTGAGCCTAATTCTCAGGAAAATGAGGACGGATTAAAAAGATCGTGAAGAGCAATCAGTTGCAAAATACTTTTCTGATACTAATAATTCTAAAATTTTTATTGTTATTGCATTTATTTTCTTGTGGGACAAAAAAAGCTAAAAGTCCCGTTAAAAATTTTCCCAAGTCGAAATTGAAAAATCAGGCCACGAAGGGCACATTAATCAACAACCAGACACCTATCCTGAAAATCTCAGAGCTCTAGCACTTATGGTTTAGCCTGGGGAGGCGACACGGAGAAAAAAAAAAAAAAAAAATCCAAAATTGCAGCTGTGCCGACGCATGTTCCTTTTGTGGCACTATATTTTGGTGGTGGTTTATTGATAGTGCCTCCAAAGGAACACGCTGTCGGCACAGCTGCAATTTTGGATTTTTTTCGCCATGTCATGAACGCCTCATAGTGTTTAGTCTCATTTAACAAGTTGTACGGGACAAAGGAACCATTGTTGATTTTAAATTATTTCTATCTTGAACCATCTTGGGTTTAATGTCATTCATTCATTATGTATAGATAATAAATGATATAAATAGTTAATTATTTTAGCAATGTGAGTTGAGTTGAGTTAAGTTAAGTAAACAAATTTCCAATTTAATTTAATTTGCTTTAATCCATTGAATATTAATATACTGTTTAAAATTGGAAATCAGCATACTTGTTTACTTAGAATGACAAAAGGGATCTAGTTTATATTCCTATTATAACCCCCTATCACTCTAATACAATTCGACCACCAAACACGCACACAGACGAATAGTCATTTAATAGATATTTCATTTCATTAATCCATTGTTTGTATATCAGTCATCGTTTTAAAATTGAAATCAGCATACTCGCTTACTTTGAATGACATATGGGATTAAGTTTATATTTCCATTATACGTAAATGCTTTATAAACCCCCCCCCCCCCCCCTTACACTCTAATACATTTCGGGCACCAAGCACACAAATAGACAAATATTTATACAAATAGATATTCCATCTCATTAATCCATTGTTTGAAAATCAGAAATCGTTCTGAAATTGAATAACTGTTGAGTGAAATTGAATTTTCATATAGGAGAAAACTTTAATACAACTATTGTACTAGAAATCGATTTATATACTATTGAATCAAATTGAATTATTCATATAAATAGAATAAATTATTGTAACTATGATATCAGAAATTGATTTGTATAGTAATAGCTATTGAATGTAAATTTATTATTCATATATACTAGAATTCTTTATTGTGATTATAATATCAACAATAACTTGAATCGAAATAACACTGAATCTAATTGAATTATTCATAAATATTAAATAGTAGTTATTCATCGAAACCACGAAATAATTGCATAATTGAATATTAATGAATTTACGATTTTAGAAAGTTAAGGGTCAATTGTGGCAACTTTGAGCCTAATTCTCAGGAAAATGAGGACGGATTTGTAAAATCGTGAAGAGCTATCAGTTTCAAAATACTTTTCTGATACTAATGATTCGACAAATTTTTCTTGTTATTGCATTTATTTTCTTGTGGGACAAAAAAAGCTAAAAGTCCCGTTAAAAATTTTCCCAAGTCGAAATTGAAAAATCAGGCCACGAAGTGCACATTAATCAACAACCAGACACCTATCCTGAAAATCTCAGAGCTCTAGCACTTATGGTTTAGCCTGAGGAGGCGACACGGAGAAAAAAAAAAAAAATCCAAAATTGCAGCTGTGCCGACGCATGTTCCTTTTGTGGCACTATAATTTGGTGGTGGTTTATTGATAGTGCCTCCAAAGGAACACGCTTGTGGCACAGCTGCAATTTTGGATTTTTTTCGCCATGTCATGAACACCTCATAGTGTTTAGTCTCATTTAACAAGTTGTACGGGACAAAGGAACCATTGTTGATTTTAAATTATTTCTATCTTGAACCATCTTGGGTTTAATGCCATTCATTCATTATGTATAGATAATAAATGATATAAATAGTTAATTATTTTAGCAATGTGAGTTGAGTTGAGTTAAGTAAACAAATTTCCAATTTAATTTAATTTGCTTTAATCCATTGAATATTAATATACTGTTTAAAATTGGAAATCAGCATACTTGTTTACTTAGAATGACAAAAGGGATCTAGTTTATATTCCTATTATAACCCCCTATCACTCTAATACAATTCGACCACCAAACACGCACACAGACGAATAGTCATTTAATAGATATTCCATTTCATTAATCCATTGTTTGTATATCAGTCATCGTTTTAAAATTGAAATCAGCATACTCGCTTACTTTGAATGACATATGGGATTAAGTTTATATTTCCATTATACGTAAATGCTTTATAAACCCCCCCCCCTTACACTCTAATACATTTCGGGCACCAAGCACACAAATAGACAAATATTTATACAAATAGATATCCCATCTCATTAATCCATTGTTTGAATATCAGAAATCGTTCTGAAATTGAATAACTGTTGAGTGAAATTGAATTTTCATATAGGAGAAAACTTTAATACAACTATTGTATTAGAAATCGATTTATATACTAATGAATCAAATTGAATTATTCATATAAACAGAATAAATTATTGTAACTATGATATCAGAAATAGATTTGTATAGTAATAGCTATTTAATGTAAATTAGTTATTCATATATACTAGAATTCTTTATTGTGATTATAATATCAACAATAACTTGAATCGAAATAACACTGAATCAATTGAATTATTCATAAATATTAAATAGTAGTTATTCATCGAAACCACGAAATAATTGCATAATTGAATATTAATGAATTTACGATTTTAGAAAGTTAAGGGTGAATTGTGGCAACTTTGAGCCTAATTCTCAGGAAAATGAGGACGGATTAATAAAATCGTGAAGAGCTATCAGTTGCAAAATACTTTTCTGATACTAATAATTCAAAAAAAAAATGTGTTATTGCATTTATTTTCTTGTGGGACAAAAAAAGCTAAAAGTCCCGTTAAAAATTTTTCCAAGTCGAAATTGAAAAATCGGGCCACGAGATGCACATTAATCAACAACCAGACACCTATCCTGAAAATCTCAGAGCTCTAGCACTTATGGTTTAGCCTGGGGAGGCGACACGGAGAAAAAAACAAACAAACAAACCAAAGCACTAAGACCAATACTGGGCCACTATACTATAGTATAGTCGGCACAGTAAAAAAAACCAAAGCACTAAGACCAATACTGGGCCACTATACTATAGTATAGTCGGCACAGTAAAAAATCCAAGGCACTAAGACCAATACTGGGCCACTATACTATAGTATAGTCGGCACAGTAAAAAAAAAAAAAATCCAAAATTGCAGCTGTGCCGACGCATGTTCCTTTGGTGGCACTATATTTTGGTGGTGGTCTATTGATAGTGCCTCCAATGGAACATGCTGTTGACACAGGCTGCAATTTTGGATTTTTTTCGCCATGTCATGAACGTCACATGGCGTTTACACCCATTTATCAATTTGTTACGGGACAAAGGAACGTTTGATAAATTTTCATGCTTCTTTCTATCTTAAACCATCTTGAGTTTAAGTTTATATTTCCATTATAAATGCGTTTTAGTCCCCCCTAACACTCTAATACAATTCGGGCACCTGTTATTATGGGACAAAGGATTGATTGATAAATTGGAATTTTGTTTTTATCTTAAACCATTTTGCGTTTAATGCCATTCATTCATTATGTATAGAAATAAATGATATAAATAGTTAATTATTTTAGCAATGTTATCCACTGTGAGTTGAGTTAATAAGTAAACAAATTCCCAATTTAATTTAATTTGCTTTAATCCATTGAATATTAATATACTGTTAAAGATTGGAAATCAGCATACTTGTTTACTTAGAATGACAAAAGGGATTGAGTTTATATTCCCATTATAAATGCGTTTATAACCCCCCCTATCACTCTAATACAATTCGGGCACCAAACACGCACACAGACGAATAGTCATTTAATAGATATTCCATTACATTAATCCATTGTTTGTATATCAGTCATCGCTTTAAAATTGAAATCAGCATACTCGCTTACTTTGAATGACATATGGGATTAAGTTTATATTTCCACTATAAATGCTTTATACCCCCTTACACTCTAATACATTTCGGGCACCAAGCACACACATAGACAAATATTTATACAAATATATATTCCATCTCATTAATCCATTGTTTGAATATCAGAAATCGTTCTGAAATTGAATAACTGTTGAGTGGAATTGAATTTTCAAATAGGAGAAAACTTTAATACAACTATTGTATTAGAAATCGATTTATATAGTAGCAGCTATTGAATCAAATTGAATTATTCATTTACAATATAATACTTTATTGTAACTATCTATGATATCAGAAATAGATTTGTATAGTAATAGCTATTGAATGTAAATTAATTATTCATATATACTAGAATTCTTTATTATGATTATAATATCAACAATAACTTGAATCGAAATAACACTGAATCTAATTGAATTATTCATAAATATTAAATAGTAGTTATTCATCGAAACCACGAAATAATTGCATAATTGAATATTAATGAATTTACGATTTTAGAAAGTTAAGGGTGAATTGTGGCAACTTTGAGCCTAATTCTCAGGAAAATGAGGACGGATTAAAAAGATCGTGAAGAGCTATCAGTTGCAAAATACTTTTCTGATACTAATGATTCTAAAAAATTTCTTGTTATTGCATTTATTTTCTTGTGGGACAAAAAAAACTAAAAGTCCCGTTAAAAATTTTCTCAAGTCGAAATTGAAAAATCAGGCCACGAAGTGCACATTAATCAACAACCAGACACCTATTCTGAAAATCTCAGAGCTCTAGCACTCATGGTTTAGCCTGGGGAGGCGACACGGAGAAAAAAAAAAAAAATCCAAAATTGCAGCTGTGCCGACGCATGTTCCTTTTGTGGCACTATATTTTGGTGGTGGTTTATTGATAGTGCCTCCAAAGGAACACGCTTGTGGCACAGCTGCAATTTTGGATTTTTTTCGCCATGTCATGAACACCTCATAGTGTTTAGTCTCATTTAACAAGTTGTACGGGACAAAGGAACTATTGTTGATTTTAAATTATTTCTATCTTGAACCATCTTGGGTTTAATGCCATTCATTCATTATGTGTAGATAATAAATGATATAAATAGTTAATTATTTCAGCAATGTGAGTTGAGTTGAGTTAAGTAAACAAATTTCCAATTTAATTTAATTTGCTTTAATCCATTGAATATTAATATACTGTTTAAAATTGGAAATCAGCATACTTGTTTACTTAGAATGACAAAAGGGATCTAGTTTATATTCCTATTATAACCCCCTATCACTCTAATACAATTCGACCACCAAACACGCACACAGACGAATAGTCATTTAATAGATATTCCATTTCATTAATCCATTGTTTGTATATCAGTCATCGTTTTAAAATTGAAATCAGCATACTCGCTTACTTTGAATGACATATGGGATTAAGTTTATATTTCCATTATACGTAAATGCTTTATAAACCCCCCCCCCTTACACTCTAATACATTTCGGGCACCAAGCACACAAATAGACAAATATTTATACAAATAGATATCCCATCTCATTAATCCATTGTTTGAATATCAGAAATCGTTCTGAAATTGAATAACTGTTGAGTGAAATTGAATTTTCATATAGGAGAAAACTTTAATACAACTATTGTATTAGAAATCAATTTATATACTACTGAATCAAATTGAATTATTCATATAAATAGAATAAATTATTGTAACTATGATATCAGAAATAGATTTGTATAGTAATAGCTATTGAATGTAAATTAGTTATTCATATATACTAGAATTCTTTATTGTGATTATAATATCAGCAATAACTTGAATCGAAATAACACTGAATCTAATTGAATTATTCATAAATATTAAATAGTAGTTATTCATCGAAACCACGAAATAATTGCATAATTGAATATTAATGAATTTACGATTTTAGAAAGTTAAGGGTCAATTGTGGCAACTTTGAGCCTAATTCTCAGGAAAATGAGGACGGATTAAAAAGATCGTGAAGAGCTATCAGTTGCAAAATACTTTTCTGATACTAATGATTCTAAAAATTTTCTTGTTATTGCATTTATTTTCTTGTGGGACAAAAAAAGCTAAAAGTCCCGTTAAAAAATTTCACAAGTCGAAATTGAAAAATCAGGCCACGAAGTGCACATTAATCAACAACCAGACACCTATTCTGAAAATCTCAGAGCTCTAGCACTTATGGTTTAGCCTGGGGAGGCGACACGGAGAAAAAAAAAAACAAACAAACCAAAGCACTAAGACCAATACTGGGCCACTATACTATAGTATAGTCGGCACAGTAAAAACAAAAAAACATCCAAGGCACTAAGACCAATACTGGGCCACTATACTATAGTATAGTCGGCACAGTAAAAACATCCAAGGCACTAAGACCAATACTGGGCCACTATACTATAGTATAGTCGGCACAGTAAAAACATCCAAGGCACTAAGACCAATACTGGGCCACTATACTATAGTATAGTCGGCACAGTAACAAACCAAAGCACTAAGACCAATACTGGGCCACTATACTATAGTATAGTCGGCACAGTAAAAAATCCAAAATTGCAGCTGTGCCGACGCATGTTCCTTTGGTGGCACTATATTTTGGTGGTGGTCTATTGATAGTGCCTCCAATGGAACATGCTGTTGATACAGGCTGCAATTTTGGATCTTTTTCGCCATGTCATGAACGTCACATGGTGTTTACACCCATTTATCAATTTGTTACGGGACAAAGGAACGTTTGATAAATTTTCATGCTTCTTTCTATCTTAAACCATCTTGAGTTTAAGTTTATATTTCCATTATAAATGCGTTTTAGACCCCCCTAACACTCTAATACAATTCGGGCACCTGTTATTACGGGACAAAGGATTGATTGATAAATTGGAATTTTGTTTTTATCTTAAACCATTTTGCGTTTAATGCCATTCATTCATTATGTATAGAAATAAATGATATAAATAGTTAATTATTTTAGCAATCCACTGTGAGTTGAGTTAATAAATAAACAAATTCCCAATTTAATTTAATTTGCTTTAATCCATTGAATATTAATATACTGTTAAAAATTGGAAATCAGCATACTTGTTTACTTAGAATGACAAAAGGGATTGAGTTTATATTCCCATTATAAATGCGTTTATAACCCCCCCTATCACTCTAATACAATTCGGGCACCAAACACGCACACAGACGAATAGTCATTTAATAGAATATAATTAGTACCAGTGGCGGCGCTAGCCGGCCGCCACTGGTGGGGCACAGGCCCTACCCTCGCGCCGCCTCTGATTAGTACTTAATGAAAATAATTAAGATTTAATGAGCGATTTCGTATGTATGATATATTCCTTGACGTTGACAATTTAAAAAATTCCATGAACAGTTGGCAAGAACGCGATGCAATCCATACTATTTCTTATGACAAATGATACTCAGGGTTACTGTCGATTACACAATATTTCTATGGGTATTACGACAAAAATGAGAGCTGTGTATAGTGCACTTGGGTCTACGTATAATACATAGTACACACACATAATAAAATTCCCATAAGGAATAATATGATTCACATTCCCCTTGGCATTCCTGCCTAGCATGGTCAACAAATTCCACGTTAATTATTTGTTATAACTGAACCACAAATATAATAAATCCTCAATCTCGCGTTGGCACTGGTGTAAACGCGAGATTAACTAAACTTGATATGGGTCGTTAGCTTCCGAAACAGTTTTTTTTAACACCTTTATAGTGTTGATGACATGACAAAAATCTAAAATTACAACTGTGTCGAGAACATTTTCAATCTAACATCCACCAAATATAGTGCCTCAAGAGGAACATGCTATCGGCACAGGTGTAGTTTTAAATTTTTTGTTCACCAGGATTAATTGAGAAACTGGTAGGAGCTACGGACTTGAAATTTGGCAGGGGAGAGATGGGGAATACTGTTGTATCTATAGACAAGTTCAAATATCTAAGAAGATATTCACATTTTCTTTCCCAAAAGATGACAAATGATTTGTATACATTTATGGGAGGACGCCTGGATGAACCCATGTCATAATTTCTTGCATGGCATATTGGTAGGGTGACCATTGTCCAATTTTAGCCTAGACAGTCCAGTTTTTTACAATTATTGTGCGATGTCAGTAATTTTCTAAATTGTCCAGGTTTTTTTGCAGTTATTTTTTATTATCATCCAATTGTCTCCGATTCGTTCGCATTAAACTAATAGTGTCCAGTTTTTATAACCAGTGTCCAGGATAGTCCAGAATTTTTGTCGAAATTTTGGGAAATGTCCAGGTTTTGGCCCGAAATCCTCTGGTCACCCTACATATTGGATATCTTGATATACAGTCAGGTTCTTTTATTATGAACATTCAAGGACTCAAAATTGTGTTCACAGTAGAGAGACTTCATAATAAGCGAACTCAACTTAATACAAACCCTATGTAAGTTGTTAAATTGGGACCGTAGGGTTTGTGGACATACCTAATTTCCGGAACGGGACGGTACGGAACGGTACCATTCCGGAAAATCAAAGTACCTAAATTACGGAATTCCGCGGAACGGTTCCGGAAAATATGAATACCTAATTTCCGGAACGAAAGTATTCCGGAAATTCAAATGCCTATTTCCCGGAATATTCGATTCCGGAAATTATAAATGACTAATTTCCGGAACAAATTTATTCCGGAAATTTAAATGCCTAATTTCCGGAATATACGATTCCTTTAATTTTGATCCCTAATTTCCAGAACAAAGATACCTCCTTTCACTTAACCCTCGATCGAAAGATATGTGCAATCCCGTGGATACCCTACCGAGACTCCGAGTAAACCAATTAGTGATTCCAATTTCCAATCTTCCTTTCCAGTCTAAAAATTCCTATTTTTTATTCTTTTACCCCCGGCCCTAAATCATTAGCGTTTTAGGGCCCGCTTAGTCCGAAATCGCTAAATCTAGGGATCAGTCCAGTGATAAGGACTAGACCACTGCGCGGGATAATTATTAATAATTAATTAATTAATTAATTAATGCGGGTCGCGGAACCCGCAACCCGCGGGTTCATACGGGACAAAGGATCTGAATATTTTGCGGAGCGGGGGCGGCACCCGCATACGACCCGCACAGAGGACCGCTTAAAATATTACAATATTATTAGTCATAGTAACTAAGTGCCGCACTCAGGAAGGAGGGCAGTGATACAATGTGCATTTTACAACGAGAGTTATCATTAATTAAAAACGTATGCAATTCCCTAAACACTAAGTGCACGTGTCGGACGTGTAGGACGTGTAGACTGTAGACAAAGTGGTATAGCTACCACCTTTACCAAATGTTCCCACGCACGTACGCATTACATACTGATGAAATCTGAGTTCACTACCTAATTGAAAGTCCAACTAATACCACTCCTGTAATTTATTTATAGTTAGGGATCCGGTATTTAAATTGTTAATTTATGTACTTGAGCTGGGATAAATCAACTAAAGATTGATTATACCTATAACAATATACTTAATCTATGCAAAACGCGGGTCCCTAAATCGCTAGCGATTTAGGGCACCCCTAGAACACAATAGGTTAGCTATTTCGGCCCCTGGGTCCCTAAACGCCCTTACACCGGTTTGTTTCAGTTTATCTTGATAATTCTAGCACATTTAGTATAAAATAGTATTCAGAATGCAAGACCAAATGTTGTTAAAGTCTATAATAACCAATACCTTGGGGGTCTAACCCGTTCCGTAATTTAGGTACTTAGATTTCCCGGAATGGTACCGTTCCGTAATTTAGGTATTTTGATTTTCCGGAATGGTACCGTTCCGTACCGTCCCGTTCCGGAAATTAGGTATGTCCAGGGTTTGTTCATAATAAAAAATCTTCATATTAAGCAGACGAAATCTTGTTCACAATAAGCAGACCTGACTGTAGTTAACTACTTGGCTAATATGATCAATTTCCGTTCCCAGCTCCGTAGCATAATGTCAGGTGTGAAGAGACGGTCGCGTAGCCACAGGGCTGGTCTCCAGTTCGCGGTTAGTCGCGTGCACAGACAGATGAGGCGGGTGTCTACCAATCAGCGGTTAGGCCACGCGGCCCCTGTCTACCTGGCCGCTGCGCTGGAATACCTCACTGCAGAGGTTTTGGAGCTCGCGGGGAATGCGGCGAGAGACAACAGAAAAGCGCGAATTAACCCGCGACACATTCTATTGGCTGTTTCCAACGACACCGAACTAAACTCGCTACTGAAAAGTGTCACTATACCGAGTGGCGGGATTATGCCACATATAGAGCCATCTCTAGTGCCACATAAAACCACTCACACTACACCGAAACACACACCTGCTATCAGTGCTAAGAAAGCTCCCAAACATAAATCTAAACTGAAACTGAGAGCAGCTGAGCCGTTAGCACTAACTCCGTTCCCTCCTCCAGGCGCTAAGAAGAAGGGTCCCATCGGGCCAATCAACGTCCTCTCTGAAAAGTGAGTTGTTCCCTGTCAGGTCTCCATTAGGGAATTGAATTGGGGGCTTTCTAACGTTACGTAACGCAAAACTCCATGAAAATTATATACCCCCTCCATATGTCACACTTTTTTGACCATTTGTAATGCAAAAAGGATTTTCTATCAATGTACCACACATTGTTTGACGCCCTCCCCCCCTTGGAAGTGTTACATAACGTTTGAATGGCCCCCATTGTATATCTTGGGCACTCATCCACATTTCTATTAAAAACCCGGCGTCGCAAACGTGAATTTTGGATTCTAAATTACCTGGTCAGTGCCTGAATATTGTATTAGAAAGGTGTTAGCCGATATAAAGTATTTTTCCGTCTGGGGAATACATAAATTCGTTATAAAAAATTTTTAATATTCAAATACAGTAGAACCTCATTAGTACGACCACCAGGGGACCGTCTAAAATGCGTTCACCTTATCCATTGTACTGAAAAAACTTTGAAAGGGACTGAAATAATTTCGTATTAACCAGAATTTCTTATTCACCGGTATTTCGTATGTTAACCATGTTCGTACTAACGAGGTTCTACTGTATATTGTTGAGTTAAAAACAGAATACAGTAGACTCCGTTAATAGAATCTCCTACACCATTGAGTTCGGCTTGTATGTATAATTGTATGTAGGAAGCTGTCTAACGGACAGAGTCTGCGGGTCATACAGGGGAACATAGCGCATGTATCCTGCGACGCAATGGTGCACCCCTGTTCCTCTAGCATCGGGATGGCCGGACAGGTGGGCCACGCCCTCACTCTCGTAGGCGGCGCCTCTCTGGCGACAGAAGTTAATTCGCATAAAGCGTCGCTTAAAACCGGACAAGCGGCGATAACCGGGGCGGGGAATCTCCCGTGTCAGTTCGTGATTCACGTGAATGGTCCCTCCTGGAGTGGCGCTGAATCCCTGCCACTTCTCGACACCTCTGTGAGGAGCTGTCTCAAACTGGCGAACGATAAACATTTGAAAAGCATCGCCTTTCCTTCCATCTCTTCAGGCGGTAATAACTTCCCTAAGCAAACAGCTGCTCAGTGCATTCTGCAGTCAATTCGCGGGTATTTCGAGACGAGTGGCACGTCGAGTGTGACTTGTGTTTCGTTTGTGCTATTCGACCAGGAGTCAGTGGACGTGTACACCTCTGAGCTGGCTAGGATGGACGTGTGAAGTGGCGCGGACACATTGCATGGATGGAATTCATATTAGTTTTGCAACTATTATATTTTATAACCGTTATTTTTTATTGGTAGCTATTATTAGTAACTGCCACTAACACTTATCTATTTAATAGGAACCAGGGGACCGTAGAAATATGTCCGTATTATCCGGGATTCGTATTTACCGGAGTCACTTGCATGAATATGTGTAGGCTATGGGAATTAAAGTTTGTACTCCTTAACCGAATTCGCCTTATCCGTGTTCGTATTAACGAGAGTCTACCAGTGCTCGACAAAATGAAATTTTAATGGTGGTTAAAGAATAAACAACGGCCGGCTTAACAAACTTCTGATGCCGTAAAACAACACTAATATTAATAACAAATAATGCAACGAAAAATATAATCTACACAAAGTCAAATATGTAGTCCACAATTTATGGAGGATTAGTTAAGCCACCAAAGACAAAATTTGGTGGCTTAAATAAGATTATTGGCCAAACCACCTAATTTGTCGAGCACACAGCTGGATCTGGAGTCTACTGTATGAATTTGTTGGTTTCCTTTTAACCCAAAAAAACTCAAACGGAGCTCCCTTCCAACCTCAAATTTCCTAATTAATTAACATTTCAGATGATGAGGTTATCCGAATCTAATCACCACGAATTGTCCCCTCCACAGCAAGCTAAGATAAGACCTGGTTAGAATATGGAACCCATGATCATACCAAGCCGCTATTCAATTTCTTAGCAGTGAGTTAACCAAATTAATGTACTGTAAATAGTTCAGTCGTTAGCACGAACACGGTTATTCAGCTCACACCTTTAATAGTACTATTGTTTGACGGTTTACGTACCTATGAAATTGAATGAATAACAAACTAGAAGCATTGCAGAGGTTATAATTTGATTCCTAGACCTACACAATCCATAAATATCTCCGAATTCGGAAATACAAACTCCATAAGACTATTAATATGCTGTCAAGATTAAGTATACAGTACACCCTCGCTAATCCGAACAGAGGTGTTCCGATTCAAAAGTCTTCTGTTCCGATTAGTGAAGTAATGCATTTGTATGGGCATCTATAAATGAGAATATCGATAATCCGAGCCAAACTTGTACAAACCTTGTTAATCCGCACTAAACATCTTGGTGTACTCCTTAAAATACTTGCCTGAGACTTATTTTTCATACTTCCATTGCAATTTACGATATTTTCTCCACATTTATTGGAAGAATATTTTTGTTTCTCCTGTTCGGATTAGCGAGGGTTCGGATTAGCGAGGGTGTACTGTATATCTTGATAGCATTACTCCCACAATCGCAAATGGTAATATTGTTCGCTGTGTCGAAACATAAGAAGTAAGGATTAGCGATAAAACTCTTCTCTTCCCTCCTTTAGAGACACAGCTGAGGGGTATCCTTCTCGAGAGAAGAAATGGACACATTTGGGACTCCAGTCTAGCACACGATTCGATCAGCTGACAGCTTAATATCTCTAGGGAAACGCAGCTGTCCTATTCCGATACAAGACTTGAGTTTGAGGTATTTTGAGAAAACACACACTCTGTTGTTGTTGTGCTGTTGCTATCTGCAACTAACACATCTCCGTTAGTGTCGATACAGAGTCAATTGGAACAGTACAACTGTACAAACTCTCCTTTTTGTCACCTGTGGTTCCAGTTCTGTTCAGGAGTTTGAAATCTTCTTTCGGAACTGTAACTATGCGTGGTGCCCTGTGTTGGTTATGAATATGGACTCATTATTAATAGTATTCCCCATGTATACCTGAGCTTATCATTACCGAATTGTGTCACAAACTCCCTTTATTAATGACACTATTTGCACACGAGTGTTTCTATAATCTGCTATGTACATTAGTACAGTTGGTTCAACTAATGGTATCCCTCTGGCACTCACTCATTAGCACTTGCACCAAACTTCCCAGCTGTTAGTACCGGTTCTCGCTTGAGAGAATAGTCCGGCATCTCACACGGGACTATCTCTCCCAGCTCGGATATCAGCTGTCAGATTGTATCCTCATTTGACACCTGAAGACGGGACATAGGAATGTGGCAGATGGTTCCAATTCCTTCATGCCCTGTTGGTAGGCTTGTTTGGCCTGTTCATGGAACTTTAGGATTGTGTTTACCTTTTATATGTTATTTTCCTGTATTCGATGTTGTACCCTTACCAGCTCTTCTATGGCAGCGATTCGAGTGGCCTCTTTGTTCCTGTGGTCCTCTCGCAGCTCACGGACCCTCTGGAGGAGAGCGTCCCTCCTCGCGATCAGCTGATCGATAAGGGGATCAAGTGTTTGGTGGATATTAATGGCGACGTGACCGAAATGAGCCATTTTATCGGAAATAACATTTTTTGTGGCTATATTCAGTTACGAACTGAGTTTTCAAAATAATTAAAAATATTTATTATAGTTATCTCTATCTTATGCTTGTAAAACTTGAGAATAACAAAGTACGTCAGTGGTTGTAATGGTGAAATCTGGTAAGTTAGGGAATTTGTCTTGGTTACTTGTGTCTACTGTGAAACAAATAGAATAATCTGGAATTGTTTATCGGTTCTAAGTTTACGGAATATTCACTTTTTTCCCACAAACAACGATTCCAATTCTTATTCTATAGACACACTGGCGTTTTGCCAAACATAGTTAGATTCATGATTAGAAATACTATGCAATTTATTACAAACAAATTCTTCTATTTAGTGTTTTATGAATTCAACAAGTGGCAGTCCAGTTTAGACCCTACAGTGGTTACAAATTTGCTTCAATTAGATAAATTTATATAAAAATATGCAACACATAGTGGAACACCTTTGTAAGATTTGTCTGTTATTAGACACCTAATGAAAGTTAGTTATTAGCTAAAATGTGTCCTATTATTTTTTACACTAATCTGATTTGTTTGGTTAAAAAACAAGAATGCACTAGAGTCGTTAACTTCCTGTATTTCATTACACCTGGCTTCCTATATATATATTACGTAATTTGCTACAAATATTTAGTTTCTGTGTGATAAATGGTTGAATGTAGGGGAGATGCTGAAGATAACACCTGGGTTAGACTTAGTAGATATCATTTATTTGTTGACCTAGCTTTGTAATTAGTTGACATACCTTGGCTTCCAAATAACAAAATACTGAAATGAAATAAGTTATGTAATTTGTGAGGGAGTGATCCTCTCGCGAAGCGACCGAGACCGAAGGGCTCGTATATATGTGTATTGCTTTATTAGCAAGTTATTTTCAGTCCAAAAGCGAACATGTAATGTTAATTTTGTACCCTGCTATTAGCCAACAAATTTAGCGTAAAAAGCGATTTGCTATTACGCTTCTACAGTACATGTTATTATGATAGATAAACAAGTATGCTGAACAAGAATTTCGCGTTTACAAATTTACAATATGAATATTTATTGTTGTTGTTTACAAAATTAGTCCGCAAATTTAGTAAAATTCAAAATGAGTCTAGAGGCTAGCTTCCAAATGTTTTTATATTTAAACAAGTGTGGGTAATACGAATTTCACATTCAGAAATTCTGCTATGAATATTTATTGTTGTTGTTGTTTACAGAATAGGAAAGGTAACAGATTAATGAAGTCGTAATGAACATAGGCTACTTTGTTGTTGTAATGGTGACAAAATAGGTTGACACATTTGCGAAATATTGGAATCTATTAAGAAAATAGTTTTCGACGGTTAATATAGATAAATAATAAATTTATATACTGAACACGAATTTACTTGCAGAAAATATTTTGTTGTTGTTGTTGTTAAGTTGAAACATACTATTTACATATATATTTTAATTAATTAATCAAAACTGCGTAGCGGTTAATCGATCCGTCACGAAGCGACCGAGACCAGCGTGCTCGTTATTATAATGAATTTAAACTCGGAGATTGAGAAGAATACCTCTCAAATCAAAAAGGAGTTAAATCATGCAACTCGGTTGGTTCCATGCAAACAAAGTTTAAAATATTGTGTCGCGTGCTCATATCAATTCTATTCATCTAAAGGGTTAATATCGATTCTATTCATATAAAGGGGTAATATCGATTCTATTCATATAAGGAATTACCTACAATTCTAAAAGTGTTCTCACACAAATATTCAAGAATGGACATCATACCATATGGCATAATATGTGGAAAATCAATCATATTGTTTCAGTTCATTTATGAAGCGAAGAACCCGAACAGGCTAGGGAATGATACAGGCACACACAAATTGCCACATAGAGAACTTATCTACTTTTACTTCGTTCACTACACTATTATCTCCCTTCAGTGCTATTACTTGTTACAATACATTGTGTCAGTGTATTACCAGGTTGATACGGATAACATTGAATGGAGTAATGCACTGTTTCTGATGGGACTGATAGTTTGTATAGCGGGTAGCTGTTTGAGAAAGAAAGCTAAACTACAGTTAGCAGATTTCTTCACTTATCAGTTGGGAGTGAGTGAGAGTCAGAGACTGATCACAAACGGAGTATACTCCCATGTGATGCACAGTGGCGGCGCGAGGGGGGGCGCGAGGGGGGGCGCGGGGGGGCGACCGCCCCCCCTGGCTTTTGATCCGCCCCTCCTGTGGGGGGGCGGGAACTCGCTTGTCTGTTATAGGAGTACTTAATGTTAATGCGGAAATGCTAAATGCCCTGGACAGGGAGTTCATAATTTGCCGTTTTGCACCACCGTACACTATTATAGGACAGAATATTTAACCAAGTTTGTCATTGAAAATATCGATTTTGGTTTGAATGTGAATTTTGGAATGTTTACAACTATTGGGTTTGCCCCTCCAGTGCATTGGTCCGCCCCCCTTTCGCCCCCCCACTGGGGCTGTGCTGGCGCCGCCCCTGGTGATGCATCCCAGCAATATGGGAATATGTATGCTATATTTAGGTATAAGCATTGCATACCAATCCATAATGTTCTTCACTTTGTTCATCGCTATTATTTCCGTCACTATAACAGACGTATTCCCAAAGAGGAGGCTATGTTAGCTAAGCATTTTGGAGCTGAGTATGAATGCTACTGTAAGACCAGATGGAGAATGGTGCCTTATGTTTACTAATCTAAATTATCTAATTGATAACTCAATAACCCTGTTAATTAGCTTGTTAAGTTATGCTCAATTGTTGTTTGCGCCCCTGTTTGCATGTTTTGTTTGTTTGTTTGTTCGCTTGTCTGTTGTTTGTTTATTCAAAATTCAAAATGTACTTAGAGGTTACCTATCTAATTTCGAATTTGGCATTACTAAATTTATAAGATGGATAGTTATTATTGTTGATAAAAAATTAGGTAACAATTTAATGAAAGTTTGAAATTAACTTGGAGGCCAACGTGTGTAATACGTAACATACAGTAGATCCTAGTTAGTACTAACAAGGGGAACGCCAAAATGTGTTCGCCTTATCCGGATTCGTATTAACCATTGTCATTTGTATTGAAAAGGATTTGAAGGGAACTGAAATAGTGTTCGTATTAACCGGAGTTTCGTTCTAACCATGTTCGTACTAACGAGGTTCTACTGTAATTTAATTAATTCCTGAACTGGCAAATTTGTTATCTATTCTTGTCAAGTTGAAATAACTAATAATAATAATAAATCGATATCGCATAGAGGCTCAGTATTCCATCGCGATGTGACAGAGGAGACTCGTTTAATTGATAACTCAATCAGTGCAGTGGCGTCGTGCTTGAATAGATTCTGGGGGGGGCACAGAGTGTCGTAGTTAGTGACCAGATCAATGTTTTTCGGGACAAGCCTCTAAAGAAGGGGGGGCACAGTAAATTTTGGGGGGGCCCGGGCCCATAGAGCACGACGCCACTGAACTCAATAATGAGCACGAACTGCATACAAACTTTTTCAAAAATTTTGTAATTCAACTCTCACAGACATGTCAACTCCCATTTTATATGTTTGTATGTAGGTCGAATATATCGAAGTACTCCAGTTATATTTTATTATTACGAAATAGTAAGGCGGTCTAAAAGTGATGATAATTTTTCTAAAACTTCGTTTTAGAGAAGCGAACCTTTCGATTCAACTGGAATTGACCATAAATGATTCCTGTTGGCTACAAAAGTAAATATATATAATTTCCTCAATAATATATACGTGAGTATTAAGGATTATTATTAATAAATATTGTAAGCAACAAAAGAGCAAATATTATATAATAGCAAGTTAGCAACAGCGAATTAACAGGGTTATTGAGTTATCAATTAGATTAGTAAACATAGGGCACCATTCTCCATCTGGTCTTACAGTAACATTCATACTCAACTCCAAAATGCTTAGCTAACATAGCCTCCTCTTTGGGAATACGTACTGTTATAATTACGGAAATTATAGCGATGAACAAAGTGAAGAACATTAGGGATTGGTATGCAATGCTTATACCTAAATATAGCATACATATTCCCATATAGCTGGGATGCATCACATGGGAGTATACTCCGTTTGTGATCAGTCTCTGACTCTCACTCACTCCCAACTGATAAGTGAAGAAATCTGCTAACTGTAGTTTAGCTTTCTTTCTCAAACAGCTACCCGCTATACAAACTATCAGTCCTATCAGAAACAGTGCATTACTCCATTCAATGTTATCAGTATCAACCTGGTAATACACTGACACAATGTATTGTAACAAGTAATAGCACTGAAGGGAGATAATAGTGTAGTGAACGAAGTAAAAGTAGATAAGTTCTCTATGTGGCAATTTGTGTGTGCCTGTATCATTCCCTAGCCTGTTCGGGTTCTTCGTTTCATAAATGAATTGAAACAATATGATTGATTTTCCACATATTATGCCCAATGTTATGGCGTCCATTCTTGAATATTTGTGTGAGAACACTGTTAGAATTTTAGGTACTTCCTTTTATGAATAGAATCGATTTAGCTTCCTTATATGAATAGAATCGATATCACTTCATTATACGTATGAATAGAATCGATATCACTTCATTATACGTATGAATAGAATCGATATGAGCACGCGACACAATATATTTAACCTTGTTTGCATAGAACCAACCGAGTTGCATGAATTATCTCCTTTTTGATGAGAGGTATTCTTCTCAATCTCAAGAGTTTAAATTCATTATAATAACGAGCACGTTCGTCTCGGTCGCTTCGTTATGTAAAATAGTATATTTTTCAACTTAACTACAACAACGACAACAAAATATTTTCTGCCAGTAAATTCGTAGTACAGTGCAACCTCGATTATCCGGACCCATTGGGACCGAACGAAAATGTCCGTATAAGCTAAAGTCCGGATAATCGAGGTCATTTTATATATAATAGTATAGGATTGGGATTTGGACCCATGTCCGGATAATCTTGGTTGCACTGTATACAAATTTAGAGAATGCTTATATAGAGCTGAGCTATGTAGAGTTCAGATTTTTCCCATACTAAAAGCCCAGGCTTACTTTCTAAAGGTCAATTTCAAAGCTTTGGAAAAAAACTGACCTTTCTCAGTGCCTGAATACACATACTGAAAAACTGAACTCTACTAGAGCTGAGCTCTATATAAGTTATTTCCTAATTTATTATTTATCTATATTAACCGTCGAAAACTATTTTCTTAATAAATTCCAATATTTCGCAAATGTGTCAACCTATTTTGTCACCAATACAACAACAAAAATAGCCTATGTTCATTACGACTTCATTAACCTGTTACCTATTTTGTAAACAACATTGTCAACAACAACAATAAATATTCTTAGCATAATTTCTGAATGTGAAATTCGTATTACCCATACTTGTTTAAAATAAAAAACATTTGGAAGCTAGTCTCTAGACTCATCCTGAATTTTATTAAATTTGTTGACTAATTTTGTAAACGGCAACAATAAATATTCATATTGTAAATTTGTAAACGCGATATTCGTGTTCAGGATACTTGTTTATTTATCATAATAACATGTACTGTAGAAGCGTAATAGCAAATCGCTTTTTGCGCTAAATTTGTTGGCTAATATAGCAGGGTACAAAATTAACATTACATGTTCGCTTTTGGACTGAAAATAACTTGCTAATAAAGCAATACACGTATAACGAGCCCTTCGATCTCGGTCGCTTCGCGAAAGGATCACTCACTCACAAATTACATAACTTATTTCATTTCAGTAGTATTTTGTTATTGGAAGCCAAGGTATGTCAACCTATTACAAAGCTAGGTCAACAAATTAATGATATCTACTACCTTATTATTATATTGGAAATTAACGCGCCATGAAATTAACGCGAATTTCTCCAAATCGCGTTAATTTCATGGAGCGTTAATTTCCATGACCTTAATTTCCTGCTACGTATTTAGCAAAAGTATATTGGATGACAAACTTCCGAGCTACATATTTTCAGATGTGCAACTAGTTTGAAAGGATATACCATGTCTATCAAGTAGACTGGAAGCCTATTTGGGCACAATAATAGTATTCAATCAGGAGATTAATAATCCTGAAATTTTTTTATAAAATTTATTCGCGTTAATTTCATGTATTTGAAAATGTTCAGCTCCAATTCGCGTTAATTTCATGGAGCGTTAATTTCCTATAATAAGGTAACCCAGGTTATATCTTCAGCATCTCCCCTACATTAAACCATTTATCATACATAAACTAAATCTTTGTAGCAAATTACGTAATATTTATATAGGTAGCCTGGTGTAATAAAATACAAGGAAGTTAACGACTCTAGTGCATTCTTGTTAACCAAACAAATCAGATTTGTGTAAAAAATAATAGGACACATTTTAGCTAATAACTAACTTTCATTAAGTGTCTAATTACAGACAAATTCTATAAAGGTGTTCCACTATGTGTTGTATATTTTTATATAAGTTTATCTAATCGAAGCAAATTTGTAACCACTGTATGTTCTAAACTGGATTGCCACTTGTTGAATTCATAAACACTAAATAGAAGAACTGTTTGTATTAATTAAACCTCTCTATAAGGATTGCACGTACATGCTATGGTTCCAATATAGATGGGTGTCACTCGTTTAATTTATATGGGATATTTATAGTTTGGAGGGTAATAAATCTAGTAATTTAATCCAAGTTTAGAAAGAGTCAATAAGAGCATCTGATCCTCTTGAAGGAGCCACTGTCGATCCAATAAGAGCATCTATTCTACTCACAACCTGACTGTATTTATACTTCTCTAGCTATTGTTGCATCACAGACAGAATGGCAGATGTTTGTATGCAGGTGTTGGTGTCTACTATAGTATAGCAGTAGCAGGTGTTATTATCTGTATAGTCTAGTAATCGTAGTTTCACTTATGTGAACACCTGTGACATAGTAAGAGTATATATACAATTTACAACAGGGAATTAGTTTTTTAACTTTTACACTCTAAAATCCGGACATCCAACAAACAAACAAACAAAGAACAATCGATTTTTAATAATATAGATTTACTATTAGAGCTAGTATGGGACGAACACCACTGTATGGTCTAACTGGACGGCCACTTGTTGAATTAATAAAACACTAAATAGAAGAATTGTTTGTATTAAATTGTATACGTAGTATTTCTAATCATGAATCTAACTATGTTTGACAAAACGCCAGTGTTTCTGTAGAATAAGAATTGGAATCGTTGTTTGTGGGGGAAAAAGTTAATATTCCGTAAACTTAGAACCGATGCCCAATGGTATGGTGTCTATTCTTGAATATTTTATTCGAAGTGTGAGAATACTGTAAGAATAGTATGTAATAAACTCAATAAAACTCAAAGTTCACACGAATACTTGTATAGTGCGTTTGAATATATCTTAGGAATAGATTCGATAATAGCACGACATACCTCATTATAAACTTAGTCTACGTTGAACCAACCGATTTGCATGCTAATAACTTATTGATATGAAATGTATTATTCTCATATTCTTTCACACACAGCGAACACATTCCTCTTTTATGGAGGCCTTTCTTCCTTCCGTGGTGTTGGTGGTATTTAGACCTACATTGGTGTGTCAGTTTAGAAACTTATTTGTGACAGTATATATCTAAGTTTCTAATAAAAGTACAAAACCTATATTCTACTGTTATTGTGGCTTAATTGGTAAGCTTAATCATATTCAGTAGTTTATTCTAAATATTTTATTGGAATATATTATTTAACTACGTAATTGGTTAACTGTAGCTACGTATATCGCAATAATTGTGTGTTATTTATTATTTTGGACTGAAACATGGATTGAGTATTAGCAAGTGTTCCACTGTTGGACAATTACAAGATACTAACATAATTAGAGATGCATCGAAATTCTGCAGAATAATTTTATAATTTTGTTTCCTATAACTTCTCCCATTCCACGAATTAATAATCCTTGTGGATTGTGGTTGTCTATAGGCTTATTTCCTTTAGTATAATATTCGCTCCAAGTTATACATAAAACTCATTGAATTATTTTCTGGTAAATCCTTGCTTTTAATTAGCTTTACTTCACAAGTATTTTACAATTTATATTATAGCTCAATTCAATTAGCTTATTTATTGTATTATGGCTCTCTCGAAGTGTTTCTGCACTCACTTCGCTGCATCACACTATCCAGTTAGCAGAAAGGGCCCTGATAAGTCTTCAGGCCCTGCTATACTGTTGATATGTACGGACGAGAAGAAACCTCCTCCCGGTATACAGGAAAACATACAGTATATGGAGACATTCTTCCAATCACTGAATCTCAGAATTAATCCTATACATATTATCACACCTCACGGTTTAGAAAGTGCCCTAACCGTAGTAACCAATCCATTAGATCATTATAAGTACAGAGGAAAAATACCAGATAAGATATGGAATTCAAGAATTCTAAAAGAAGATAGTCTGTGTTTTATTGGAGTTATTGCTTTTGGAAATAATACCTGTACTCGGCTGCCTAATGAAGCTAATATTAACGATGTTAACATTGAGGAATTCTTCAATGAAGATAATTGTATTCTACTGAGAGGCAAACCTAAGCTATTCCTCTATTTCAAGTATTATATTGATATTCAATATGGAACTGAAACTGTTTCTTTAACACCTCCTGACTCCCCTAATGTGTACAGTGGGACCCTCAGTTGGGAGTGTAGCTCTATTTCTTCTACAAACATGAATCTCCTGTCCTGTTACATATTAGACTTCGGAGTAGATGCTCTCCGCACGGAATCTCGTGGCTCTGTTGTTCTAATGAAACTGTCTACTGCATACCAACGGGAGAGATGCGACATGCTCTCATTCTTTAGAATCTTATTAAATGAAGTGATTACTCTGATAGAGTCAGATCAGAGATTCAAGAACGAACAGATTCCTTGTTGTATCTCCGTGGCGAGAAATAGATTGAGATCTAATCTCTTCTTATTACAGCCTCTCGGGCAGCTAGCTAGTGAGGAGCAAGATAGCGAATTCGAATTGACAGAGAGTCAATCGGATTTCTCAACAGATGCAGCAACTTATAATGTCCCAGAAGTCAGTTCGAAGAAATCTTACTTCCCAAAGTTGGAATCTTGTGAATCTCTATTTAGCACTTACCAAACTCCATCCCAGTTGTCTGAAACTAATACGCCCATAGGCGTCGGATCCACCCGGCCACTCGACATGGACCGGGCAGCCCGAAGGGGCTGCCCGGTGAATGTAGCGTTGACGGAATCAATTGGGCCGAACCCGGAGTCTTTGGGGCGGGCGGCCCGAAGGACCGGCGGGCCCATTTTCAACGCCTATGAAGTTGCCTCTACAACCCAAGCCAATTCCAAACAATGGCGAGTTATCCTTTGTTGCATACCACAAAGCAAAGCCCTGTGATAAAACGAAACGAAATTCAAGCCAATTTGCCACCTCTGACAATCCTTTTTACTGCAGCGGCACAACCATACAATTGTTAATTTTTTTGATAAAAGCACCAAAATTTGTACACATGTACTTTGATGTAGTGAGAACATTTTGGATATTGAGGCAATTGAAAGAGTGTCTAAATCGGCCATGACAGCTCGTCAAAGTTAACACGTCCGATAGTGTTCGCCGGACTTGTTTCCCATAAAAACTTGTTCAAATTAAGTTATATCGTCTTTTTATTGTTGAATTCGGTTTCCAAGTAAATTTCCGATAATTTGATATATCACATGACCATACTTGGAAGAATTTTTCCATAGCAACGCTGGAATGTACCAGGAATGTGTCAAAAATTCCATTCTCCAATTGTGTCCTTACCCGATCGAGTGACCCCTCTTTCGACTCCAATCAGCTACCTGAGTATGATTATACACACACCGACCCTGTAAAACGTGATTTGGTAAAATTATTCGAGATTCACCGTGATTTATCATAAATATCGAATAATTTACCAAATCACGTTTTACAGGGTCGGTGTGTGTATAATCATACTCAGGTAGCTGATTGGAGTCGAAAGAGGGGTCACTCGATTGACACATTCCTGGTACATTCCAGCGTTGCTATGGAAAAATTCTTCCAAGTATGGTCATGTGATATATCAAATTATCGGAAATTTACTTGGAAACCGAATTCAACAATAAAAAGACGATATAACTTAAGTTGAACAAGTTTTTATGGGAAACAAGTCCGGCGAACACGATCGGACGTGTTAACTTTGACGAGCTGTCATGGCCGATATAGACACTCTTTCAATTGCCTAAATATCCAAAAATGTTCGCACTACATCAAAGTACATGTGTACAAATTTTGGTGCTTTTATCAAAAAAATGAATAATCTGTTGAAACTTTATGTCTATGCCGCTGGACTATTTGGAAAGAATGAATATGAACCTGAAAAAGTCCCTCTCAAGAAACAAAAAGCTAAACTGAAAAGACACAGAAAAGCTTGTGTATCTGATGCTATAGATAATTCTACTTCTGATCAGCTACCTCGGAAGAAGGTCCACGTATTTCATGCGTCACAATAACATTGTGATGCTACATGGAACTGAATGATAGATATTTGTTTCTCAACAAATATCTGAAAATATCTGTCACAGATCTGGCCTGTCTAAATACACTGCGGTGTATTGAAGTTTTCAAACTGATTTATTTTCTTAATTAAATTAATTCTTTATTGTACTTTGAAGACAATCTCCCATCCGATTGGATTTTGTTAGTTTATATAATTACGTATTTCTAACAATTGTATTAATAAATACTTTTTTGATAGGCTGATAGAATAGATTTTTATGGGTTAGTTAATTAACTGACTAAGGCCGAAAATTCAAGCCAAATTCCCATATATTGAAAACTGAAATATTGCCGAATTGCCTAAGGTCGAATATTATCCAATACTGGAATAAGCGGGAAACTTGACTAAGACCGAATGGAAAACTTGCAGCTGTGCAGACATACCAAGCCGCTATTCAATTTCTTAGCAGTGAGTTAAGGCGAGGACAAGCTGAAGTGGAAGTTCCTTCCCGAGCAGCATACAGGGTCTCTGCTCGTTATAACCAAACAGATACTGGATGAGATCCTAGACGAGGAGTTAGAGATTTGGACAAAGTTCCAGAGCGCTAGATCTCAGTACACAGCGCCTGCGACTGACCACAAACAGTATGTAGCCCCTAGCTCCAAGGCTGGGAGATGTCTCTGTCACTCAAACAACATGATTCACAAAAGCAAATGCGTGGGTCAAACTCTGTATCGCCTCTCCGCCCCCGAGACCACAAACGGGTTCTCCTACCCCTCCCCCGTCCTCAGACCCATATTCCTGCTAACGCCTGCTATCGTCGGGGACGAGCATCGTTTCCAGTCTCTGCACAGCAGTTCCTTTTGTTACTCCGATATCTAGCAACACTATTGACACTACCGTGCGAGAAAAACCTCATCCGCTAATCCAGGAGAAGCTCTACAGCGAAATGATCATAACAGAGTCACAGCACACAGAGACCGTGGAGATGCTGCTGGCTCACTTTAGACAGGCATTCGGTCTTGTGCTGGATGACTTTAACATTGTTGGGAAATCAGTTCGCTCGTAGGCGTATCTGTTTGTCAAGGAGTACACCGGCAAATCCGAGACCCTCTTCATGAAGTACAGCACTGCTACTAAGTGCTGGAGAAGTGCCAGCATCGGAGCATCCGTGCTACAGGCAAAACGCGTTTCCTTCTAGAGCAGCCTACGATTCTTGGTTGAAAGAAGAGAAGTCAAAAATAATTATTCTAATCGAACGATTCTACCACCGAGGAAAACTGCCGAATGGTTATTATAAACGGAATCGATATACTGTGCTTACAAAGTAGTAATTCGCAAAATTCCTATGTCACTTTATTGGCAGTTTGTATTTTGATTAAGTGAGTACGTGACAACTAAAATACTTTCATCTTATCGTTAAGTATGTTAAAGACTTGAAATTGAATACCCTACTACTTCGTATTCATCTCATTGAACAAGTCAGTATTTCGACTTGTGGACAATGCATATGGATAAGACGTACCTCGCTTAGTACGTACTTTTTCCTGTTTCCCAGGGTTGTACGTGTTAACCGAGTTCTACTGTATATAAATTATACATTGATCGTTCAAGACACTTATTATGTTTTAACATTTGCAGATCACTGCGAAAGGAGACAGAGCCCCGGATCACCCCAGTGGTTAGAGTGTCGCTGCCGCGAGACCTCCACAAGTGCTACTCGATACTCCTAAGCATTCTGCTTGCAGTACGAACTGAGCAACTGTCTGACCGGCTATCTCGACAGACGGGGTATTTCCAACATAGCCATTGACATGAGTGTCGACAGTATTCAGCACCTCGATCCAATCAAGAAAGTGAAGCTTAACAACGGATGTCAGAAGAAGAAACCAACCCCCAAAGCAGATCTCTAATGAAAGAAGATCGCCAAGCCTTCGGTCTTATCGTTGCAAAATTGGTCAATCTTGAAGAGGCATTTCAATACCCAATAACAACAATCCCACTAGCTGTGGCTACATCTGAATCAACACTAAGGTAGTCAAATAAGGCATCGCTCAGAAATTATTTGATGAACGAATCTTGTTCAATTTTCGAAAACACACCCAAAAATTGTTCATGGTTTATTGACAGCCTTGCTGCAATTCGATCTTTGCGCCCAAAGAAAACTTACCGCGAATGGCTAAAGAGTTTGTTGCAGTTCATAACTCCACCTAAAGAGTCAGAAGCAATTCAAGTGGGACTCATAAACGACACCTACAAAGAAGACAGCATAAAAGGAGGCATGAGAAAGGAAAGGGGCGAGTCAGGTCCAAGAGTTATAATAGAAGGGTTTGATCAACACATGCTGCAAGGTAGCAAATGGCAAGATTTCTTGAATAGCGGGGAGAATAAAATAACTTATACTACTCGTTGTAAAGTACCTTGAAACGAGAGAGGGAATAAGCCTATTACAGCATCCACATATAGTGACTGCTGGAGACACGACGTATTCCATAAGAGATGGAGAGATTAGCATCCTTTACAAGTGCAATCAGGAAGAAGCTGACACGCGTCTGGTACTACATGCTTCGCTGGATGATAATGATGTTGTTGTGGTCTCAAAAGATACCGACGTTCTCATTCTATTAATATGGGCATACGAAAAGTGCAACGTTCAGAAGAAGTGGTATCTGAAATATGATCACAATAAATATGTTGATATTAATACAATCTGCACATTTCTGGGCCCAAAGACATGTCTCGCTCTTCCAGCGGTACATGCTATGACAGGTTGCGACACAACATCATACCTGTTTAATGTGGGGAAAGTAATGGTTATTAAAAAGATTCCTGAACACGCCAAGTAAAGCAGACTTACTCATGGATCTTGGTAAAGACCAGTCTATCACAGAGGAAATTGTGGAAAGTGCAAAGGAGTTTCTTCGTTCGATGCCTTATACAGGAAAGCAGAAAGAAACCTATATCCAAACCAGAATTCTATAGTGCAAAGAAATGGGAGTGAAGTCGTCGATGCAATGGTTCTCCCACCAGATCCTGATTCTGTTGTACAAGTCATCAAAGGAGTCCACTATCAAGTTTACTTCTGGCGTCGGTGTACTGAAATCAATAATGAAATCATACCCTTCAGCAATTATGGATGAATATGGCCATATCCAGAATAATTTAGACATCAATCGAAAGGTCTTCTTGGGTTCTATTCAAATTTACAAATTTCATGTTATGGCGGCATATCGTTCCAAATTTATGGCCGATAGTGTGAAATTTTTGTCGTGTGATGACGTCACCTATTATGTGACAACCAACTATTTTCAAAAATGTTGTCTGGGCTTAGAACAATCCTAGTGACCTAAAGTATCATTTCAAACCTTAAAAACTTTGGTTAGGCACTTCCTTAGATGGTTAGGATTTTTACCCTGTATAAGAGGCTTGACAAGTGGAACTAGGGCAATTTTGTTTGTTTCTCAAATCAATTTTAAAGTACTTTCACGCTCTTTTGTATAACCTAAAACCTAGAAATATGTAGTTTCGTGGTTAAATTCCATTGTGTTACTATAAAAATACTCTATTTGTATGATGACTCATTGAATTAAATGCTTAAATTCTTGTTAAGGACTGACTCATTAATAGCACTTCTCAGTATTCATAAAAAGCATTGCAAAGACAATTTAAAGTTATAATTCGTTGGTAGGAATATACATATATATGCTTATAAGGAACTGGATTTCCCTAATTAGCTATTCATTTCAATTTGAGATTCTAATTGTCAGGAGAATTTATGAGCGGAAAATGAGTCCTAAATAAATTTAGTGGGAAAACATAATGTGGCAGTCGTGGGCAGATGTTTTGAAAAATGCTAATTGTTCCTATATATAGTATAGGCTATTAATAAAAAAATAAAACGGCCCGCACAACCCCGCCCAGAAGTCTTCCAAGCATTTTCTTGGAAGGGCCATAATTTAAATTCGTCCACACATTATTTTATTTTAGCTGTTTTCTAATATATAAATAGTAAACGTAAATCAGATTATTTATGATCTAATGGATAATAAGGAAGATATTGATTTTTTAACTGACAGCTTTAATTCAGGGAGGCAACAGAGGCGTTTAGGAACGCTTTTTGAAATTATAGTAAGTGATTCTTATAAGATTTTGAGTAAATTAAAGAGATATCCATGATTAAATATAGTCAACTATGTTATAAAAACTATATCAGGTTCCTAAAGTACTTGTACATGCGATAATTAAACTTAGTAACCATCTACCGTCTCCATATTCAATGTAATATAATATTTTCCAAGAAAATGAATTGGCTTTTAGTTATTTTTACAATGTTTAAAATTTATTATCAATATTTATGGAATACTTAATGAACTTGTAAGAGAATGTCCGGAATTCCATTTATGAGACTGGATACATCATTTTTAATGATGCCATTCAATTTGCAGCTATCTATAACCTATATGTCAATAATACTTTATGAGTAGGTGTCTGCTACCAAAATGCCTATTTCTACTAAAATATCATTTAAAGCCACTGTGATAACGAACATTTATATATTCTATTTCGGCACTTACGACCAGTGGCGTATGCTGTAATTTGTGTGCGAGCAAAAAGCACTCGCGTATTCTCTTGGTGGGTTTGCTTATTGGGATAAAACCAAATTACTCATAGGCGTTAAAATCATCTTGGCATGTTCAATGTAAGCCCTCGCCAATCCGAGCGGGAGATATGACAATTTTTTGGTCTAAAAAGTTAAAACATAATAGTTTTCAATTGGAAATGGAACTTTTTAATACGAGTAATTGTTTCATTTGGATATAGTGCTACATGGCCTACAGCCTACTATAATACGGCAGTAGGCCATGTATATAATATTGCCAGTTGTCGGTGTTGCGAATCGTCCGTTGCGAGTTGTCGTGTTGCGAATTGTCGTGATGCGAGTTGTCGTACTCCCGATTTAGTAGCCTTTGGGGGATGAAATAAATTCCTATTTTAGTATTCCTGTTATAAAATTATTAGAAAGTAAGAAGAAAAAATGAAATATATGATATTTGAATTTTTCATCATTTTACAATAAATTGTTACCGTCATCGTTAACTGGCGCCTAAACAGCTTAACCACAAACCTCAGATTCTCAAAAGTGGTTCCATTGGACTCGCAATGGTTGATTACCCCATACATAATGCAAAGTATGCCAATAGGAAGCATAGTTTAGCATAGAATAAAATTAGAAAACTGGACACCTATTTTCTACTATGATTCGGCAGCATGTATAGCCAGCCGTATTATAGTAGGCTATGAATGCTATGGTTGCGAAATTTTGTAAAAGGTCTGTCAGTCCCTACCCCAGGAGAAACTCATCCAATATATCTATATTTCTCCAAAGATGCCTAACAAGCTTTTAATGTTGATATTCGTGATCAGCACAAAATTTCCAGCAATTTGAGGGATCATTGACCATTTATAACTTTAATTGTATAAGTGATACCTCAAATTGCTGGAAATTTTGTGCTGATCACGAATATCAACATTAAAATCTGGTTAGGCAATAATTTATTGGAGAAAGATAGATATATCTAGAGTTTCTCCTGGAGTAGGGACTGACAGACCTTTGACAAAATGCGCAACTTATAGCACTAAATATAAAACATTTTTTGTGAAAAAAATAGTTCTGCACATACAATGGCAACTTTCTAAAGGTGGGACAACATAAATTTCAAAAAAATACATTTTTCGGATAACCCTAATATAATAGACATACACAAACAACTATAACTGAGAACATGAGCTAAAAAGACATGAATATTATTACTAAAATATACATAGGAAGATTACTAGTAAAATTTGTGGTCAATAAATTTCTTGCCAATATGTACAAATAAAATAATGACGATAAATGTATACAAAACTAGAAGAAGTAAACAGGTCCCAGCAATCGATTGATATCTTCTGTACACTGTCTATGTCGTTTAGAGTAGAGAGATACTCTCCTCCTAACCTCCATCATAATATGGGAAAACTCCATATTATTACAGGAATGCATTACACTGCAAAATGACTGAATAAAGAATGTACCAACTGTTGAGTCTCTATACGAGACATACTGATTAACAGTAGAGTCTGCTATAAATGTGTCTATGTGTTCACCGAATGTAGATTGTGATTTATTCTGATTGAGGAATTTATTATGTTTCATACTGCTAGTATTTTGACCATCTGTTGCACTAGATGGACTGGGCAAAAATGAGACAAAAAATCATCATCCATCTTTGATCCATCGTACTTCATTTCTATCCTATGCTTTGCAGTACCCCTACAAGCCTGGAAAATAAATATTTTGGGCTTAGATTCGAGACCTTGACAGTATTTTGATGAAAATTCTGACACAATTCTGTCTTTTGAAAGCGGTTTTTCATTTGAGAAGATTACTTCTCCTCTATCATTCCCGTGAGACATGACCACACAAATGAATGAATCATACTGCTTATGATTCAAATTTCTAATATATTTCAGAGTCTTCATGAATTCCAATCGAGTTAAGTTCTCATATACACAAGTATCATACTGAAGGAAATCAAACACACGTCTCAAAGCAGCAACATCAAAGCTAGAACCAACTCGCTTCGCAGAGTTACCTGTGTAGGATTCTATATTAACTATAAATGCTACTCCGTGTCTGATTCTGTTCATGACATAAACACGAGAGTAATGCTGAGGCAGTTGAAGTGTTTTTATTGATGTGTCGAGTGTGTCTACTTTTCGGAATGAATCCATTATATCATCACAAAAGTCCAGTAGATGACGATGATAAACATCAGTTTTATATAAAGCAGCATAAAATCTAATTGCCCATTGAGGACCCTGGTTAAACATATCCATTAAAAACATTTCTGACTTACTTTGGTCAATGGAAATATCCTCCATTAAAATGGTTGAGATTCTTTGAATTGTTAAAAGTCCATATGAGTATAGAACATTGTATAATCGTTCCCACTTTAAATGTCTCGAAAACTCACCAAGATTATTGAATATAAAATGAGCAAACAGAGTGTTGTCACAGGAACTAGAGTCGAGAATAAGATCCTTCTTACCAAGATATTTCAATACATTTTTGAATTGGTTTAAACAACAGAATTTATTCTGATATGTAAGATTATCATGAAAAACAGTATTCAAACAAACGGTTGGATTTGAATGATCAACCATTTCCAACAAAGATTGCTTATCACATGCAATTGTAGACAAAACTGTGTCCAACGACAAATGAGGTTTTTTGCCCTCGTCCAACTGAGATAGAGTTTCACACGAATCACACACAAACATTACTTTAGCTAAATTACCACAGGGGATCAAGGTACTCTGGATTTCCACCATATAAAGTTGTAAAAATGATAAATAGTTTAGGGTCTCCGAGCAGATGTATTTTTCTTTTGGAGACTGCGCATCAATTGTAAAGAATTTTATCGAAATAAAAGCTTTATCAGCTACGCATTCGAATGAAACCAACAGAGAATTACACACATAAAATATAGCACAATCATACCCTAGTGTAGATTTCGGTAATTTTTCGGACTCTCATCTCCTCAAACACTTCTCTAGCAGTGTAAAGTAAAGAGATACAGGCAAGAATCCATCTGAGAAGAATAGAAAGAATTCAGATATCAAGCTGGAAAGAGGAAGTTGTTTTATGAGATCACTTAAGGAACCAGTTAGGAGATAAGGAACGTAAAAACTAGGATTCCCTCTTTCAAACTCACATTGAATTAAAATGCCATACAATTGGAACAATTCAAGAAGAGGTTCTCTTAAAGTGGACAAACCAATACAATCAAGTATAGAATCAAACAATCTAGCAGAGAGCATGCCTCTCTGATTACACGTAATGATATCAGCTTCAAACAGTTTAAAACATTCTTCTGTTACATTTTTAAGTTCTTTAACTTTAACAAATTGAGGAAATAGAATGTAATAAATGAGAGTAAGGAATCCTTGTATATCAATAATAATCTTTTCTTGCTTGTAGAAGAAGAATCCAATATCATTGAAGAAATGTAAGAAATACTGTAACTTTTCAGTACAACCTGATTTTTCAGCTAAATAATTAATGCGAGTTTCATCTAGAATGGGCTGTTTATCTTTTATAATGTCGTTTGCCAGTTTTAACCATTTAATTGGGATAGGTTCTTCAAATGCCACTTGATCAGACACTCTTTTAATTGTGGATTTCAGTTTATTCATATTTACAAAGTAAGGAGAGTCTCTCTTACAACTCAATATAAACATTCCATCTTCCTCATGCACTAGACTGAATGAGTTATTTCTCTTTGACATGTGAGATCGGAGAGTGAGCAGATGCTCCCTGGCTATTTCTTCAGGATTATCCACCGCATCAGCTTTGCTAAAGACAAATATAATCTTAGCAGCACTGTAATACCCTTCTGCCAGTTGAGTTTTGCTAACTGAAAATATAGCATTAAGCCAAAACTCATATACTTTAATATAGGTAGTGGGAACTCCTGATTTCGATCGTGTGTCATGTCTATCATCTCTATGACGTTCTTGTATGTCTTGAGCTAACTCTTTAATGGTTAAATCAACCAAGAGTAGGTATACAGCCCTGGGAGAAAGGAAGAGGGAGTGGAAACAGTATAAATAGTTTTGACCTGCAAAATCCCAGGCAGTAAAGAAATCAGATTTACTTCGGAGGGATTGGATTCTATCTAAAGTTAAACTGACCTTCTCTAATGGATTATATTCGTCTGAATATGTCTCAGCGGGTACAGGTTGTGTGTCGGGTTTATCGACTCTTTCAATAGTAATCGTAGGCCTTGTTGCCTGTTCAAGTGAAGTGTTTGTAGTTTGTGAAAGTGCAATATCGACATTCTTTGTTTTATCATCATAAAAGTTACCAGATTGAAATAACATTTGTGCAACCAATTTCATTGCTAAATCCTGTCTCGTATCTTCTATATTCTTAATGTAAGTATTTAAATCTTCAACGTTATTCCAGTCATGTGACAACTTTTGTATCTGCATAGTATAATGGTTAATGAATTGAGTGGTCTTTGGACCATTTTCATCGCTTGGAACACTCAACCCTGTTAGAGCACTTAGGAGAGAGGTCTTACCAATACCCTCTGGACCTACAATCATTAAACGGAAGAATTTGAAAGATTCACTCCCTTCCTCACAAGCTTTCTTGTAATGAGATTCGAACTCATCACCCTTCCTGTTCAACAGTTGTGCAATATGGCAATGATAGTTTACAAAGAAATTCTTCCTAAAACTATCTACTGTTTGTATGCAAGTGGACTGTGTAGAGTGTATGATAGAACTACGAAGGATTGAATGTAGTTCTGAGAAGTAATTCCTTTGGATTTCCGAAGAAAAGTTGATAATAAGTGAGTTACTAGACAAACAAGGTTCTATTGAGTGGACTATAAGCATGTGTTCATAATGTTGATGTACTATGGGTAGTGATACTTCGTTTGTCTCTATTATATGACTGAAAAAGATCACCTTTGGAAGTTTGGGAAAAGAAGTTGTGATATAATTTGTGAATGTATCTACATTCATTTGAGTTCCGTCTACAAATGTGATTTGGTTAGCAGTGTCACCGCTAGTTAGAACTATGATGAATATTGAGTTATATTTTTGATAAAGGGTTTCGTTGAATGTAAGTTTTTTGTAATCAGTTAATATTATATCTTGACCAATAGTGTAGTTTATTGACTCGAAGAGTTGCTTAATCAATTTTTGCAAATCGACCCATCTACTTTGTAACAAGGAACTGCTATAAACAAAGAAGAAAAGTCCAAGCGATTGTTCCACAGACTCAGATTCCATTTCATTGTTTTTTGTGAGTAAATCAACGTATTTAATCAACACTGGATATCGTAATGTGTTCTTTGAATAGAATGTTGTATTACTGTCATATCCACTTTTAACAATGTTAGGGAAATTGTTAAAATAATGATCCCTTGTTTCAGTGAAGAATTCAGTTAGCAACAGAGATTCATCTGGAGAATGCTTGAGGACTTCATATAGAGACAGTACTAATTGGTGTGGATACACTCCTTGTGGTAGGGAATCAATGTTATTAGATGCATAACAGAAGAATGTGTCTGAACAGATATTCATGTTTGGAGGCGGCGTTGGGTCATTAGGAGATATCCAGCTATAAAGTACAATAGCTGGCACTACATAGTATGACTGAGACAATGTTTTAGATATCAGAGCATTGATATCTTCTTCAAATATGACATTATTTGAATTATTTCTTCTTTTAAGAATATAGCATAGTTTACCATCTGAATATTCCATTGGAGCTCTCTCGCCAATTATGAATGATATAAGATTGCTATAGCCTTCTGAAATGACCGAACTAATAGCTTCGCCAAATGCATTTCTAAATATTGCAATGGGATCACCCATGTCAGATGTAATAAAAATAAATTTGCATACAAAATTAAATTTCAGTAAACTCACTTGGATCTGTTGACAGAACTTATTTCCTTCTAATGTGTTGAACAAAACGAATAATGCCATACCTTTCGATTCTTCTCTCTCATCATACACACTCTTAAACCTCGCATACACATACTCTGTTCCTATTGAATCGTATTCCTCTTCCCTATAAGAGGGTGAACAAGTTAATTCTCTAGTTTTATATTTAAAGTTTATACGAAAACTTCGCAACCAAATATTAAATAATAACTTCCAAAGAAGTACAATAGACTCTCGTTAACACGAAAAAAATCCTCACAGACGGGATGGGAGTGTGCTTCTTCTGGTTGCACAGGCCGCACCTAATGTTTGATTTAAATATTATTTCAATATTCAAATTTTACATTTCATCTTAATCTTAATATTATATAATTTAATTAATGTTTGAATTGTAAAGATTTCAAATCGGTTAAGATTAACTATTACAAATAGAAATAGGAATAAGTGAAGTATTTACTTTGCAATTTTGAATAATACAATTGACATCATCATCAACTGTAAAATGTTCCAAGTGTTTTAATTTCGTATGAAACATAATAGTCATTATCTAGCACAGTGGTTTTCAACCGGGGTTCCGCGACTAAACCTCAAGGGTTCCGCGGGATTATTAGCAAATCGATGTAAATACATTAGAGACTCATAAGAGTCAATCGGAAATACAATCTTTAGCAGCTTATTGACTATCAGACCACGAATAAAAGAAATATGCAAAAGTAAACAATCACAGATCTCACATTGGAACTGTATCTGACAATACTAGTTAATTAATAAATGTAATTAAATTTGTTATAATATATTCGTAGAAGAGTTATAAGTGTAGGGGTCAGCGTGCTGCCACAAACAATTTAGGGGTTCAGTAGTACAAAAAAGCCCCTTACAAACGGGATGGGAGTGTGCTTCTTCTGGTTGCACTTCCCGAATGTATAATTTAACTAGAACTTCAATATTTAAATTACATTTAATCTTAGTGTAATAGAATTTAATTAAGGTTTGAATTGTGAAGACTTCAAATGTTTAAATTAATTAAAAAAAATCCAAAATTGCAGCCTGTGCCGACGCATTTCCCTTTGGAGGCACTACATTTGGTGGTTGGGTAACTAGTAGTGCCTCCAATGGGAATACTTTCGGCACAGGCTGCAATTTTGATTTTTTCGACATGTCATGAACGCCTCAAGGTGTTTACACACATTAATCAAGTTGTTACGGGATAAAGGATCGATTGATAAATTGGAATTTTGTTTCTATCTTAAACCATCTTAGGGGCGTGCTGGCCATACAATCGATGCGGGAATCCCGCATGGGCCCCCAAACCCCAGCACGCCCCTGAACCATCTTGCGTTTAATGTCATTCATTCATTATGTATCTATATATATAAAAGACAATGTCTGTCTGTCTGTCCTCACATCTCCTCTGAGATGCCTGAACCGATCTGTACCAAATTTTGCATATTATCTAGGAATTACCTCACCACCCCAGATAAGGAATTTTTAAGAAAAATATTCACATCTTCCCATCCCCAAGGTGACAAAACCTTTAACCTATTAAATTCGAGGGTTGTCCCAGTATGGATTAGCATCTAGCATTCAATTAGTATAAAAGGATTTTTATGTCTCTATCAATTGTTAGTGTGCAGTATAGAATGCCTACTGAGACTGTAATTTAATTGGGCGAGAGTAAATTTATTCATCCAATCAGTTATTTGTATTCCGTTTGTATAGCTGTTGTGTTCCTATATGATTTCCCATAATATAAACAACAATTGAATAACATATAGACCAATAAAATTCAACCTTACATTTGTGTTGTTGGACAATTTAATAGTCATTCCTATTGCTATATATAGATCGGGTTGACATATTTTTGCAAACTTCAGTCATTATTGTTGTCATAATAATTCCAAACCTGTTATTCAACTATTACGTATGCCACTTAAAAAACGTTCGCGTGTTGGTAATGATTGTAAACAAACGTCCAATACAGCGAGAAAGCGAATAAAGCGTGATAATGAAAGTTACCACCAAAGACAACTCCGTCTTCAAATAGATCGAACAACCACTGCAGCTTCGAGAAATTGCGAATCTATTGAACGGATGCAGGCCCGTCATCAGAAAGATCGGATAAGAACTGCAACCTCGCGAAATTGCGAATCTGTTCTACAGACGCAGGCCCGTCAGCAGAAAGATCGGACAACTACTGCAACCTCGAGATCCAAAAAATGGGATAATCTCTCTGGCGCTGCTTTTTCATATGATGCCAATACTGATTATAAGAACCACCCCTCTCTGCTGATTAGTTCCATGACAGAAATATGTTCTTTTTGCAATGCAAAAAAATTTAAAGGAGAGACAGCAGGATTATGCTGTAGTAACGGAAAAGTACAGCTGCCCAATCTAGAACAGCCACCTGAACTGCTGGAATATTTAATGCTGGGAGAGACTGCTGATTCAAAACATTTCTTAGAAAACATACGCAAATATAATTCTTGCTTTCAAATTACATCTTTTGGATCAACAAAAAAATTAGCGAGTCCGGATATATGCCAACCTTCAAAATTCAAGGCCAAGTTTACCATACAGTCGGATCGTTGCTTCCTCTACCAAATGAGTGCCCTAAATTTCTTCAGATTTATTTCATGGGGGATGATATTGCGGAGGCCATTCAGAGGTGCAACACAATCCCTGGAGTTAGAAATCAAATAGTTCTTTCACTTCAAGATATGCTGCACAACAATAACAGTTATGTTACTTCATTCAAATCAGCTATAGAAAGAATGTCTAACGAGGAATACAGAATTATAATTAAAGCTGATAAGATCCCTGAGGGCGAACATGAGCGAAGATTTAATGCTCCAGTCAGAAATGAGGTAGCCATATTGATTGTTGGACAAGAATTCGAAAAACGAGACATAGTCTTAGAAAAGAGAAGCAGTGGCCTAATAAGAATTGCTGAAACCCATCGTTCTTATGATAGCCTTCAATATCCTTTAATCTTTTGGCAAGGAGAAGATGGATACAATTTTAAAATTCTGCAACAGGATCCCATTACCAAGGTCAAGAATCCTGGGAAAAAAGTTTCCTCTATGGACTTCTATGCATATCGTTTCATGGTTCGTAATGACAACTTCAACATTATTCAACGCAGCAGGAATCTATTCCACCAGTTTGCTGTGGACATGTATGCCAAGGTAGAGACAGAACGGCTAACATTCATTCGACTGAACCAGAAGAAGTTACGTGTAGATGATTACATCCACATGCCCACATATTGATTTGGCTTAGAAAAAAAATCCGACCAACTATGATAGATCAATGCATCTGTGCAGAATTTCCTGACCCTGAAGAAGATCTCGAATTATACAACATCATAAGAAAACAAATGATTCATGGACCGTGCGGAGCTCTCAACAAGAATTCACCATGCATGAAGGATGGCCGATGCACAAAAAAATTCCCAAAACGCTTAGTGGAGGAAACACAGTGTGGTGAATATGGATATCCCAAGTACCGAAGAAGAGCACCTGGTGAAGGTGGTTTCTCAGCAACTGTGCGACAAGGACAACTGGGAGAGGTGACTGTTGATAACAAATGGGTAGTTAGTTACAGTCCTTTGCTGTGCAAAATCTTTAATGCCCATATCAACGTCGAGTTTTGCAACTCGATCAAATCTATCAAATATGTTTGCAAATATATCAATAAGGGTACAGACCAGGCGGCCCCGCGGTATTCGCATTTGAAAAAGAAGGAAGGGATGAAATAACTGAATTTCAACAAGGACGATATATTAGCAGCAACGAGGCACTGTAGAGACTCTTCAGCTTTCCGATCCATGAGCGATATCCAACAGTTGTGCATCTCAGCGTTCATCTAGAAAATGGCCAACGTATCTATTTCACAGAAGAGACATTACAACAACAAATAGAAGCTCCCACCAACACCACACTTACAGCATTTTTTCAACTTTGCCAAGAAGACGACTTTGCCAAAACTATACTCTATGTGGAAGTCCCAAAATACTACACCTGGGGACAGAGTAAAAGAAAGTTCAAGCGACGTACCCAAGGAGTAGCGGTAGAAGGATTTAACGAAATCAAGGCAAGTGATACACTTGGGAGAGTTTACACAGTCCACCCCAATAACTTTGAATGCTTCTGTTTGAGGCTGCTTTTACATCATGTTCATGGTCCAACCTCATTCCAACACTTGAGAACTGTGAGTGGTCATGTTTATCCAACTTACAGAGCAGCATGCAACTTATTGGGTTTGTTGGAAGACGATTCTCATTGGAATGATACCTTATCAGAAGCTGCTACGACTGATTCTTCGACAAAGCTTAGATATCTATTCTCCATCATGTTAGCAACATGTGGACTATCAAACCCAAAGCAACTATGGGAAAATCATAAGGACAGTCTTTCAGAATATGTACACCGTCAAGTCCAGCAGAATAATCCTAATGTTGAAATAAACTACACTGATGACATCTACAACAGGGCTTTGATATTGCTAGAAGATTTGGTCCTGTCCATAATTGGCAAAGCCCTTCAAGAGTTTGACTTACCGTCTCCAGTCCGCACCAACGCCCCAATTGCCAATCGAGAAGTCTTGAAAGAAACGAATTACTGCATTGACCAATCGGAGTCATACATTCAGGATAACGAACCGCTGTTAGTGCCAGATCAAGCCGCTGCATATGATAGGATGAGACTAACTGTTCAGGAAGAGAGAGGAGGCATAATATTTTTGGATGCCCCGGGTGGAACTGGCAAGACGTTTCTCATCAATCTTCTCTTGGCAAAGATTAGAAGCCAGAACAAGATAGCGCTTGCAGTAGCATCTTCAGGCATTGCAGCAACTTTGTTGGAGGGAGGACGAACTGCTCATTCTACATTTAAATTGCCTCTAAACCTGTCTCACGATGAAACTCCAATGTGCAACATTAAAAAGGGATCTGGTTCTGCAACACTCCTGCAAAAATGTCACCTTATAGTCTGGGATGAATGTACCATGTCACATAAGAGTGCATTTGAGGCTTTAGACAGAACTTTGCAAGACATACGCAACAACAACCTTTTGTTTGGTGGTGTAACTTTGGTGATAGCAGGTGACTTTCGCCAAACATTGCCAGTAATCCCACGAAGCACACCTGCAGATGAACTCAATGCATGCCTGAAAGCATCTTACCTTTGGCAACATGTCGAAAAATTAAGATTGACTACAAACATGCGAGTACACTTGCAATCTGATGTTGGTGCTGCGCACTTTTCTGAACTTCTCTTGCAAATTGGGAATGGTACTCTACCACTTGACCCTAAAGGTCAAATTATCCTGCCAGCAGGTAGTGGTAACATTGTCCATACGGACGAAGAGCTAAAGAATATGGTTTATCCAAACATCATCCAACACTATCAGATTAAAAATGGCTGTGCGAGAGGGCAATTCTTGCACCAAGAAATGACAAAGTTGAATTAATAAACATCTCTTTACTAAAGCAACTACCCGGAACAGAAATATTGTACAAGTCTATAGATACCGTTGTTGATGCGAATAATGCTGTCCAATATCCAGCAGAATTCCTCAATTCATTGGATCCACCAGGGTTACCACCACACCACTTGGTACTCAAGATTGGAGCACCAATAATGTTACTTCGAAATTTAGATGCACCTAAATTGTGTAATGGTACGCGACTTTCAGTGAAATCTATGACGCCTCACGTAATTGAAGCCACTATTCTAACGGGACCAGCCAAAGGAGAAGATGTCCTCATCCCAAGAATTCCACTCTTGCCAGTGGATATGCCATTCGAAATCAAGAGACTTCAATTTCCGGTTAAATTAAGTTTTGCTATGACCATCAACAAGTCTCAAGGCCAATCTTTAAAGGTAGTTGGTCTCCACCTGGAAACGGGATGTTTCTCGCATGGCTAACTATATGTTGGGTGTTCTCGAGTTGGATCCAGCTCAAATCTCCACATATTAGCGAAGGATGGCAAGACGATTAATGTTGTATATCCCAAAGCTCTACGATAAAGTAAATCTTCCTTAATAAATTAACTAGCCAGTAACCCGTCGCCATGGAACGAATTAGTCTCCATAAATCAATGTGCGTCCGAATATTAGGAAAAACGGAAGGGGTTTGGGATTGGGAAGCAAAATCAAATGTAGAAACAATAATTCAGTTAATAATAATCCAGTTAGCAATAACCAATAGGATTAGTATCCCAGTTGGCAGTAGCCAATAGGATTATACCTTTAACAATAAGCTTATATATGCATAATAATACGTAAACACAAAATACTGTGTAATCCTGGAACTAACACCTTTTTGTGGAACCCGCATATATACAATTAGAAAAACTAGCAGAAAAGTGTACTAAACTAGCAGAAAAACACCGCCCTCCGTAGTAGATAATAAATGATATAAATGGTTAATTATTTTAGCAATGATATCCACTGTGAGTGAGTTAAGTAATTAAATTCCCAATTTAATTTAATTTGCTTTAATCCATAGAATATTAATATACAGTCGAAATCGGATTATTTTGTCCAATTCTTTTCATGGATAATTCGACAAAATAATCCGATAAGACAAATAAACCCGGTGGGATATCCATGCAAAATGGTATATACATATATCATAATTCTCCTCGAATATTAGGACAAAATAATCCGATAAAACAAAATAATCCGATGACAAAATAATCCGATTTAGACTGTACTGTTAAAAATTGAAAATCAGCATACTTGTTCACTTAGAATGACAAAATGGATTAAGTTTATATTCCCATTATAAATGCGTTATAAACCCCCCTTACACTCTAATACATTTCGGGCACCAAGCACACACATAGCAGGGCCGTAGGAGTAGGTGCGGCAGGTCCGGCATTTGCCGGACCCAGGGAACTCAGGCGGATCACTTCAAGGACTGGCAGTGTCAAAGGGGACACAGGAAATATATGCTCATATGGTTATATTAAATTTTAATTTTCACTTAGTCTGCGACGAAATGTCCGTTAACTGTTCTAACCAGTTTGTTGGACATTTATACATTTATATCTCAATCTTACATATTAATTATCTTGTTACCTAGTATTTAGCTTATTATGGCATCTGGCTCAAATCAAAATTTATCTAATTCTAGCCTCTATTGTGGTCCTCATCGACCAAGAACATTTAATTTCCCATTTAGAATCTTTGGAAATGAATCAATCACGAAGAGATCATTTTTACCAAAATGGTTTGATACTTTACTTAGTTAGATTATGATGAGTCTAATGATTGTGTTCATTGTTATATTTGCCGTCTTGCTTTATCTAAAAAAAAGTTAAAATTACCACAAAAAGACTTATCCTTTACTCATCTTGGATTTACTAACTGGAAGGATTCAACAGTTGGTTTTAGAACTCATGAAAAATCTAAATCTCATATTAACGCTGTTGAAGTCATGATGGTAACACATTCAAACACCACGTTAGATATTGGACGCATGCTATCAGCAAACTATGAGGAAGAGAGAAAGGTTAACCGTGAAATGTTGCTTTTGATACTGAAGAATATTAGATTTTTAGGACGTCAAGGCCTTTCCTTAAGAGGCGATGGGGATGAAGTTAATAGTAATTTTATTCAACTATTAAAACTTAATGATCAGAATCTGAAAATCGATAATTGGTTAAAGAAGAAGAGTAATAAATACACTAGTCCAGACATCCAGAATCAGGGGCGGATTGGGCCGCCGGGACACCGGGATAATGCCCGGTGGGCCGGTGGATCGATGGGCTGTGGCTCGATGGGCGGTAGATCGGTGGCCCGGTGGATCGATGGGCGGTAGATCGGTGGGCCGGTGGATTCGGGCAGTGGGCCAGTTTCGCGAATTTGCCAGGGCCGCCTAAGTAGCCCAATCCGCCCCTGTCCAGAATGAAATATTAAAGCTCATGGCAATCAGTATTTTAAGAAAGATTGCCTATAGAATTCAGAAAGCTAAGTTTTTTACATTAATGTGTGATGAATGTACAGACGTAAACAATAAGGAACAACTTGTAATATGCTTGAGATGGGTTGAAGATGACAAATTGGAAGTACATGAAGATTTCATTGGAATGTACGTGGTTCCTAATATCGCCGCAGATATTTTGTTTTCCACAATTAAAGATGTCTTAATACGACTGAATCTGAGCTTTACCCGTTGTCGTGGCCAATGTTACGACGGGGCGAACAATATGAGGGGTGCAAAAAATGGTGTGTCGAAACAAATAATGGATATAGAATCTCGATCGTTGTACACCCATTGCTATGGGCATAGCCTTAATTTAGCTGCAGGTGATGCCATTAAAGGTTGTAAAGTACTTCAAGACACACTTGACATAACATTTGAAATATCTCGACTAATTAAATTTTCACCAAAGCGTAACAATATGTTTGACATTTTAAAGGATGAATTAGCACCTGAAACATGTGGATTTAGAGTACTCTGTCCCACTCGATGGACAGTTCGTGCAGAGAGTTTAAATAGTGTGGTTACAAATTATGAGGTGTTGCTGCAGTTGTGGGAAGATTGTCTTGAAACAAGGTTACAGTCTGATATAAGAGCAAGAATCATTGGAGTACAATCACAGATGGAATCATATAAATATTTGTATGGTGTTATGTTAGGTATTCTTATACTGAAACATTCTGACAATTTGTCTCGTTCACTGCAGAAAACTGATATATCAGCATCTGAGGGTCAATAAATAGCTTCTTTTACAGTCAAAACCCTGAAACTAATGAGAAATGAAGAACATTTTATACTTTTCTGGCTAAAGGTGACTCAATCTGCAGAGAAATTAAACATTCAAGACGCCTTTTTACCACGTAGAATTAAAAAACCTAAGAGATACGAAGATGGAATTTGTAGTGAACACTCAGCTACCCCTGAAGAGCATTATTTCAAGATTTATTGTCAAGCCATGGATCTAATAATTAATTGTATCGAACGTAGATTCAATCAGCCTGGATATCAAATCTATAAAAATCTCCAAGAGCTACTTTTAAATAGTGTGAATAAAAAAGATTTTAGTAAAGAGTTTGATGTAGTGATTAAAACATATGGCTCTGATATAGATTCATTTAGATTACAAGCACAGTTGGAAACCTTAGCTGCTCAATTTGAGAGTAACAAAGTAACACGAACTTTCAATGATATTTTGTGTTTTTACAGCATCTTTCACCGGTACAAAGATCAATATTCTGTCAGATAGAAATAGTGGTTAATCTTATACTAGTAATGCCATCAACAAACGCAGTCAGTGAAAGGCCTTTTTCAAGCCTACGAAGGGTCAAAACATACCTTCGATCTACAATGACTCAAGAACGATTGAACAATTGTATGATATTAACTGTTCATAAGAAGAAACTGATCAATTGGAATTGTTAGATATAGCAAAAGATTTTGCTTTTAGTGATCACAGAAAAGTTATTTTTGGAAGTTTTTACAAGATACTTGATTCTGACCATTATTTTAGATTTAGAGCGGATGGAGTGCTTTAGTTTGTTATACACACATCCTTTCTACAAATTTCTAAAATTCAAATATTCATTTATCTTTTATAATCAATATATATTCTATTTTAGAATTTAAGACATAGGGTATAGCCGTATAGGGCAATTCCATAATATAATAAATAAACAGTGTTTTTTAAATAATAGATTTTTGCCGGACCAGGGAAAATTTGCTTCCTACGGGCCTGCATAGACAAATATTAATACAAATAGATATTCCATCTCATTAATCCATTGTTTGAATATCAGAAATCGTTCTGAAATTGAATAAGTGTTGAGTGAAATTGAATTTTCACACAGGAGAAAACTTTAATACAACTATATATTAGAAATCGATTTATATAGTAGCAGCTATTGAATCGAATTGAATTATTCATTTACATATAATACTTTATTGTAACTATGATATCAGAAATTGATTTGTATAGTAATAGCTATTGAATGTAATTAATTATTCATATATACTAGAATTATTTATTGTAATTATGATCAACAATAACTTGAATCGAAATAACACTGAATCTAATTGAATTATTCATAAATAGTAGATCTTCATCGAAACCACGAAATAATTGCATAATTGAATATTAATGAATTTACGATTTTAGAAAGTTAAGGGTGAATTGTGCCAACTTTGAGCTAATTATCAGTAAAGTGAGGACGAATTTAAAAAATCGTGAAGAGCTATCAGCTCCAAAATACTTTTCTGAAGCTAATGATTAAAAAAACCCCTCACAAACGGGATGGGAGTGTGCTCCTTCTGATTACACTTCCCAATGTTTAATTTAACTAGAATTTCAATATTCAAATTACATTTCATCTTAATGTAATACAATTTAATTAATGTTTGAATTGTGAAGACTTCAAATGTTTAATTAAACGAGCCCTTCGGTCTCGGTCGCTTCGCGACGGATCACTCTCTCACAAAAGTCGCTTGGCGACTTTTGTTCGTTCGTGTTAGACACTACGCGATACAATTAACGGCCGCTTCGCGGCCTTTCATTCCCCAAAAAGCAATCACATTAATAATGAATTTTAGTAGCTCAATAAATTTCAGTTGCACGATAAGAAAGCTCGAATCAAAATAATACTAAAAGAAAAACAGGCAATAGAATAGACTAATGATTGATTGGTTAGATGAATTTATTTTCAATCAATCAGATTGCAGCCTCATAAAATATTTCTATTATGCACAATCTATTTATACTAATTGATGAAATCTGCTAATCCATACTAACAAACCCTCGAATTTAATTGGCTAACATATTTTGTCACCTTCAAATGTGAATATTTCTCTTCAAAAACCAATAGATCGTTGTCGCAGTATAAAATTACCCCTGTATACAAATTTTCAGCTTTCTGGGACTCGTAGTCTTTCCAATTAATTCTGGACAAACTAACAAACAAACAAACAAACACACAAACACACAAACAAACAAACACATAACAATTCCTCTTTTTAGTGTGCTTCTTCTAGTAAAAAACGTTATAGTAGGGTCCTACTATAGTTTTATACTATAAGTGCACACTATTGAATTTACCTCTGTCGGGCTTCCGGCCGGCCGGCCGTACGCGATGGCCTGACTAAACCATTGGTGATAGAGATTTAACATTGGACAGGAGATATAGAATTTCCTGAAGATGATCACCTCGAAGCCCGAATTCTCAATTTCGCTTTTGTTCATCAGTTATATCGAAATTTGTATTCTGGTCCAGTGACTCTTTAATAATTCGAATTAGTTATTGAAAATATAGAGGTTGTATTCTCCTAGGGATGTTCTTTTTATATATCAATTAAAATTATTAGGTCGCTAATCAATTCTACGTTTTATTAACGATTATTTACATAAATCAGCCATCTTCTCCATATTGTAATTACTCTATAGTATACTCAATACAATAGAACATATTACATAAGCCTACTATACTACCTGCTAGGATAATGACTGTTAATGATTGGTTTGTAAGTGAATATGTGTTTCATACAAGTGCAATTGAAACACTTGGAAGTTGGAATATTTTACAAGTTGATGATGATGTCAATTTATTATTCAAGATAGTAACGTAAATACTAGCACGTATTCCTAATTTCTATTTGTAATAATTAATCTTTAATTAATTTAATTAAACATTTGAAGTCTTCACAATTCAAACATTAATTAAATTGTATTACATTAAGATGAAATGTAATTTGAATATTGAAATTCTAGTTAAATTAAACATTGGGGAAGTGTAATCAGAAGGAGCACACTCCCATCCCGTCTGTGAGGGGTTTTTTGTTATTGCTTTTATTTTCTTATGGGGCAAAAAAAGCTGAGTCCCGTTAAAAAATTTCCTAAGTCGAAATTAAAAATTCCGGCCACGAGATGCACATTAATCAACAACCAGACATCTATCCTGAAAATCTTAGAGCTCTAGCATATATGGTTTAGCCTGTGGAGGCGACACGGAGAAAAAAATCCAAAATTGCAGCCTGTGCCGACGCATGTTCCTTTGGTGGCACTATATTTTGGTTTTGGTCTATTGATAGTGCCTCAAATGGATCATGCTGTCGACACAGGCTGCAATTTTGGATTTTTTTCGCCATGTCATGAACATCACATGGTGTTTAGACTCATTTAACAATTTGTACGGGACAAACGAATGATTGTTGAATTCGAAGTTTATTTCTATCTTAAACCATCTTGAGTTTAAGTTTATATTCCCATTATAAATGCGATATAAACCCCCCTTACGCTCTAATACATTTCGGGCACCAAGCACACACATAGACAAATCTTAATACAAATAGATATTCCATCTCATTAATCCATTGTTTGAATATCAGAAATCGTTCTGAAATTGAATAACTGTTGAGTGAAATTGAATTTTCATATAGGAGAAAACTTTAATACAACTATATTAGAAATCGATTTATATATTAGCAGCTATTGAATCAAATTGATTTGTATAGTAATAGCTATTGAATGCAAATTAATTATTCATATATATTAGAATTCTTTATTGTGATTATAATATCAACAATAACTTGAATCGAAATAACACTGAATCAATTGAATTATTCATAAATAGAGATCTTCATCGAAACTACGAAATAATTGCATAATTGAATATTAATGATTTTACGATTTTAGAAAGTTAAGGGTGAATTGTGCCAACTTTGAGCTAATTATCAGGAAAGTGAGGACGAATTTAAAAAATCGTGAAGAGCTATCAGCTCTAAAATACTTTTCTGATACTAATGATTCTAAATTTTTTCTTGTTATTGCATTTATTTTCTTGTGGGACAAAAAAGCTAAAAGTCCCGATAAAAATTTTCCCAAGTCGAAATTGAAAATCGGGCCACGAGATGCACATTAATCAACAACCAGACACCTATCCTGAAAATCTCAGAGCTCTAGCACTTATGGTTTAGCCTGGGGAGGCGACACGGATAAATAACCAAGGCAGTGAGATTAGAACTGGGCCACTATACTATAGTATAGTCGGCACAGTAATTAATTATTACAAATAGAATTAGGAATACGTGTAGTATTTACGTTACTATTTTGAATAATAGAATTGACATCATCATCAACTTTGTAAAATGTTCCAACTTACAAGTGTTTTCATTGCACTTGTATGAAACACATATTCACTTACAAACCAATCAATAACAGTCATTATCTAGCAAGATAGTAGGCTTATGTGATACAAGCTGCTCGTCCGCGCTACGCGCGTTCTTACAACTTGCACTCGGGCCTGCGGCCCTCGCTTGTATTTCAAAACACATGCCTTTTCAAATTAAATGTCCGTTGTATTTAATTATATACTCCAATAGACTTAAACTGAATCTAGGCTCCTATAAAAACTTTCGATTATGGACGAAAAAATGAAAAATTATATACCCCCTCCCTACATCACGCTTTTTGTCATTTTGTAATAAAAAGGACGGGTTGTAACACTTACCCCCTTGAGCATTACTTAAATTCAAAAGCACAAATTGATTATATTACGGGAATCATATGGGAAATATTTAGGTGACCGCTAGTGACCCACGTAACAGTAAAGCTATTGTTTCAGAGTAGGGCTGTGCCCCCCTAAGCTGTCTATATCCGTGGGCCCCAGCCATAGGTATATACGTATAAGGACAGAAAAAATAAATTGGGAAATACTAATCAGCGCCTGTACTGTTGAATATTTATGCTAGTTAGAACTGACAGTTTTCTAGATAATAAGCATGACGTCGCATGTCCGTGTATATATTAATACACTAACTCCAAATAGAAAATTAATATCACTAACAAACTCTACAACTCTGTGGACCCCTAACTTTGGACTGTGGAGAAGTTATTGTATTGATTGGTAATAATCAAATAGACACAATGGAAAGTTATAAATCTATGGGAGACAGACGGAACACAATAACTGATTGGATAAATGAACTTCCTCTCGACCAATTAAATCACAGTCTCAGATAGGCATTCTATAATTCACACTTAACAATTGATAGAGACTCTAAAATCATTTTATACGAATTGAATGCTAGCTGCTAATCCATACTGGAAAACCCTCGAATTTAATAGGCTAAAAGTTTTGTCACCTATAGGGAGGGAAGATGTGAATATTTTTCTTAGATATTAGAACTTGTTTCTAGATACACTATTTCCCACCCCCCTGCCAAATTTCAAGTCTGTAGCTCTTACCAGTTCCTCAATCAATTCTGAACAAACAAACAAACAAACAAACAAAAAAACAAATCATTGTGATTTAATATATAAGATGTTCTATAATTCAGTATACTATATAGAGTAATTACAATATGGAGAAGATGGCTGATTTATGTAAATAATCGTTAATAAAACCTAGAGTTGGTTAGCGACCTATTCATTTTTATTGATAAATAGAAAGAACATCCTTAGGAGAATACAACCTCTATAATTTCAATTGATAATTCGAGTAATTAAAGAGTCACTGGACCTGAACACAAATTTCGATTTAAATGACGAACGAAAACGAAATTGAGTAATCGGATTCGTATATAGAGGTGCACATCTCCAAGAAATTCTCTATTTCTTGGAGATTCTATATTAGTGTGCTTATCTAGTAAAAAACGTTATAGTAGGGTCCTACTATAGTTTTATACTATAAGTGCACACCACTCAACACTCACATAAAAATTCTGACTCATCACTAATTATATTCTACTGAAACTAGAATATCTTTGAAATGAAGTGAGCTAAAACGAAACTTCCAACTCACTAAGGGTCGTTTCTTTTTGAACACCTTTCTGAAATAATTTATGTGATTTCTTGAATCAAGACTATAATTTGTGTACTTTCTTAAATTGATGAGTAAATAAATAATATAAATGAATTAACATTTCTGAATACAACCGTCTGTATTTTAATTGTCAAAGTAGAAGAAAGAAAGAAAGAAACCATTAAAAATGCATTGTAATAGTCAAGTCAAGATCAAAGGGTAGTAATTCTGTCATGTAAGGTAGTAAATCTGTCATGGATAGAGAACATCCATGGTAATAGTAATAGAGGTGTAAGTCTGTCATGGTAGTAAACTGTCATACAACAGTGCTTTGGTTGGTAATTACTGTGCCGACTATACTATAGTATAGTGGCCCAGTTCTAATCTTAGTGCTTTGGTATATTATTATTACTGTGCCGACTATACTATAGTATAGTGGCCCAGTATTGGTCTTAGTGCTTTGGTTTGTTGTTATTATTACTGTGCCGACTATACTATAGTATAGTGGCCCAGTTCTAATCTTAGTGCTTTGGTTAGTTATTACTGTGCCGACTATACTATAGTATAGTGGCCCAGTTCTAATCTTAGTGCTTTGGTTAGTTATTACTGTGCCGACTATACTATAGTATAGTGGCCCAGTTCTAATCTTAGTGCTTTGGTTAGTTATTACTGTGCCGACTATACTATAGTATAGTGGCCCAGTTCTAATCTCAGTGCCTTGGTTATTATTTTCCTTCCGTATCCTCTCCACAGAACAGAGTTTAATTAACTAAGAACCTAAATTTTCAGGATATGTGTCTCATGGGTTACAGATGTGCACCTGGGGTCACGATTTTTGATTACATTTTTTTGGACACATTTTTAAACCTGTTTAATGTTAGAAAAGGAACAATAAATGGTGCCCAAATATTCTATTTATATGCATTCGATAGAGAATTAAATTCTACACCTTTTCACAGTGCACGAATTTTTAAATTGGGCTTGGTTTGTGCCACAATTGACTTGCAAGTTTCCTTTGTTTACTAACACTTCAGTTCAATTGAAAGTGTTAAATCTAATTCTATTGTTTCAATGCGTTATTATTATATTGATTCAACGTGTGAGATCGAGTAGGCTTCTAATTTCTAATTGAAAACTAAGATTTTACATTCCATAACAACGACAGATTAAGTGATTATATTTCCTTCTGCAAGAATACTCTTGCACTGTTGATATACTGACGTAATTAATTCTAATTAATTCAGTCAGTATATGACTTATATAAATGTTTCCAATTTGTTTATTAGGGGTTATCGAGGGTGCGGAATTGAAATTTGATAGCCAAATTAATTAATTTATTATCCATGACAAAATAATTAAACTTAATAAATATAAGTTGACATTGAAATTGGTGTTAAATTATTATTAAATAAATAATTATTTATACTAATATGATAAATAGCATTAATCTCAGAGATTATACAAGATAGAGAAAAACTTCCAATTTATCAATTGATCCTTATGCCACGTAACAACTCTACAAATGGGTTATGACACCTTGAGGTGATGATGACATCGTCAAAAAAATGTGTTTTTACAATTAAGTGAATTATATATTTCGAATGGGTTTGTTGGTTTTGGGTGATCACCCAACACCCACATAAAAAATGCTGACTCGTCACTTATTATATTCTACTGAAAATTGAATATCTTTGAAATTAAGTGAGCTAAATGGAAACTTCCACCAGTCTAAGGGTCGTTGCCTTTTGAAACACCTTTCTGAAATAATTTAACACCTTTATAGTGATGATGACAAGGCGAAGAAAAAATCCAAAATTGCAGCCTTTGCCGACAGCATGTTCCATTGGAGGCACTATCAATAAACCACCAAAAAAATATAGTGCCACCAAAGGAACATGCGTCGGCACAGGCTGCAATTTTGGATTTTTTATTACTGTGCCGACTATACTATAGTATAGTGGCCCAGTTCTAATCTTAGTGCTTTGGTTAGTTATTACTGTGCCGACTATACTATAGTATAGTGGCCCAGTATTAGAATCACTGCCTTTATTATTATTATTATTATTTTTACTGTGCCGACTATACTATAGTATAGTGGCCCAGTTCTAATCTCACTGCCTTTATTACTGTGCCGACTATACTATAGTATAGTGGCCCAGTATTGGAATCACTGCCTTTATTTATATTATTATTATTTTTATTTTTTCTCCGTAGACGGTGCCCTGGCCTGAGCTTTATAGTTGATGGGCTGAAACTTGGCATGTAGGTGCGTATGGACCGTCTAATTTGCACCTGGGGCTACGATTTTTTATTAACAAATTTTTGACACATCTTTAACACCTTTCAAAATTTGTCTGGTCCATAGCTAGAAAAATGTTTTACTAAACCCCCAAATTTTATTTCACATTTGGATTCACCATAAAATTCTGCGTCTGATGGGAGAAGAAAATTTGTTAGAATTGGTTTAATTTCTGCCATAAATGGGGGTTGAAATTCCTTTGTTTACTCAACACTTCAATTTCAATAAAACTGTGAAATCTAATTCCATTGTTTCAACTTGTAATAATTATATTGATTTAACTTGTTAACGCTTTCACTATTGTTTCAACTTGCGATAATTAAATTGATTCAACTTATAAATTCCAGCTGGCTTCTATTTAATTCTAGTATTACTATACAATGGATTAAATAAAATAATATAATATAAGGAATTTGTTGACTAAACTCAAATCACCGTGGATAACATTGCTAAAATAACTAACTAATAATATAATTCATTATCAATACATAATGAATGAATGGCATTGAACTCTAGATGGTTTATGATAGAAACAAACTTCAAATTTATCTACCGTTCCTTGTGACTCGGACCAAATAACAAATGCTTCTTCACACCTTGGGCGTAGATGACTTGGCGAAAAAAAATCCAAAATTGCAGCCTGCGCCGACAGCATGTTCCTTTGGAGGCACTATCAATAAACAACACAAAAATAGAGTGCCACCAAAGGAACATGCGTCGGCACAGGGTGCAATTTTGGATTTTTTTTACTGTGCCGACTATACTATAGTATAGTGGCCCAGTATTGGAATCACTGCCTTTATTTTTATTATTTTTATTTTTTCTCCGTAGACGGTGCCCTGGCCACACCTTTATACATAGAGAGCTGAAACTTGGCATGTAGGTGCGATGGGAGCGTCTAATTTGCACCTGGGGTTACGATTTTTTATTGACAAATTTTTGACACATCTTTAACACCTTTCAAATTTTGTCTGGTCCATAACTCTAAAATTGTTTTACTAAACCCCAAAATTTTATTTCACATTTGGATTCGCCATAAAATTCTGCGTCTGATGGGAGAAGAAAATTTTCAATAAAGGGATCAATTTCTGCCATAAATGGGGGTTGAAATTTCTTTGTTTACTCACACTTCAATTTCAGTAAAACTGTGAAATCTAATTCCATTGTTTCAACTTGTAATAATTATATTGATTTAACTTGTTAAATCCTACTCTAGTGATTCAACTTGCGATAATTATATTGATTTAACTTATAAATTCCAGCTGGCTTCTATTTAATTGTAGTATTACTATACAATGGATTAAATAAAATATTATAATATAAGGAATTTGTGGACTTAATTCAACTTAACCGTGGATAACATTGCTAAAATAAATAACTAATAATATAATTTATTATCAATACATAATGAATGAATGGCTTTAACTCAAGATGGTTTATGATAGAACCGTAAGATTTACATTCCACAACAACGACAGATTAAGTGAATATATTTATTTCGGCGAGAATATTCTTGCACAATTAATGTACTGACGTAATTAATTCGAATTAATTCGCTCTGTGTTTAACGTATAGAGACGGTTCTAAATAGATTATTGGGGTTATCGAGTTCGCTGAATTCAAATATGATAATGAAATTCAATTTAAATTAATAATTATTGCAAATAATTGAACTTAATTTATTTTGATGTACATAATTTTGGTGATAAATTATTAATAGATTAATTAAATTTTTATACTAATTAGCTAAATTTCATTAATCTCAGAAATGATACAAGATAGAAAGAAACTTTAAATTTATCAATTGGTCCTTATGACACGTACCACCTAAACAAGTGGATCTTGACACCTTAAGGTGATGATGACATCGTAAAAAAAATGAATTTTTCCACTTTTGTGAATTAAATAATTCGCATGGGTTGGTTGGAGTTGGGTAAACACCCAACACGCACTTAAAAAATGCTGAATCATCACACATTATATTCTACTGAAACTTGAATATCTCTCAAATAAAGTGAGCTAAATGGAGACTTCCAACTCACTAAGGGTCGTTGCCTTTTGAAACACCTTTGTGAAATAATTTAACACCTTCATAGTGATGATGACATGGCGAAAAAAAATCCAAAATTGCAGCTGAGCCGACAGCATGTTCCTATGGAGGCACTATCAATAAACCACCACCAAAATATAGTGCCACCAAAGGAACATGCGTCGGCACAGGCTGCAATTTTGGATATTTTTACTGTGCCGACTATACTATAGTATAGTGGCCCAGTATTAGAATCACTGCCTTTATTTATATTATTATTATTTCTCCGTAGCAGGTGCCCTGGCCACACCTGTATACATAGAGGGCTGAAACTTGGCATGTAGATTCGGAGTCGACGTCTAATTTGCACCTGGGGTTACGATTTTGTATTAACAAATTATTGACACATCTTTAACACCTTTCAAAATTTGTCTGGTCCATAACTCAAAAAATGTTTTACTAAACCCCAAAATTTTATTTCATATTTGGATTCGCCATAAAATCCTGCGTCTGATGGGAGAAGAAATTTTTCAATAAAGGGGTCAATTTCTGCCATAAATGGGGGTTGAAATTTCTTTGTTTACTGACACTTCAATTTCAGTAAAGTGTTAAATCTAATTCTATTGTTTCAACTTGTAATAATTATATTGATTTAACTTGTTAAATCCTACTCTAGTGATTCAACTTGCGATAATTATATTGATTTAACTTATAAATTCCAGCTGGCTTCTATTTAATTTTAGTATTACTATACAATTGATTAAATTAAATAATATAATATAAGGAATTTGTTGACTCAACTCAACCAACCATGGATAACATTGCTAAAATAAATAACTAATAATATAATTTATTATCAATACATAATGAATGAATGGCA